>JAXIUT010000048.1:1012082-1040658 GCA_035586675.1 Eurytoma californica
CCTCGTCAAGAACGACGTTGAGAAAAAAGAATAACAGCAAAATCAGTGGAAACGTGGATTCGAGTGAAATAGATCACAAAAATGGGGCATCAGTGGAAGGATAAGAAACCTTAAAACTATTCTGGTACGTTAAGAAGAAAACAAATCCCAGGCCGTTCTCAGAATCACCAAATTTAAGAATCGGGGGAGCGAAAATTCCTAGCCAATTTTAGGCCAGGAAAGGTGCGGACAAACATCCTAGGCTGATTTAAAGCCGAGAGGGAGAGTAGCAAGTAATTCTTGCTCACTTCAATTCGTGAAAAAGTGATTCGGAATCGGCACGACTGATTTACCGACTCCAGCAGGTTTCGCGCACCAGTCGTCCATTTGCGTCCGACCGTACGCCGACTCGTTCTACTTCGCGGTCGCAGTTGACGCGCGCGCGCTCTCGCGTAATACCCACACTTACATCACATGACGACACGTACACCTACACAGGTTAACACGATGAGGGTGAATACGTAGTGCAAGTCGCAGGTTTATTACTACAGAATATAAAAAAAACACTACTCTCTTTCTTTTTGGTCTTCAGTAGTTAGGGTGCAGGCGTAGAAGCTATATACTTCCGTTTTTTCATTGTTCTCTTTATAATTTTCTTTTTGTGCGTACAATAATTGATCATGGCGAGGTAATGAGAGAAACAGTAGTTGCACACGGACGAACGCAGTAAGAACGGCTACTTTATTATTTATTTCAGATGGAAGTTCATTCGGAGAATTAGAGAGCACTGTCTTTTTATTTTTTAAATTTTCAATATGGTAGAGATTATAGAGTAGAGAAACAAAATGTTCACCAAAATATTCATGTAATCATGTGTTTAATTTATTTTTGAAGCTCTACAGTTGAAGTGCGGAAAATTTAACGTAAAAATCAGTAGCATCCATGAAGATGTTAGTTAAATAATTCATTAACGAGTTAAACTTTGAAAGGTAAGTGGCGTTTAATCGTGCACCGCAAGCAGTCCACTAATGGGTCAATTCGATAAACGCGCGGTTTCAGTCGGAAAATTTACTTTCATCAACGTAAAATTTATTAGATTAAATTGGATAAGAAATATTCTACTGCGTCCGTTTGGCGTGCATTTTTAAAAGAGTAGCCAATAAATTTAGTTAATTTAGTCTGTTTATTACAAACCAAGTCACGTTGTGTCGTTTAAATTCGCATTTTTTATTATACGCTCTGTACATATGTATATATACAAGCAAATTGCGGCAGACACATTGAGGAAAAAAAATATAAATTATCAAGCTCTCGTCATCGGAGAAAATTCGTTTTGCCTGCGCATCGTCAGTTATTTTCCCATCTCTTCTTAAGCTCTTACCAAACGATTCTCATTGCTCTAATTATCCGTTATTTTCGAGTGTTTCCTGATGGCGACTTGTATTTAAGTAGTTTTAAAAACAAATCAAGATTTTTTCAATGAAAAGAAAAATTACTTTATTTGATGGAAGACTTACGTAAAAGTAACGAGCAATTTTTTTCAAAAAAACTTTCTCATTAGAACGTTTGTAATGATTGAGCTAATTTCAACTAACAAACCCTTTCTACTTGAATATTCTTGCTTGTTCAATAATTAAAGTTTTCTCAAGTTCTTTTCAAGTTCTCACGCCGTGTATACGCTATTAAAAGGACGTTTAATTTGTTTAACGAACAATATGAGCATTTCCTGGTAGCGTAAAACAATGCTCATTCTCCGTTGCTCATTTCGCAAAATTACGAGTGCCAGAGGAAGCCGTGGAAACAACAGATAATACAAAGAGCGAGCAGCGACTCGCTCGTCGATCGAGCTAAAAAGAGTGGGAAAAGAAAGGACAAGGAGCGTGGCGAATCTGACTCGCGCGCTATCCCGAAAATTCGTCGAATCATCACGCAAAGTAATTTCGAGATTCCCTTTCTCTTTCTCTCTCTCTCTCTTTTCTCTTTCTCACTCTCTTACTGTCTCTCACCTATACATTCTACTACTCTTGCGGAGGCGCAGATTCTCCTCGGCCGGAGCCCCCCACCACAGCCCCTCCGCCACAGGAGAGAACGAGGTCAATTCGCTCGCTCGTTTGCGGTCCGGTGATTAATTCTCCTTGCTCCTTAACGAGTTCGCCCGTCGTTAAGCACTTACCCCGCAATATCGACGCCGCGGCGCTTATCGGCCGGCTGTGCCGGGAATCCTCCAGCGGCGAGCCGGCGAAACGCATCTAACGAGCGGCTCGCACACCACACCCCCGCGCGCGCGCGCCCGCGAGTGGCACAAGTGCCCCGACGTAAAGGCCGAGCTGTACTGGCAGGACTCCGTGCGCAGTTTGCAGACTCGCTCGCGGACGAATAAACAAGGGACGTGCGTAGGTATATAGTGTGACACTGCACCTCCGCGCAGAAGCGAGGGAGGGACCGCAGAAACCGAAGCGAGGAGATGAAACGATGCTTGGACGAACGAGATGAAATTTCTTAGGGAATCAAACGTTGAGTCATGAGTTAAAGGAAACGCTAACGAGTCAAGGACAACGCTGTGTACCGTGTGTACCTGTAACCCGCCTATATGAAAATCTTAGGTATAGTCGTGTTGGCACGTGTAGCACGCCGTTTTTTTTTACCAATACTTCATGTATACTTTTATACCTAGGACGTAGGATGAGTGCGTAGGAACTTAGGATTTAGGCATAGTCTTAATCAGTGATATCAACCCACCACGACCCCCTGTGTTTTTTCTCTATATATTTACGTACTTTTTTCTAAATTCGAACGAGCATTAATCGCGTTTCTGTGCTTCAAACCCCCCTTGACACAACCCCGTCGTAAACCCCAAGTTTATATTTTTTATTACAAATTTATTTACGTTATTACCAGCTCTTTCTTTTGCGTATTTCTTTTTTGTAATCGTCGAAATTTCTTTTCTTTTTTATACCTGGATTGAACTCTACAACTGTTTATTAAGATGTTAAAAAAAAAAAAGAAAAAAAAAATCAACACAAGCACACACGAGAGATGTCAATGGGCCGTGGCACGCATAGTGGTACAGCACTGTTTAATCGTGTCTCTATGAGTTGCCGCGCTGCCTCGTAGCTGCTGAGTCGTTAAAAGTTCCGCGATACCCCCCCCCCCCCCACACTCCTGTCGTATAGAACGACGTTTTTTTTTCTCCGTTTCACCGCGTCCGCGCTGCCAGTCGAACAAGCCGAGGCTCTTGATTACGCATACGGACGAAGCTCGCGCACGCAGGTTAGCAAACTGACCCTCGATCTTAAAGTTTTTTCGTTGATCGACATGTGTACTTTGTAGCGATAAACGCATTAAGAGAGTAGATTAACTACGATCGCCCCGTTGAAAGATAATTTAAAATGAATTTTATTTAAAAGTCATGTACAATTGAACAAAAAAAGAAAAAAAGAATAGAAAAATAATTAAATAAAACAGCGATTATGCCCACTGTCAAGTGTATTGATGCGAGTGTTGTTATTCTGTTTTTTTCTATCACGTGGTGTAGGCCATATTCGCCAGTTGTATCCCCGAGATTATTGACCTGATCGGGACGCGAAACAAGTATGGCGGCACTTTGAAGAACGAGCGAGGTCGCAGGTGAGACACAAAAAAAGCCAAAATAGCTATCCTAAAGTTTACATATGATCCTCTTGACACGAGAAAAAAAAATAATTATAATAATTATCCGCATCCCAAAATCCTTGTTTTTTCAACATTCTTTCTCTGTCTCTTTCTTTTCTCTCTTAGCTCTCCTTTTGTACTTCAATTAACCAAATCACCAATTAATTATGTACCTCGAGACACGGACATAACACGTGTCGAGGAAATTTTCCTGTATATCGAACATTATTTGTGTGCCTGATGTGTCTTTTCTTAAAAATTTAATCGTTAATTACACTCTATCTCAACATCATCATATATATATCATATCATTTTTTTTTAATCGTTACATCACTTTGTCATCCTTATTGAGTGTTTTACATCCTTCAGAATTGACAATTCCTTGTGAATCATTAACGTTTCCTTAATAATCAGAAATACTTCGTTACTTACCATAATACAGTCAACATTTACACATGTTTGTCAGCTCTGTGGTTTTTAACTGTGTTGCGTATCTTATAGTGGCCGGTGAATTTAGCAACGCTCAGAATCGCTGAATTAATTAAGCCGACTCATGAGCCGCGAGTGCACTAGTTTGGCATTAGTGAAATCCAGTTCCTCCAAATCCTAACTCACTGTTGAAAATTCTGTAAATTGTCTCTGTTCAAAAGTTTTGTGTAAAATAGTGGATTTATGTATGGTTTGACATTTCATTGATGTTTATCTTCTTTTAATAGTCTCATTTCTAATCTGTAACTTTTTTGTAAATGTATAATGTAAAATTGTTTCTGTGTCTTTTCTATGTTTTAAACAAAAACAACTAAAGCAAATAAATTACAGTGTAATAAAATTATAAATATTGCAATATAAAATACAATTATAAAATTGTTTTCAACGGTGTTTCCAAATGTTCCTTCTTCCCAATCTCAATCCACACTGTTTCCTCGGAATACCAGCAGGTCCGATCAGCGAGTCAGAAGATTTTCATTAATTTATTTATTCGGAAACGACTCGGGAGTCTAGACCTGGCGGTATTCGCGTTATATATATGTGTGTGTGAGTGTATCGAAAAGTGCTGTAAAATCACCGCCTAAGCATTTCGACAAGCGAATCAAGGATAATCCTTAAACACACCACGAGAATCCAGCATCGCCGGAGCGACCAACTACAGCCCCTCCCAGCCCAGACTGACCGTCACCTTTCTCCCGTCCGATCCTCTTTGTTTCACTCTATGCCTCATCTCGAAGTTCGCTGTTGTGTATAACCCACCACTATACAGACGTGCCGCACATACACACACACATACAGCCTCACGGTGACTTTGTACACCCACTCAGCAACTGGTGTTCGCTTGTTTGTTCACTCACTCACGTATACAGACCTCCGAAACACCGAGACACTAACCCAGAGCCACATGTACTGTCCGCACTCGAGACAAATACCGCTTTGCCCTTTGCCCGCAAGCCATCGTCGCGCTTTCAACTGAAAATCGTCTTCGTGTGTACCTGTTCATGTAAGTACGACGGGGGCGCGTCAATTGACCCAAGCCACGCGCTATTTTAATGATGCCGAAAGTCTGAAGCATAGTGGTATTTACCTCGCGAGCTGCACAGAACTGTCAATGTCCAGCATGCCATCCTGCATATATATTTATAAACTTCCAAACATTGAATGCATCAACCGATCTATATATAAATATATATTGTTGTATAACCACGTCAGCGTTTATTGACAAAGAATATATTACATTCCTTGGTGTTTTTTAGACAGCATTTGAATACTATTCGTGTGCGAGTCCTAAAGACCAACTTGTTTAATTGTTAAATTTATTAACATACTGTTTGATTATCGTGAGCGTAAACTGTAATTTTTCTGTGTTTTTTTTATCGATTATCTCGTCGAGGCCTATGCCATCGAATGTGGCTTCCTCTAAGCTCATTACCAGAGTTGATTTTCTACATTATCACAAACGTGCATATTATGTATATACTTTTTTTTTTAAGTACAGATCTGCAGACGAGTTAGGTCTAGGATGGGAGGGAGGATTGAACCGTGTATGTCGTTCTCGTTAATTCATCGTTAGTTTGCCATCACAAAGAAAACAGCATACCTGTCAATGTGCTGCGGTCCATACGTGCATAATAAACGTTCTTGTGTAGACTTTGATGTACAGCTTGACGAATCCAAAGGGATACTCACGCGAGAGCGCAACGAAAATTTCTTATCCGGCTCGACTGATTGTTTCTCTTTTCATTTTCTACGTATATATACCTATGAATGTGAATTGTTCGTTTCTCTCTGTGATACTCATGCACGTATATCTACATTCGGCGAGCGATCACATTGATTCGACGACCAGTTCGGTCGAGCTAATCTAATAAACGCACAGCTATGCAGTCGGGTTCCCGCCATGACCGGACCCGGATCGAGCCTGCGACGCCGAGCGGTGTGTACATACAGACGGAGAAAATGCAAACCGAGCAGGCGAAAGAACGAAGCCAAAGGGAATACAGAACACCTCAGACACGTTAGGCCGGCGCATCCCCGTACATACGAACGCTGTACACAGCGCGACGCGGAGGCATCCCGGCCGTACGAGCGCACGGAGATTGCGCGCACACGAGTCGCGCGTACTTTTCTCTCTTCTCTCTTTCTCTCTCTATCTCTCATTCTACATTCAGCCAGTCCCGAGTCATCGCTAGGAGTTTTTGAGACCTGGGAGCACATCACGTACGAACCTTCGAGCGTCCAACTCGCGCGCGCCTTTCTCCTATTCTCTCTTTCTCTCTCTCTCTCTCTCTCTCTTTCTCCCTCTTTCTCTCTTATCTCTTATCTATTCTGTCTGCCTCGTGGCCCCGCGCCGGAAGGAAAACGAACGAACGCGCGCCGTCCATTTCTCCGATTCTCCTTTGTGCTCAGACTCGCGGGATTCGCGACTCGTACATAACGTACCCTGTTTATTTATTTTTTTTCTCCGAAAACGACGAGCTCTACGCCGTTTTCCTCTTGACGCGCGTCATTCTGCGATCTTGGTCGTCGCGGGCGCGCGCAAGATCGGCCGACCAGTATCCACATCGCGCACACACATTTCACAAGTTGTAGAGCGGGCAGCATGGAATGAAAAGCGTATGTCTCTCTTCTTTCAATTTTTTTGTTTGAGTGCAGTCGAAGCAATGCGTTAAATTGTTATATACTCTTTTACTATTTTATTACGTAGTAGTAAGTAGATGTTGCAAAAAAAAAGAAAATCACGACTCATTGTGATAAACAAACAATCAGCACCAAGAGACACTCTTTGCTCTTTCCTCACTCGTCCGCAACAAAGAGAAGTAGATTTTGCAAAGGCATTGGAACTTTTGTAAGCCTTAGAGAGGACTCGCTTGGTATTTATACTGTTCACTTGGTATTTATATTGTTTAATCAATAGTGACTCAAAGTATTTACGTAGATTTAAATTAATTGTTTACCTGTTTAAGTTCTTTTTTTGTATTAATGTACAAATGCTTGCCAAGTTCGTACACCACACAATGAGCCTGCACTCATTCTATACGAATCACATTTTTCTTTGTCTGTTTTAATCTAATACTCGCTGAGCTCACATAGAACGAATTGTTATTTATTACTGTATTGTATGAACTTACTTTTGTACCTTTACGTATGTCACCAATATTAACCTGAATGTAAGTAGAATAACCACATTAGGTGCCACGTTAGTTGTTCGATTAATAAGTAGTCGATACTAATACGACTCACTCCAAAAATCCTATCGCATTTCCCGGTAAGTTAGTTTTGTTATCCATCAGAACCTGCGTGGAGAAAAATGTTGTCGACGGCCTTTGCTTGCAATCTCCGCCGGCGATTGACATTTCCCCAGCATTTTTCTTCACGTACCATTGCTTACGCTTTTGATTGGGAAGAGATTGATCTTCGCAACAAAAGTACCACTTTTCTTTAAGGAGAATTTGTTATCTTGACACGTAGATCAATAAAATCAGAATTGTGAGAAATTTTTTATTTCAAAATGTAAAATCAATTGGCTTTTAAATTTTTTTTAAAAGTAGAAAATTGATAAAAGAATATAGGCGAATAATATGTCATTCTTGTATTGAGAGAGCAGACTAAAATGGTAACAAATCGATGTCCCAATTTGTGTGCATTCTTCCACTAACTTTCTATCTTTCTCTTTCTCCAGCTTTGTACCTCTTTCTACTCATCTCTATCTTTTCTCTTTCTCTCTCTCTCACTTTCTGTGGTAGTTCAAACCAGTTTTTATTAATGTTGTGCAAAAGAAAAGATACAGATAAAGTCAAAGTTAAATAAATGTACAGAATGACCAATGGTCGATAAGAAATTTAGAAAGGGAGAGTATTGTAAAATCATTTCTGTCAAAATTTTAATCTTCTGTACAAATTCAATGTTTGTTTCGTAACTCTCTCAAAAAATACAAGATAAATTTTCTCAAATGACAGTATCAGCTGCGCTATTGTCATTTGAGATGTACGCTTTCAAAATTGTAGTGACAATCAACGCTCTTTTCTTTAAGATACATTGGTCAATGTCCAATGTAGAAAGAATCAGCGTCCGAAAAAAAGAAATATAAAAACCATAAATAATGTTTACCAATATCACGATCTAATATGTACTTTGTGTTTGCCAGACACATTGTTGTGTGCGGCCACATCACCTACGAGTCCGTCTCGCACTTTCTCAAGGACTTCTTGCACGAGGACAGAGAGGACGTCGACGTGGAGGTCGTTTTCTTGCACAGGTACGCCAGTAAGATTTCTTACCTTTAAGCGAAAAGCTGTGGTATTTTTTTGAAAGTAACTTCTTGATTGGTAAAAATGACTTCCAATAATTTGTTGGATACGTTGCACTTGGATAAGTAAAATACCATTAGGATATAAATTAAATTAGTCAGTTAAAAACTGCGTGAAAGATGAAAGGAATGCAGGAACTAGTGAAACTGGCAAATTTCACGAACGCGTATAAATGTACTTTTTCGACCATGAGAAAAAAAAAGAAACTCGCGCAGAGAAAAGTTCATAGCTGATGACGCGAGCGACTCTATTTTTTGTTGCTCTCGTTTCAAAAAACGATTCAAAAGGACATTCCCGCCACGAGAGATGAATTAATTTAGTCGTGCGCGTAACTTTTGCTGCGGCGCGTCATTGTACTAGCTCTATTCACATCCGAGCTACCAAACTGAATAATTGCGACTTGTCATTTGGTCAGTATCAACGTCACCATCGATATAAAAGGAAAATATTAAGTTTCTTTCAATTTCATCTCCATTCGATGCACAGTTATTTTTAAAATTGTTTTTAATTGCTCGTAATTTAAGCAATCCTAACTTTGTGGGAGTAACGAAATTGAATGCTCATAATTTATGATACATTTAATACAGTAATATAACTATTTATGCTTCAGTGTATTGTAAAATAACCTATTTAAGATGTATACATTTGTGTGAAGAGTTTATTATAAGGAATGATTGCTAAATCGAAGCAACAAAGTGCTTCAAATTAGAAGATTAGACAAAGGAGGAAATGTCAGGATTGATCGTCGGTTGTGTAAAGAATAGTTGGCCTGTGTTTGCAGGAAGGAGCCCGATCTCGAATTGGAGGGCCTCCTCAAAAGGCATTACACGACCGTGGAGTTTTTTCAGGGCACCATGATGAATGCCGTGGATCTGGAACGCGTGAAGGTATCCTCGATGCCCCAAGCCCCCGTGATCCCACATCATCCAACATCACACGCGACATTTTTACAGTCCTCTTTACCAACTCAACACATACCCTTTTGGATCCGAGAAGGGATGCGCAATTTTGGCGGGAGTGCATTTCGCTGTTCACTATGTTTATACTCTCTCGCGTCTAAAACGCCCGAGGGTGTACAAATATATAAATATTAAATGGAATGATAAAGACTGGTTTAAACATTTTTTTATAGAGCAAGTTTGCAAATTTCAGCCTAAATAAATTTATTTAAAATTATTGATTCCAATCAACAGTCGAATTAGATTAAAACGAAATTAATGCAAACGTATGCCGGGGGAAATAACGTGCTTACCCTACAAACTTGAGAGAATTTGCCTACTAACTAAAGAGAATTCAGTGAGCGAAGCGCATTTTCGCCAGTAGGGCTCTCCCAGCTGTCTCCTCATCCTGAAAAACAGAAGCCACCTATCGTTCCATCCGTCATTCTTTGCCAACGCGAGTCCATCGCCCGTCCACGTGAATGGCAGATGCGGTGCGCGCACGCGCGCCTAGGTTCTTCATCCTTGTATGCATACTTTGTAGGTCATTACCGACACATTCGACTACTGGATAATGAATAACGCTCCGCGGGCCGATCGATCGATGATATACCTGGCATCCCCGCTGGTTCGTTCCGCCCCCCCAACCTCCCCGTCCCTCTCTACGTGCTTTTACCGATCGATCGGGTTTCAAGTCGGAATATCGCCAAGTAATATGTGAGACGCTATACATTAGAATACGAGCTGCATTGGTCTTCTGTTCCTTGTTCTGTTTATTTGCTCTTTACGAAATCGCGTAGCAAGCAAATGACCGTTGCGGTTTTTAAATGTGTTTTTTCCGTAAAGTTGTTTTTACTGTCATTGTACACGTCTTCCGATGACATTTACACGAGATCGTTGAAGGTGCCGAAAACGCTCGGAGATGCAGATGTGCACTAGCGTTTTCTCGATTACACAGCCACGATTTGTACTCGTATGTTAAACGTAACATTTAGTTTCTTTTATTATGCATATATTACGTATAGTTAATTTAAAATGCATTATTAAGTAGTTGTATGTTCAATTTTCGCTCGAATCAACAATTGCTACATAAATATTTTTTATCAGTGCAAGATAATATTCGACTGTTACAAACAATTAATTAGCTACTCGATTTTTTCTCCAGAGTCGATCGAAGTGCTGAAAGACAATTAAACGTGAAAGTAGCATCGGCTGATAGAGTGGCTAACATTTGAACAAATAGTATATTACATACGTAGGCCAGTAAAATAAGAAATGTCTCAGGTCACGTGTAATTGTCGGCCGAGGCGAAGCCGAGGTTGACGAACATGTGATCTGAGGCTTTCTTTTTTAGTGGCCAAGGTGTGTATTTTATTTTTCTGCTCGACAGCGCCAGAAAGCGGCAACTTCGATTCGCGCAGCGACCAGGAAGTGGCGCTTTCTGGCCGGAGGGCAGAAAACTTTTTCTCGCACATCTCGCTTCATTGCTTATCACCATCACGATATTACATCTTTGACGTTGAAAATTTAACAATCGAGATCTCTTTTGCCTCTCGCACATCAATTGACCGACTCGACGCGAGCCGCGGTCGCAGATGCCTTCTATTCTTATTGTCCGCAGACTCAGTTGTACGCCTCAGAATGTAATTTCGCTTAACATTCGTCGCGTGCGATTAACGCGTCACGGAGCCGCGCGTTCGAAGTGCGGAGTCGCTCGTCGCAGCTGACTTTACACGAAGTTAAAGTGGCCGCGGGAGCTTTGAGCGTCGCTAATCGCGCGGATAACCGTGAAATGTCGGAGACGAGTACCGGAGCGAGTTCGCGGAAAATCTCGGGTTAACTTGAGTTTCGGAACCGTTTTTTCTCTCGAATCCGGTTCATTTCTTCGTTTATAAAATATAAGATGAATTCATGGCAAAATCACGTGAATGCAGCGGCTTTTCTAGAGCTACTTTATACTCTCGCTTATGCTCATTTGAACTCTAAATTAATTTTTTACTTGCAAGAAAGACTTTTTCCAAGATCTTTGAAATGGTATAGACACCTCAATCCGTTTTTCTTTTTTCAAATTTGAAGTAGGGGAGAGTTGGGGCATAATGTATCCGAGATATGCGAGAGAACTAGAGCATGAGTAGATCCAGAAAATTTGGATTCGTCTTACTTATCTTATAAATAAAGAAACGGAACGGGTCCAAATGATGTGTTAGCGAGAAAAATTTCGAAATGCTTTGAAAAACGTTAAGATTAACATGAATTTATCCGCGGATTTGTTCGTAGATTATCATACTAAACACCTGCAAAGTGCATGGGTTATGCTGTATTGAGCTATGGGATCGGAACAGCGTGTAGCTAGTATTATTTTAGAATTATTATTCTTACTATTATTATTATATATCTAGTTTTTGATACTTATTATTATTAATTACACAGTTTTATTATTGAGTATATTGCATTGAGGATTGGTTTGTTGAAACTATAATTTAAATACAGACGTGCGCAGCGGACTTATTGCTTGATTTTTGTAGATTCTTCTGTGTTACGTTGGCTACATAAATAAAAAATTTGAATATTTGAAAACTCTGCTTAAGTCGCAAGTACAACTGATATCCTTGATGCCTCGTACTCCAGTACACATGTTTAGCAAGTACATTATTTAAAATTAGATAGCAAGAGAGTGCTTAATTTTTTTTTATCCAAGATTTCATTGGTAATATTGATTAACGCAAAGATAAAGAATTACGTAATGTATAAAAATTGAAAAATCATTGAGCACGAGTCGCTATGGCGTCCGAGGCTGAGCGGGCGAATTAATTGAAAAAGGTGACGAAACGCTAAGGGCAAGCGAAAGAAAATTAAATCGAGCAATCTGTGATTTTGTCTTGGTGACCGGACAGGAAGCCGCCCGATCTGGAGCTGGAGGGACTGTTTAAGCGGCACTTCACCACCGTGGAGTTCTTTCAGGGCACCATCATGAACCCGATCGATCTGCAGCGGGTCAAGGTGAGTCCTCACGATCAGAGTCCCGCCCAAAGGCGCGATCGCAAGAAACTAACGTGACGTTGTGTATAACTGGTGTGTCGGTGTATATATACTTTCGGTGTACACTATTAGAAATTTTAGGTCGGCTCCGCACGGCTTCCTTGCCCACGTCACTGTTGCGCACACCAACTTACATACCTCTTTGTATACAAATGCGCCAACTTGATCGACGTACATAATCGTTGAAATTTTTAATAGTGTACATGCGGCCTTTATATGTACACGGTTTCTGTGTGTTGATCGGTCTGTCGTCTGCCGAGGTGTTTGTTGTTTCTCTGTTGGAAGGTCACGTGAGCGAGTTTGTTTTATCATGCGTCATTTTTACACAATTGACAAAACAAGGAGATGATAATTTTAATAATTACTATAAATGCATTTGATTTTCGGATCAGTTCACTCAAATTCGACATTCAATTTATTTTATCGTAAAAATGTTATTGTAAAAATTAATTTCAGTTAATTGCGAAATTGCGTAGTGGTAAAGCAGATCTCTCACCTGATGCTGTGACTACAGTACACATACAATTTCTTCAACTTTTACGACACTGTGCGCGAGATTAACTGCTCGTATTTTGTTTTCATATTTTTGTGACGATGCAGCAACGCTATAAATAATTTACTACAAAAATAAAAATGCACATCCAGTACTTACAGTATGATGTTTTATTATTGCAATAACCGCTAATTTATTTATGTATTATTTTTTAATTACTAAAAACCAATAAAATAACGAGGACTACTTTTTGTAACTAATTACAATTTTTTAACACTAACGAGTTTTTAAATTTAATTCAATTCTATATAAATTGTTGTAAATTGTTCTAATAAATGTTAAGTAATATTTTACTTTATATTGAAATGATTTTTCAAATTCAATTTTCTCTCTGCTACATAAAAGAAAATTTTCTTTCGGAACAAACATGTACCCAAAAATTGAAGTAACGTCACAAAGGCTAAGGAAATGGTTAATTTTATGTAATAACTAAGGATTTCCAGCTCTTGGAGCTCGACCAGATAATCGGCGAATTCAATATAGTGCCGTTATTCTCGGACGATGATTGTTGCCTGTGTGTTAATGCTCCTCTATATCTCTGCCTTTCTTCTTCTTTGAGCAACCCCCAACGTAGATGTCTGTCTCTTTGTGTCTCCTCGCGCCTATATACTATATATATACGTATATACGTCACTCAACGATCCGTCATAATCGGCGCACCGCGTCCTCGTCTCAAAGACACCCTCGAGACGATCTCTCGCATCCAGTCCCCGCTCCCCTCTCTCCTTTTTTTTCATCTTTTTTCCTCTTTGAGCCGCGCCTCTCACGGATGTACAGTCTCCGGCGATCCCCCTTTGTCAGTACTATTATCCGACGAATTTTTTAAGCTTCGTCGAACCGTCGATTATTGCACACGTGTGTACAAGGCCCTCCCCGCCTTTATACGCTTTCCGTCACTAACAGTGGGTGTGTGAATGTCCGCTCTTTCGAGGTCATGCATATATGCAACACGCACGCGTATACTCGTTTTTCGGGAGGGTGCACTTCCCGATTCGCCTGTCGCGGGGGATCAAAGCTTGTGGTTAAGGAAGGCGGAAAAAGTGTCGTGAAAACAAAGTTGTCGATCGATAATAATCGACGTTTGAAAAAAACATTTCCATCGCAAAGGACGATTTCCAGTCGTCCCATCGACCTCTTCGACCTTTAAAAAAAAAAAGCTTCGGCAGACTTAAAACCGCGAGCTTTCGCCCCCCGCTGGCAGTGATCGATGCGTGTCTTCTCGCACGCCGCAGCCAAGTCGACGTGAAAATCCCCCACACGAACACGAGCCTACTTGTAAGATAGACTTGGGAGCGGACGAGAGTCGACGCAGAGCTGGGGAAAAGCTGCGTTGAGCCGGAGCCGAGGGGCCGCCTAAGGGTAAGTGCACTGCGAGTTGACGGAGGTGCAGCTTGAATGTTTAACGGGCGGCGGCTTTAGAAAAGGCGCAGCGTAATTAGCGCGGAGAGAAAAAAAGCCCATTAGCCGAGTCCTGTCGCGACGCGCGTCCACGAGGAGCCGTTCGAGGACGAGCCAGCGACTCCGCTAATTTTTCGCCGTTCCGCTTGTACGTGCATTTCATTCTTCACCCTCGTCTTTCGTTGCTCTCTCTCTCTCACTCTTTCTCTCTTTTCCTTTGGCTCGTTTTAGCGACTCGTCGAGTCGCAAATCGAGCCTCCTTTTCACTTCTACAGCTGCCGCGAGAAGAGCCACGGAGCTGCGGAAACACGTAGATCTAGTTCCAAATTTGTATCTCGATTCACCAGGGGTCTGTGCCAGATGGTCCGAAATATCTGCACTCGAGCAGGTGGTGCAGATTTATTTCGCTCTGTCTCACACGCACACCTTTTATCTAATTTCACATTAGAGTAGTTGACTCTTTTTTTTTCCAAGTGTTCAGGAAGGAAGTAGCACAAGGATCCGTTTTTACGGTGGGTGAATCTTTAGAGGTTGGTGGTATCAGTAAAATGCATAGTACCTTAGAATTAGATATAAATTTATTCGTCGCATGCTGAGAATAGTAGAGACTACACCCGAAGTGAATAATATTGGATGCTCAAGCTGTAGGGATCCAGGGTACAATCGCGTGATTAGATTTTTTTTGTCGAGTGTGCAACTAACAAGGTGCGCCTGCATGACTAATACTTTAGCCAAGTAATCGATCTCAGCTAGAACTTGATCCTGGATCTAACTGCATGCGTTGCTTATTGACATAGCAATAAAGAGTACGTTGTCCAGGCAGGGTACATAAATTAACGAGCTTTATTCACTTGAGCCCAAACCCCTTGACCATGTATGGAACGCACGACCGGACCTAATTTTTAAAGAACAGACCTTAACGAAAAAGTTGGACCGTCAATTTCTTATCGCCCGAATAAACGCGTTTGCATCGATTATCGTCGAAAGATTAGTTCTCACGCACTGACGGAAAGAGTCGAGTTCAATTTTCCATCCGACCGAAGAGCAACTGACGCGCGCGACGCCTGCACAGAGGAAACGAAAAAAGAGCCGATGCGGCGCTGAATTTGCATTGAGCCGATATCGCGAGGCGACACGTGTACGTGTCCTGTATCGAGATGACGGTCTGTTCTCGAGCCGCGCACCTTTGTACAAAAAAAAAACCTTACCGACCGCATAACCAGCCCCACCCATTCGACCACCCCCCCCCCCCCGACTGCATCTCTCACTCTCACTCTCGACCCGAACCGCACACACGAGCCCTCCGATCTCTATCCTTGTACATAATACGACATACCAGACCCGACGACAAGAAAGCAAAGTGCAGAGCGGGACGTTTGTTAAAAAAAAATCGACGTGTCCGTTGTGACTTTTTAGGTCCACGAAGCTGACGCGTGCTTGGTCCTGGCCAACAAGTATTGCCAGGATCCAGACGCAGAGGATGCGGCAAACATTATGCGCGTCATCTCTATCAAAAACTACTCGGATGATATACGCGTTATCATACAGTTGATGCAATATCACAATAAGGTAAGATTTTTTTTTCACTGATATTCAACACTTTTTCTAGTTGCAATACATGTTTAATATTATTATGATCATATTTAACGGCCTAAGAACCCTACGAACCATGTAGAAATTCTACAAAATAGAATATATTTCACCATAAACTAGAATAGAGCACTCAAATTCCAATCGCAAGCTAAGATGGATTTAATTAAAAATGAATTAAGTTAAGAATCTTAAATGCATCGATAGATGCTATTAATAAATGCAGAAAGCAAACTGCAGTCTCCTTATTCTATTACTTACTCCACTGATATTACGAATAAAATCGTAATTAATAGAAGTAATTTCGCGAAGTGGTCTATGGAAATTTTCAATATAAGTAAAGTCATGCAGTACCTTCACATGTATATGATATGACATAATGGCCTAGAATCGCCACTTCGATATCTGAATATTCATGATGAAATGTGTGCATAGGTTTGATCATCTTCAATTTCTAGTGTCAAAGCAATAGAAACTTTAAAAAAAAATTGCATGTACCTATATACGAATTTTTTATACAAAAAAGGTACAGTTTTATACCTAATGCTTTCAGGCCTACTTATTAAACATTCCATCGTGGGACTGGAAACAGGGTGACGACGTGATATGCCTGGCGGAGCTGAAGCTGGGCTTCATAGCCCAGTCCTGTCTGGCGCCGGGGTTCAGTACGATGATGGCCAATCTCTTCGCCATGCGCTCCTTCAAGACGGTCAGTAGCTGTCGTTCGCCGGATAACGCGTCGCTCCCCGCCGAGCGACCGACGCCTTATCCGAGCGAATGCGAGTCTCACGAGTAGTTTATAATCTATTGAGAAAAAGAAAACTATGCATGCGCCGATCGCTACTACCTTCTTAATCAGACAATTTTTTTCAGTATTATATACGCAGTGTCGTATGTCTCACGAACACACATTTTTGCTCGCTGTACATAACCGTTGTCCAGACGAATTATCGTTTTCATTTTTTTCTCCACGTCGATCGCCAATGGAGGTGAATTTACGACTCGAGAAACAGCGCGCACTGTAAAAAAAGAGCCGGGGTTTACTGCGGGCAGCTTAGTTAGCGCGCGTTCGATTGTAAAAGCGAGCCGCCTTTGCGAACGAATCGGAAAAATGTCGATGGGCTGGGGGAAAAAAAGTGGGCGAGGGAAGATCACCGTGTACGAACGATACATGCATAGGTGCGCGTAATTGAAAAACAGTTGGTTGATTCGTATCAGTCGCCCGTAATACAGGCCTGGCAGAATGACTACCTGCGTGGAACCGGCATGGAGATGTACACCGAGACACTGAGCCCCACCTTCATTGGGATGCCCTTTGCCAAGGCCACTGAGTAAGTCGGTCCATCATCAAAGTTACCACACGACTGTGATAAAATAAGAGACGATCTCGAAAGCGATGATTAACGACAATGCAGATTACTCGTCCAGCTAACGATCGATAACTGACCGATTTAAGAGACTTGACTCCGTAATCTTATGTTTTATTTTTTCTTCAATTAACGCTGCGATGCATACGTTTTTTTGCAGCTTCGCTACTACTAAATTTCACTGTGAGACTGTGTTCGGAACTGTCCGACCAAAGCGACACTAAAAATTGCGTACATTTTTTTTCAAACTCCGCTAACGAGTAACATTATTAACAATTGGATTGCTTTAATAATTATAGTTCATCTTTGCTTCGACATCAACAGAAATTAACGCAAGTGTTGCAAACGAAAAAGGAATTCGTTATATCTAAATTTGTTTTTTTTTTTAAACTGCACCTTTCACGCGTTCACCAGTCTCATTATTTAAAGGCCGACCCGGTGACACAGGAGCGCGGCGCTCACAATATAGGGGCGAGAAGGCCGCGCGAAAGGAGGTTTCTCATTTTCGCGAGTGTTTGCATACGGCTGGCCGGCGACGCGGCCGACCGGATCGCAGGCTGGGCTCAAAGGGTCAGTCTCTTGAATCGGATGAAAAGAGATATGAAGCTTCGCCTCTCGCCTATGTCTCTCTCTCTCTCTCTCTCTCTTTCTCTCACTACGCTCCACACTTGGCTACATCAACTTCTCATTGATATACCGTCGTTCTTTTTTTTTCTTTTTGTCTACCTCTCTATCTCTGTCTAACAGTATCTCTATCTCGTTATATGTATATACCATTATACATATTTATATGAACGTGTAAACGGTGTACAAAACGACGAAATGGCAATAAGTATCTGTGCTACAACACCTGATCAATGTGATACCACCCTTCATCGCTTGAGTAACGTCGTGTATACTATCTCTCACTTAATCTCTATAATTCTTTGACATTTTCTTATTTGACACGATATTTTATTTATTTTTTTTTGTCTTCTCTTTTTTTTTAATGACGGCGATGAATCATTACTCCGGTCAAAACTGTCGAATTAATTGCTCTGCTGTCACTGTGAGATCACTCAAAGTCAATCATTGCTGTGAACACGTTTTTTGGTCGCGTTTATTGATCAAGTGCTTGATTTTATTTTCCTTTTTTTACTTGAGGAAGGATTTTGTAATTGGAGTATTCTATATTTTCTATATTTTTTTCAAGAAATGTTTTATCTTTAAGGAAGGAAATGCAAAAAAAATATTAGTACACTTTAACAAGCAGTCTTCACCAATAGATAAAATGTTGATCAAATTATTTAGAATTCACATGAAATCACAATAAATAAGTGTTTATGAGGTAGCACTCGTATGTACACGTTCACTTTTTCTGATTAAATTTAGGTAATTTATTTAAAGTGATAGGGCAATAATTAGTTACTTCTTGAAAAATTTTATTTAAAAAATGCCTACTACATGATTACATCTATCAAAATCAAACATTTCTGGTATCTTCGGAACTAATTTCCCCTCAAATTCACATTAAACTTACAAGTAGGGCTCGAAATTACGGAAACAAATCATGCCCTCGACGACTCGACAAGCCCGAGACACATTTATCACGCAAAAAGATGCGATTGGGAAATTTACAGCTCATGCCGGCGATGTGGTCAAATTAATTAAAGCAGAATAAAAAAAAGTGCAGTGGGCGTGTATCGCACGGGCGAAACTGCGCGAGCGGAGACCCAATTTCCGTTTAATCAATTTCCTCCCGGCTCTGCGGTGGGTGTACGCATAACGGGAAGCGGCTATTTTCGAATTTTGCGTTTCGTGCCCTTCTGACTGCCGGGTATGCCCGGCTGGACCACATGGGAGGATCTGCAGGAATCCAGATGTCATACTTTTCCGCCTCCCCTCGCCGGATCACGATTTTCTTTGCAGATGGAGCGTGAACCGCGTCAACGATGTGGAGGAACTTCTTTCAGACGGGATTCTTTCCTTTTATTTCCTTGCTCAGACTTCCAGCGTAGAGTCGCACTTTTTGTTACAGTTTTCACGAGGTTTCTCCTTTTGGCATGATTATACCACCGGTAGGATCTCTAAGGCGGGCAGCTTTTTTTGTGTTTGTACGTGTCAAAGCACCATCTCGTTTTCGTGATGGCTTCATTCACTTTAGTTACGAGTAATTTTTTTTAAAGCAACTTACAATTTTGTACGTAACTTTTTTTTATATTTGATACCTGCAAACACACATTTTTGCAGTTGGTTACTAGATTAGGTATTTTTTAACAATTTTTTAAGTAGATTTTTAAAGGTTTTTTAAATCTATTAGAAATTTTAAGATTCAAAATATATTTAAATATAATAATATTACTATGAAATAATATTTTTAAAAGTCTCACCTACGAGAAGATGCACAGGTTTTTTTTAAATTTGATTTTTGCACTTTTACCAATATCGATTTTTTTAGCACAACAAGTTCGTGAAGTAAAAAAAATTAATTTTTGATAACACGGCTTCTCGTGGGAGTACTTTTTTGAATTGGGATTAAAAATTAGATTTCCAAGGTCAATGTTATTTTTCGGTTAATTTAACAACCATTACAATCGACTAATTTTCTTTTTGTGCCGCAATTTCAGCTCTAATAAAAAGCAATTTATTGGTGAATTTGATTTTTGATGTGCTGCGGTACCGAAAAGTAACATTGATCGATCTTCCAATTATTCGGACGTGAACGAATAAAGCTGCACTTAAAAAAAAAAAAAAAAAGTGAAAATGGAACATTTTTCAGTCTCGCTATTGAAAGACCAAGTAAAATTAAATTAAATCGTTATAAATTTTTATCCAGTTCACGTCTGAATGAGCGAAGAGAAAAAACATGCAGCAAGTCCCACCTACGAGAAGAGGCACTTGACCCGAGCGACATTTTTCGTTTCGTCAGCAATTAACGCACCTTTTTTTATCGCGAACCTTTCTTGTGTTTTTTTCACTCTTATCGATCTAGTCGCAATCGTAGCATCACTATCGTAAGCAAAGTGCGCCTCGTTTCTTCTCGTGATTGGGAGCGACATATTTTTAGCTACGTGTCAGTACGTAAACGTACGTGCACGAGTAACCAAGTAGAATGATATTGTAACCCGATAAACAAAATTCGCTGACTACTCTTCCTCTCTATCTCTCTCTTTCTCTCTTTCTCTTTCTCTCTCTGTCTCAATATTTTACGCTCTCGATACGACCTGGTGATGATGACGTGGAGCCATGTGGTTGGTTGGTGTTTCAGTCGCCGGACACTCAGGCGTGGCAGAATGATTACCTGCAGGGCACGGGCTGCGAGATGTACACGGAAACCCTCTCCCCGTCCTTTACCGGGATGACATTCCCCCAAGCCAGCGAGTAAGTCACTCGCTGCCCACGGCTGCCACACATGCAAACTCGACAATTATACCCTCTCTTACCCGTACTTCTCTTCTGTGTATTATCTCTGTTTGTCTTTTTTTTTCTCTTCCTCCCCTCTCTTTTGTACTCTTCGTTTGCCAAGTTCTCACGAGTGAATCGTCGTTCGCGCGAAAGGCAAATATCCGCGATCCTCGTGCCCATGACAAAGCGGACTCGAGCCGATGAGACTCCGACGAACAGCGATTCGCTCGTAGCGTCTTACTCGGATAACGAGAAACATTCTTTTACTCTGTTTCGTCTACTTCCATCTCTATCTTTTTTTTTTTTACTTTCAGTCTCGTTCTTTAGCCTTTTTTTTGTCTCTCTGTATCTCTATCTCTTTTTGAGAACTTTATCTCTCTTTCTCTCTCGACACTTCCTGTGACATCAAACAATACACCACCAGTAGAGCACGTCCGTCTTTCTTTTTTTGTTTAAGTTCCATTTTTCCTCCGTTGTCGTCCAACTGCGTGTTCCTCCCCTGCCTCCTGGAGATCTCGTGACTATAACCCAGTACCCAGTAGTCCCCCTGCTCCATCTTCCCTTAGTCTCGCTTAGTCATATGTTTTTTTCTTCTCGTTTTGTGTAGACTGACTCCCCCTTTGTTCCAACTTACCAGACTATTTTTTCGTTATTACTACGCGTTTTTTTTTTAGTCTCTTCGCCCCGGTGGAAGATTCGCCAGTCGTGTAGCGCTATCTTCCGATAAATGTAGTGAATGCTTTCGTTTATTTTGTTATCCCTTTTTTCCCATTTATTTTCTCACTCTTCCCGTAGACGCACCTCTGTCACCGTATCCTAGAGGGCGTGCGCACCTTCACTATGGTACGTTTATTTGTGTAGCGTCGCAATTTTTCTTTTTTTTTTTGTAGTCTTTTAGGGGTTCTTGGTTATTGGTTTTTGTTCCACCTTTTTTTTTATATTCGTTCCATTATACTTTCGTTTTTATTGTTTGGTTTCTTTCTTCGGTTATTTATTTTGTTCTTTTTCTTAGTTTACTTCGTCTCGTTTGTTTTGTCAGATTCAAATTGCATTCCGAAAATAACTTTTCGATACGTCGTGCGCAAAGATACGAAAATCGTACCTTGCACACGTTGTATCGAAAAATACGTTTTGATACATGAGCGAGGAGGTGATTTTAGCAAACATCTTACGAGGCTAAAAATCACATTCTCGCACTCGCATCAAAATGTACTATTGTGTTCACCCCCTATCAACACGTTAATAATTGTTATAAATTAACTAAACAGTTTCTAATTTTGATACGTCTGTATGTAAATGATCTAACTTATATGTATATACTATATGTGTGTTCGACTAGGTATACTATAAAATCGTAAAATTTACTAAACTTTCTTACATCAGTAATTCAACCAAAACTCGTGCATTGCGTTACGTATCCAGCAGCCGCTGCCTAAAAAATAAACAATCAAGCTATATTTTCGATAAAAAGGCCGTAGTTAAAAGATTCTACGCGATCCGCGGAAAACTGTAAAGAGCGTACACGAGAGCGCCTGCCAAAGAGAGGAAAATCTCTGCGCGAACGCGAATAAAGGCGAAAAGTACGCTAGGGCAGGGTAAATATTAGCCGACTATGGGTGCTCGCGGGACTGTTCGCCGGGGGGCGGCGATGCAGGGGCGAGGCGCTGCCGGGCGAGTTATCTAGCTTCGAACTAGTTCTGAATGGCTTTGTTGGGCCGGCCCTCTGTTCGCAGATGGCCGTGCCGCGAAAGGCGAGTGCTGAATTTCATTTTGACGCTCGTCGACTTACGCTTTATTAAGGCCGATAAAGTCGACCCCGCGACGACGGCAGCCAGGCGCCTAGGGCTGCCCATTGTCGGGCACCCGCGAGTTAATCGGTTTTTTTTTTTTAATGAAATGCATTGGATGTTTTCACGCCTATAGGTATTTTCGTTCATCATGGGTATACTTTTTATTATCGCGATTTTTCGCACGATTGACGGACTTATTATTCTGACAGAAGCAGTACGTAACTATCATTTCGTTGCATTAGGGTGTTCATTTGTATTACTAAATTGAAGAGAATTAATCGTAGAAGTATTTTATTTAAACTATTTACTTATTATGATTTTTATGTTGGATTTTTTTGTAGCTTTTGGGAATCGTGTATTTGGGAACAGTATATTCTCACAGCACTTCATTTTATTTTCTTGGTTATTCATTAATTAACCAATAATCCTCATTTTATTTACTTATCGTTAAACACTCAGTATGTATAATTTAGCTAATATTGTTTATTTAATACTCTGTTTAAATTAATGCAAACCAATTACCTCTGCACATTTCATTGCTGTTTGTAAATAAGTAATTTTATATTTAACTATACTCTTCACTATTTTTGTTTACTCTTTCTATTACTACTTTAAATTACCTATTACTATTCTATTGTTTGCGTGTGTGGGAGTTCATTACTTTTAGGAAACAGCCCTTACTTAGAATTTAGACTTTACATATTTGTTACTTACTTGCTACTTATGCGTATCATTAGGCTTCCTTTTAGAGGAAGCCTCTTTGCTGTATACTTTGATTCTGTATACAACGATCTTTTTTTCGCTCTGTACTATTTACTTTAGGAGTTGATATGTTATTAGAGTTTAGTTAGATTTCTCTTTGTAAAACGGTACCTTTACTAATATTTATTATTTCCATGTACTTAGAGAATTGTCTCAATTTTTTTTCATTTTAAATCATCCTATATAAGTAGTCTTGTACGAGATTAGACTAACATAGTTAAAGATTAGAGCGTGTACAAAACTTGCAAAAATCGCATGCACCTTTCCATTTGTGTATTTGTTTCATTGTTAAACTGTCCAACTAAAACTCTAACGTCGATGTTTTAAAATTTAAAAATTAAAAAACAATATTCGAAGATTAAAAGGTACACATGGCATAATCGACCAACCGCTTGTAGCTAACGATAGAATAACGTTTGAAGTTTAATAAAAGAGAGAATGAAAGCGATAAAAAAATGTAAATTTTAAAGCACCGACGTTTTTCATTAATTATTTCTGTTACGCCATGGCTGTACTTTAAAACAATTTAACGCTAGTACCACCGCATTAACGCGCCACTAATAAACTTGTTCAATGTTAATTTGAGAGTCGAAAGTGCATCGGGACTTTAATCGCGTACGATTGGGAGTAGTCACTTTGCCGCTTCCTTGTTTATTCATATATCTGGAGTATGACTAAAGCATCGCTTATTATCTATCGGCACGTATTGCACAATATTTTAAGTGTAGCTTTATGCATTTATGATAAGTCACGTACGCGACATTATGTATAGATATAATCCTCTTTAATTTTTTTCAATACATGTATCTGTTCAAAGCAGAAAGTAATTCATAAAAGTATAAAGCAATGCTCTAAGCTACAGAAAACAATAATTATTGGTAATCTCTCGCGAGCTGATTATTAATGAGGCAACAATCGCTAATTATTAATGGTGCACAATCGACTCTCATAGTGAATGTCCACCCGTAAAACTTCCTACACCAGAGCACACTCGAATCTAATAGTTATGAATCGACTATTCTGAATTTTTCTTGTACAATTACATAATTTCAAAGCATTTATTTAGCACAAAATTTGCTGAAATATTATAATTTGTTTAATCTCCAGTCGATTCTAAGCTAAACGCTCAAACAAACAAGTAGATCGAAGCAAAAGTTTGATCTTCTTGGAAAAGAATTTGTCATTCTTCTACCACGCACACTGCACAGTCCACTAAGTAGCACACTGAACACTGGCACAAAGACACAATGCAACGCTTCCACTACGGTCAGGCGACACGTAACACCTAACAATAAACCGCGCCGCGAGAGTTTGGAGGTGATATTACGTTGTGGATTCGCCCTAGGTTGTGCTTCACGAAACTGAAGCTGCTGCTGCTGGCGATCGAGATCAAGGGGGAAGGTGGCGCCGACAGCAAGATCTCGATAAATCCACGCGGTGCCAAGATCTCGGCTAACACTCAGGGATTCTTCATTGCTCAATCGGCCGACGAAGTCAAGCGGTAAGTGCCCCCCTCTACGCTCCGATTTATTATTCGTAAGCGATATGAGCGAGCGCATTTTTATGCAGACAGTGTCTCTGTTTAAAAAAAAATAGTTTATTTTAAATTGCAAAAGGAAGGCAAGTTATGCCGGTCTTTTTTGTTTTCCAGCGCTAGAGGTCGTTCTGTATAGAAAAGGCAAACTTTCTACCGTACAGTAGAAACAGACGGGTACCGCAAGACATTAGTTTTTTCTATTTTAACTTTTTCAACTACAAGGGAAAAGAATTAAACCATTTATTAAGATTATACGAAACTTTTTAAATCGGTATTTTTAATTGTTTAAATTTTTTAACTATTCAAATTATTTTTGTTCTTTGCAGTGCATGGTTCTACTGCAAGGCCTGTCACGAAGACATCAAGGACGAGACTTTGATCAAGAAGTGCAAATGCAAAAACTGTAAGTTTTTCCACTCATATTAATTGAAGATGCTCTTAAAAGAAATTTGAAATTATCTAGCAAATTGAGCCACTCCGATAATCAATATTCAATTATATTCTTATATTGAACTCTCAGCCCTGAAAATTTTAGCTCGCGTATTCTTATCTTCTGGATTGCGAGTCACATGTAAACAGTTCATGCAATAAAATTTCTAAAATCTAGTGGATTTAGGCGCACTTTGCGCGCTTTTGAGCTCCAGTCATTGAAATACAATAGATTCTCAAACGCTTAATTTACATAAAGGGTCCTCAAAAATAATAAATAACTAAAATTGTATTAAAAAATCATCAGGAAAATCGATTTTAGTGTAAGCATGAGGCTCGCAAAGAAATTCCTCATAAAGGCGGCAAATCTATGAAAACGAAGGAAACCCTTTTTTTTAGCGTGAAATAAAGTAAAAGTAAAACAAGTTCCTCCCTAGTTCCACTGCCCTTTATCCCGATTTGTGCAATTGAGAGCAAAGATCGCAATAACGTTAAAAAGAAAATCCCAGAAAAAAATATATATGCAATTGCGACGAATGAACAAAAGTGACATGGTTGTGACAATATTATTGTGATACATTGTCTAGTGGGGCAGCAGCAGCGCTCCTGGGGCCGGGACCTAGGTAACGTCTCTCACTCGCTCGCTTGAACTCTTTCTTTTATCTTCTTCCCCTCTTTCTCTCTTTCTCTTTTTGTCTATCTATTTTTCTCTCTTTCCTCTTCTTTATCTCTATCTCTATCTCTCTTTTTTCGCTCTTTACTCTGGAACTTTTTTCTAGAAAAAAAAAAATCTTTTTACTATGTCGTTCTCTTTAACTATTATGCTATATACCACTTTCCTTTCTTTAATGTTTCATTGCTCTCTTTCAGTCGTGCCGGCCCATTTTTTTATTTAATTTCTCATATATGGTCCGACATTTTCGCCCTCAGTTGGCTGCCTAGAAATGCTAACCTTTTTTTCTCATCTGAATCCACTTGTTAATAGCAATATTTTCATCATTCGAATTTTAACTTATCACTCTCTTTATTTCTCCTCGTCTGTCTCTTTTTCTCTTCCAATTCTCTCTCTATCTCCTTCTGCTCTTTCTATTTCGCTCCCTTTCTTTTACTTATTAAAAAGTCACAGTTTGCAGTTTGCGACCTTTTTTGCTCACACCACCTTGTATAAGAGTTTTTTCTTGTATCCGTTTTTTATTATATATATTATATTATATATTAATTTGCATTCGTCATGGCGATGGTACGGCGATTTATTATGATGATGGCGATGATGGCGATGAAGCGCTCTGCATTTTAATCTCTATTTCCCTGCCTACCTCACGACAATCTTTTTTTTCTTTTTTTATCTCTCTCTACTTTACACTGTACTCCTTTTCGGCAGATACCTTAAGCTAGACAAATATCACTGGAATGCTGCTCGTGATGACGTTTCGTTTTTTCTTTCACCCTCTCCGCTTTTTTCTCTCGTTTGTTTTTATTTCTGTTTCTCCGAGATAATTGAACAAAAAACATGTCAATTAATTACAGAAAAGATTCGTTCCTCAAAAACGAAGCGTCGTTGCTCAGAAGAACATGCGACACTAAGTTAAAAAAAATATGCGCTCCACTATTCTTTTAAATTCTGTCTTTAGAAAACTTAAAATTTTTCTGATCCACTGTACAAAGGTTCGTTGTACAAAAATAAGCCTGTGCTTTTGTACAATTTAAATCCCATTTAAAAATAAATGCTGACCAATAAAAAGCTCAATTTTAGTTGAATTAGTTTATAGAAAGAAGAGCCAGAAAAATTTTAAGAGAGCGTTTGTAATTCTCACTCAAACTCTAGAGTTTTCAGTCAGCTGGCGCATGACCACCTGACCAGTTTACCCTTTATTTTTTGTTTTGTTTCTGATTAACAAGGGAACTTGACTTTAAATAACTTAGCTTGCACCCTAGTGCATTATACTACTTCTCTATACATCTCTCTCTTTCTCTCTACTTCTCTCTCTTTCAACTCTTTCCCTCATTCTTTACGTCCATCTCTCGACGCCTTGCATGCACGTCGGTTCTCGCGGCCGACTCGTTGCTCCGCGTCTCTGCCTCGCCGCTCTTTGGCATCGAAGCGGCTTCGGTGACGCGATTGACATCGTCGCGTGCCAGCTGTCGCTGACGTGACGGCTGGCGAGCAAATTTTTTAACGCCGTCTTTTCTCACCACCAATCTTTCTTTCTTTCTCTATCCGACTTCTTCCTCTGTCTCTCATTCTCGATCTGCCTCCGTTTTACTGCTTAGGTATGATCAGTTTTCTTAACTCACAACTGCCAGAGCAATGTCCTGTGAGAGTGAGCTTGCACTTTCGGAGATACTTAGTACGCTCTGAAATTAAGTCAGACTGTTTACAAAATTATTTTTCTCTTTTTTTTTTAAAGAAATACTTATGTAAGAGGAAAAATATGATCGTATCTGCGCGCACTCTACTTCGTCAATTAGCGCTCCCTGCTCTCACACTTTTCTCTTTCAATCTTTTTACTCGTTTATTTTCCAACGTCGAGATTGCCCGATAAGCGATTTCGCGGCTCGGCTACCTCGAAGTACTCGAGAGTTCCTTCCAGTCTTTTTTTTATCTCACAGTCTCTCAGTTCGAAAAAGCATCGGCTGGTACGTTGCAATAAATATACGAGGAACCGCGCGCTTCGGCGACCTTACGCTTTTTTTTGTTCTTTTTTTTTTCATTTCACGACGGGCCTCCGTCTTCCCCAGGGAGTTTATGCGTCAACGTTTTGCTACTTCAATTGTTACCCACTCGCTACCTCTTTCTGTCTCTCTTTCTCTCGGTGTTTTTTTTTTTTTTTTTAAACTAAATTCAAAATTGTATGAGCATGATCGTAAGCTTCGTTTCCGTTGTACGTCTCCTTTTTTTGGAAGGAGAACTCGACGAGCGAGTGTGTGTCATAAAAGAAATTGTGATTCAAGGAGCTCGATGTGAGTCGTAGACTTGTTGAGAAGATTAAATGCACGCTTTTAGGAAGGAAGGCGTTTGGTAACGAGAGGCCATACAATCGATCGATTCACACTACTTTCAGCCACGCGCCACACCCGACCACCATCACCATAAAAACATAAACCCTGGGCAAACGTAATGCATTTTATACGTCCGAGAAGTTGACCGGTGTCCTCACTGCTCTCAAGCAGGCACTGAAAAATTCTATTCGCACAAAATTTCCAATCACTCGACTCGCCGTGTAACCAAGTGTTCGCATAAGAGGGAAAATCAGCTGCGAAAAGGAGGCACGTCATTCGCTTACCGCGCCACATTGAATCATCGGATGCGTTACGTAAACGGGATGTCCTCCTTTTCGCCCGGCGCTTAGCCGTCCGCCA
>JAXIUT010000048.1:1040758-1061960 GCA_035586675.1 Eurytoma californica
CCGCGCCACATTGAATCATCGGATGCGTTACGTAAACGGGATGTCCTCCTTTTCGCCCGGCGCTTAGCCGTCCGCCAGAAGTGAGCCGCCCGCCGATGCGCATCCACTTGGGCGTGAGTTACCCTAGCCTCGGCCTGTCACATCGGCGCGCCGGCATTTCACGCACCGTCTGGCGCCGACCTCTTGGGCAGCTAAGCCGCGCGGGTAGATCCGGCCACAGCGGAAGTTGATCCACTCCGAGTTTGTCCCGCCATTAACCCCTAGATCGCCGCTCGTTCGAGCATTTCCAGGAGGAGAGACCACCGGATTCGCGACCACCCAGTGCTCCAGATCCTTTTCGCCTTAAATTTCTGTTGCAGCGGTCTCATTTATAATTGCAGCTCCAGGAGATTTGTAAGCGCACTCGAGAAACTATATCCTTGCTCGGAAAAGAAATCTCCAGAGTAGAATTCTCGCCCGTGGGGTATATCCCTCGCGACGGAGAAATATTGTTGCGCATTGCGCGAAAGTTCGTTTCCGCTCTCCGCAGAATTCTACTCGGGAGAATTCTCCTCGCCGTAGAAAGGGACGCGAATAATGCTAGATACAATAATCGAGGGGTCCAGAGTGCCAAAGGGAACAATAACGAGGAGAAAGCGAGGGAAAAGAAATTTCGAATTGTCACCCCGCCATCGGCAGTGGGGTTATCGTACCGAGAGTGAGAATCACTCCTTTTCCCGAGTTTGGCACTCGAGCTGCGCAAATGGGCCACGTGACGAGGCGCTTCGTTGCTCATCGTTGGATTTTTGCAGATGTGGGGATGATGATGATGCAGACCGGTATGGTGAAGCCGAGCATCTTCCAGAGATACCTCGACGGTACGCTCTTTTTCCGTTCTCTGCTTCTCACAACACCGACCATCCGATCTCGCTCCCGATACACCCACCCCTCCCTCGTCCTTTGTACGCGGACTTTGATTTATGTTCGTTGTCGACGAATTTCCGCGGGAAGGATTCTGATCGTTTCATTTTTTGTATCTGACATTTTTTTCTCCCACCCCTCTCCGTATTTTTCTCGGCCTCGGTCGACGAATTTTTTAAATTCGCGGATCAGCGGAAGATGGATGAGCATCGAAGAGGGGAGGAGACAAGAGTGCTGAATTTATTCACGTTAGAGTTTAAAAAAAAATTTTCGAAAATGAATCAATTCGCGTTTCGACTAAGTCCTCGAAGTTTGCGAATGAATATTCGTCGCGCGGCAAAAGCAAAAGTCACTCGCAGTCACTCCGTTGAAGTTTTATTAATATCAGTAAGAAAAAAAGTCCGCGTCAAAGGAAACGCAAATCCGTCCGTAACCTCGGTCCGTCTCTCGCCAGTTCCAGTCTCCCGGGGGAGCTCTTGGCGGGACGAAAGTCAAAGGTCTCGCGCGATCTTTGACTTTCGACCAAGCCGAGCAAGTGGCGCACTAGGAGTCATTTTTATATGGCTCGATGCGGCCACTTACTTGGGAGCTCCGCTCGGTCTCCCCTTCCAATGTGTACACCATTGAGAGCTTATTCGTTGGAGCTGTAAAACGTTCAGAGCTTTTATTTTGGTTATCGCCACGATGCAGCGTTAACGTCGCTTTAACCATTACTGTACGCGCGGTCGATGTTATCTTATGCCATATTATTCCTTTTTTTCATTACCTTTTACAATTTTTTTTATCAAGAGACACATTTTTTTAGGGTTAGAGCGAGGTATAAAGGTTCACGGGACAAAATAAGGTATCTGGAATAAATAAGGTATCGATGGAAAAATAAAATGTTAAATTAACAAAAGATTTAATTTTTAGGGTAAAAATATTAGTTTGGGCATTTTTAATGGGTCACTTAAATTTTTTCAATTGGATGGTTTTTTTTATCGAAAATAAATCGTATTCCGGGTCGCTTTGTTTGCCCTGTGTCCCGCTATGTCTCGCTTTACCTTTTTAACAGGCAAATTTTAAACTTATATTACACCTTTTTTATTCTACTATACACGCGATATCGAGAACAAGGAGTAATTATAAAATTTTGTATTGCTCTGCAACGGCTTTCGCAATCTGGTTAATAAGAAAGTAAAGGAATTATTTACTGCATCTTCTCGTTTACGCACGTTAAACATAATGTTACCGCATTCAAGTAAATGTTTTGTAAAAATGTTAAATAATTCGTAAAAGATATATTACTGTTTTTGTTTTTTGAAAGTATCGATTATGTAATTGTTTATTCAAGTGGTAACTGTGTGTTTATTTATCGTTCTTTTTCAGTTATAATATTAAAATGTGGCTTTTAAATGGACAACATTTATTACGCACTAACTAAATATTTTTTCACAATTGCTGTTTCGTTAAGCTTAAGAGGAAAACTATTGTTGAGACGTTGACGAGAGTTTACACGAAATAATTTTTAGGTATACGACAGACGTTTTATGGCTCTGCTACCTATCGTTCGAGCTGCAAAGCTCACTGGTACTGATGTCGAGGCGCACAATGACAGATTTAACGACTATTATCTTATTTTTCAGGAGCAAAAACCGACTTTTTCAAAATAAAAAAAAAAAAAGACAAACTTGTATCCAAAAGACTTTTTTACTATTTCAATCGGACTGATTATCAGGTTATCAGAAAATGTCGCCCGGCATGAAAGAAAAAAAAAAAAATAAATCCCCTTCGACCGACAACGAAATTTCCCGAGTGCGAGTTCGTTTGAAAAGGTCAGTTCTTGCGCATGCACATAACGAGCCGAGCGACGCATCTCCGGCCAGAGAGACAACGAATTCCGGCATGCCCGGGGATAAATCAGGCGCTGATTCGAATCGAGCGAACGCATGCGTTATTGCCTATACCGTGCCCGGCAATTTGGCCGACTGGAATTTCGTCCCCGGGGCTATGCGATCCAGCGCGTTGCGGCTGCTGTATTGCGGCCGCGCCGCCGACGACGGTGACCCCGGAAATTGTCCGAACACTCGCGTCATTCGATTGATCCGATTAATAGCGGGCTGATATTTACCTGGTTCTGGAGGTAAAGAATGCGCGGCGCAGGCAACTGGTGCCGAACAACCTGCGCACGGTGTGTTCCGAATGATGCCCAGGGTTTACCCGCATTTTTTTTTAAACGCCTGCTCTACCCATGTCTTTGGAAATTGCTCGCTCGATCTTCTCTGTGCGATTGAAGCTAATGAAAAACACTTTGATTGTTCTTGGGACATTCATTCATTCTTTTCGGTCGTTGTTTAGAACGAAAGTGGTTGGTGCAAAAGTAACAGTGACTTACTTCTTAATTTGTATTTTTAATAAATTTTTTATAATGCTACGGCAGTCATTTCTGTACATAATACGATTTGCATAAAATGAAAGTACATTTCTAGGTAAGCTATGATCAAAGTGATTTTTGATTATCTCTGTTCTTCAAAACGCAGGCAAGTCATCCTAAACACACGTAAATCGGAATCACATACGAACACTATGAATGCAACAAGTTCGTAACCGATAAGGATATAAACATTCAAGTGTCCTTAATCGATACTCGTCATTAGGGGTGGTAAACTAGATTCGAGTTCTGTATAAGCACTTCACATCGTACGTCGACGTTGGTATTACATCTTCAACACATGACATTGTACACACAGAGTATGAATGACTCCATGCCTCGCTTCAACCCTTTCGTCAATTCGCCAGCCCCCATCCACGCTCATTCCATAGGGGCTGTATAACGCGCGCACGTCGAGGTCGGCGATATATTCGGCACTAATCACAGAGGCCCATTGTCAAAGTATACGTGTGTGTGAGTGTGCGTGTGTTTAATAACTGTATGCTGCACCGCCCGTTATGATCGCCCAAGCCGCTGTCCTCAATTAACCCAGTCCTTTGGTTTTCTCGACAGGACCTCAATTCACTGTGACCCACGTGTTCTGTGTTGATTATGTCAATGGTCATTCCCTCAGTACCTCGTTCTGCTTGATAATCGTTGATTGCCATCGACGCTAGTGTTCCCAACTCACAACCAGACCAAATCACCATAACTGTTCGCGAGCCGTGTACATTGTTCATTACGACAATTTGCCTCGATGACCATCATTTTTCATTTTACGCATTCTAATGAAACGTACAGACCTTTGGGAATAAAATGTATAAATGATAGTGAATCAATCGACTCATTGATCTAAAGCAAACAGAAAAAATATATGGCATGATGGCTGTAAAAGAAGCATCGACTACATTTAGCAAAAGTTCATTTCATGTATAGATGAAACAGTATCATGCAATTGATCACAACTCAAAAAATTAATCAGTCAAATATTCTAAACAAATATTCTAAACCATTCGGACAAAAGACATCAAGATTTAAAGTGTCGATCGAGATCAGAGTAATCGGTCTAATTCTCCCTGTCCTTTAAAAAAATAATGTAGACCCGAAACCCCTTGAGGTTGACCCTTGTATCTGGGTCGACTTTAATCTGATGTGAAGACTAACAGCTATGGTTCTCTTCTTCCTTCGGGCAGTGGCCACATTCCGGAAAGGCGTGCGGGCTGTTCAAATGGTTGGAAGAGCAAGTACGTATCCCTCCGAGAGTAGATTGTCTCACCCATAATAAATCATCATCCTTTAACATCATGCCACTAACATGTCTCTAACCTACTTCCCTGATACACTAAGACCCCACACAGATTCACTGGCCTTCGATCGTGAAATGTGAGTGTCTTGCAGGCGTTGACGTATTTATCGAAAGACGCTGCAGGTGTTTGTAAATACAATTTGAAAATAGATGATTTACGTTTGATGGATACGTGTTTTTAATTACAATGTCACTTTAGAAATTTTGGATGCACTACGATGAGACAAGCAAATGCTTTATAGTCCACAGGAAATAAAATGACTGTTAAATGTGTAAATAATATTTACGATTTTTAAATGTGGAACATAAAATATACATCACAAGCTGTTTAGAAACGGGCCAAATTCACTGAATTTAAAAAGGAAATACCTCACATCATGTAGCCAATCAATAGATGAGCTTCGAATTTTTAAAATATTATATGCTCACAAAATGACACCGCTCAAAGGTTTAGTAGAATAGTAAATCCACGCCTTAATAGACACTCTCCGATGACTCAGCTCATTGCATATATCAAATCTCATTGCAAACAACGATCGAGCACCGAAATTCGTGATTAAACGGCGCCATAAATTTTTGAAAAAAAGGAAACGTTTTTGTGCACAGTCATGCAAATAGCCAGGTCGTCTTCTCGACAAAATTTAATCGAGCGCGAACCAATACTCGACGGGCCAATTTCTGGAGGCAGGCGAGCACGAAATCGAAGTCATAAAAAATCAAGGGTACAAAGGTCCTGGTGTGCAGTTTTCACAGTTGCCACCATTGAATCATCCCGAAGTGGAACAAAGCGGCTGCATTATTCAGCCTCGGGTGGGATTTATCGCCCCGCGGCCAGTTTGCGCGTACATAGAGTCGACGAAACTACCGATCGAAGACCAAACTCTCTCTCCTCGGTCCAAGTACGCAAACACCACCCTTGCCATCTTTTTTTTGTCAACGCCTCATTATGGACTACCCAGACACTAACGATTCCCCGCTCCATCAATTATACATGCCCGCTCCATTATTGTCGTTTTTAATCAAATTAATAATTGATATTATATTAATTGGTGTTCATTGATGATTAAGCAAATGCATAGTTATTTTGAATTGGCCAGTCAAGCGTCTGGATATAATTAAACCAGTTTAATGAACTGAAATAATAGTTGTGCATCTGCTTCTTCTCCAATAGAAAAAATCGTAATTCATTTGAAACTAGAGCTACAGCAATAGTTAATTTAATTACGGTATTAGTTAATTTAAAAATTTAATTAAATTTAAGTTAGAAGCATTCGTGAAATTATTTTTTTGCTGTAACTCTATAATGCGATAACTCATTCGTACACTTTACTCGCACACAACTACACACGAGGGTCATGTTTTTGTCCGTAATATAAATTATTGTGAACACGCGGGAAAAAATCGTTGAACAGGAAATCAGTCGTAGGATACTAGAAACAAGGGACGTGAAAACTGAACTTGACATTAAAAATTTCTGTGTATTAGTGCAAATTAATTGATATTTCCAAGTACATACCTGTTTATTGTCAGTTGAAATAAATCGAAAGAAAAATAATGTTATACGCAATGTTGGTTTGCACTGATAACATAAATGTTTTCTGAACCATTTATTACCAATTGGATCCAACGTAGAAAACCCAATATATTAGTGTTTGAAAGAATTCCATTGATGTGGTGTTTACCTGGTTATCTGCAACCTACGATTTATATAATACGTCACTTTGTATACCTATATATCAATGTCGTAAGGAATGTAGCTTTTTGTCATATATACATGAAAGTTTGTAAGTGTTTTCAATGGTTACTGTTGGTAAAATAGGAACTTAACAGAACAGACCAAGGAGTTCATAATTTATGAGATGCTGTAAATGGATATATGTATGACTTCTTTATACGTGTAAACGTTTATTGTTCATTAAATTGTATATCAGTGTCCTTTTTTATTTAACGTCGGAGGATAATATGTGCGACAAGACTATAATTTTAATCCTTTTTGCGTGTATATATGATATTTCGTACACGATAAATGCATTTGCATAAACATATAAATGTATAACATCCTAGAATTAGTCCTAAAATTTATACATGTGTTTTCTCTGTTCTTTTTTTCCTTTTTTCTATGTATTCTTTTCCCAAAAGTACGTAATTCTCCTTAATATCATTTGTCTTGCGGGCGTTTCATGGAATCTCCTTATATATTATATATATCTTTCTACTCGTATAACTGCTCTTTTGGCCGTCTTATCAACTTTCAACCTACAGTCTAAAATAAAATTACTCAATTATGATTTACTCTACTTGTTCGCGTAAAAACATTCGCTCAACTTCGAGTCATATTAGTTCTGTCCCCTCTCTTTCTCTCTTTCTCTCTCTCTCTCTCGCTATCTCTCTTTATATATATTATATATACTTTACATCCAATAGAACATTAATTTGAGTGCTAGCAAAATTCGTTAACCTAATTAGTTTTATTTTAAATTAGCCATTAACGCGACTGATTCATTGTTATTAAAACGCAAAAAAAATGATGTGCCTCACAAGAAAGGAATAAAAACCGGAACAAGAATCTTTGCCAACATCTTGATAAAGCTTTGCCAATGATGCGCACACACTGTCGTTTATTTTTTACCAAATGACGTTACAGTATCATGATTTATTCTTCTGTACAATTCAAAATGGATTTTCTCCAGTTTTTTTTTTTTGTAAAACGCCGTATAAAGTAACTGACAAATCGCAGCATCTCATTCAGCCGACATTTCATGTGTTCACAAACCGAATGTGTGCGAGCACACCATTGTGTGCATACAATACATTAGGACCAGTCGCGCCAAAACGCAGTCGCGCATTATATATACGGTATCGCGAGTATCGCTAATAAGCAGCTCGGCACTCATCTCCTACCGTACATCATCGTTCTGCGTAAATATAGAGACAAACAGCTCACGCGCATTCGGCGCATATACACGTCAGACAGCAAACAAATGTTCACACGCAGTCATACACACGCGCACACGAGCATCACACACATAAAACCATGTAAACATGTAAACATATACATATACATATATACAAGAGTACGTTGAAAATGTAAAATGTAACTAACTTTCTCTATGTGTCTGTGTGTCTCTCTCACTCTTCTCTATTCGCTCTCCTCGACTTCTTCACACACAAAGGTGACGACTTCTCGTACGCAAGTAAGTCCGCAAATTTCATTGTGGAGGGTATATATTACACACTGTTATCTTTGCTACACGTGTATATATGTAGCAGATATATGACATACACGTATATATATATATTTATTTGCAATGATAATTCCAAGTATTATTGTATACTAAAGCTGCCTTCGCGTATAATGAGATATCAAAGTACAATATTTTTATAGTATAAGTATTCTCGGCGCCTCGCACATTAATTATACGTTGAAGCTAATATTCATGACCGTAGACTATCTGAGCTTAGGAACATTCGTGTTTATTATAGTTACATTAATATGCGCAACCGACCGCAGCTATATTTTGGACAGTGCAACGCTATTTAAGAAAACCTGCTCCGTCATTTATTTTGTACTACTCGTGCCTGGACGGTTAAACAGCGCTCTGTAAATCACCGCATTTAGATGGCGAGGAGCCTCTTAAATAATCTTTTGTTTTCTCTTTCTTTTCACGCTTTATTATATCTTCGAGTCGATTCGAAGCGACAGTACGACACTAGGCACTTGTACGCGTCTCATTAGTTTATCACTTGGTTATCGCTTATCTGTCGCCGTGCAACTCGCGGCTTCTTAGTAAGCAAATCGTGGCTTTTATTTTTCTGTTTTCTTATTAAAATTTTTATTATTTTTTAATATTTTTTATTCGAACGCAAATGCTTTCAAACATCGAAATGTTTCTTTCGTTAATTTAGTTGTCTGCACCCACGCTTCATTGACATTGTTAACATGTTGCTTTAGAGCCTCGAGTTAAATTGTTTATAAAACTATCACGAAGCTCGACGCTCGCTATTATTAACCACGTTCCAAAGACGATCTTGCCTATGTTTAAACGTCTCTGTGTTTCGCGCGATACCGCGGCACAATAAGCGTTTTATTTTTCACCGCAAACCGCCGTCGCATCAACAACGCGTCCGCTTCGGACAATAGCCGCTTCCCTCCCTTGGAAAACTCGCGCGCACCTCTCGGCCGACTTTCTTTCAGTCCATTAAAAAATAGAAAAGGAAAAACGTTGATAACTCGCCACCTCGCTCACCACGCGCAGGGTACCGTGCGCACGACATAAATCGTCGCGACTGCGAGAAGGGAAAAAAATCGAAGTTTCGAATAAAAGCTGCGTCTACCCTCTTTCTCTTTCTCTCTCTCTCTCTCTCTCTCTCTCTCTTTCTATCTCTCTCTCTCTCACTCTCTCTCTGTCCTCCGTATGGCGCATGACGGACTCGAATATGCTAATTTACCACTTCTCTGTGCGCGTGCATACGGCATATCGCGGATATACCTTCACTTCTCTCTGTCTTCTTCTTGTACTTGCCTTCTCACTTTTTTTCTCCACTTCTTCACTGTTACCCCCTTTTGCACTGTTTAGCTTTAGTTTCGTCTACCCTTCGTCGAAGTAAAAGAAGGATGCAAATTTTTCGAATGACTATCCCAATTTTTTTTTCCGTTATTCTATTGCAAACCGCTTTCGCACGACGTTCCGTGCATGTCAGCAATCACCATACTTTTTTTCTTAATGTAACTTGACTGATGACAGCAATTTTCGATTTATCGTATGCAGTAGACACCCATAATGAATATTTAATTAGGTCTGCGCGCACCTGCGTCGCCGCGACACGAAACCATATATATAGCTCACGCGTTGTTTACTTGCAACACACCAGTCCCTATTCTCTGTTTTTACATCCCACCTTGTGTTTGCGCATTAGTCTAAGAATGAGGCATTTCTCTTAGCGACGGAATCACGGCGCTAGACACCACACGCCGTTTGGTAAGAGCAACACCTCGAAGGAGCGAAAGTTGAATTCCGAACGACTCGCGCTTGATCCGCAGAGCGACTCCGTTTTCTTTAGTTTTTTTATTTGTTTGTGTTATTTACTTTTTTCAATTTTCGCTGATTTCGAAACCGAACACCGCATCTGTTCTTCAATTAATGCACGCTGCATGCTCACACGAGTACACACAAGTACACGGAGTAAAAATATTGCGTACAGAGCAGGCTAGAAAAAATGTAGCCCAGCACTTGCAATATGCAGTTCGCGGAGCGTATAATATAAAAGCGTTGGAAAATGTTTGCCCTCGGCAAAGGGACAAATGTTTTCCGATGGTACTGCATAATGGAAGCGCACTAGCCACGCTCTTAGTTATTTTTTTCTATGAATATATATTTTTTATATCTTTAGAGGTTTTTATATAGTTATCCATGTTTTTTCTTATTCTATATAGTAATTATCACTTGTATCTTAGTTAGTTTGAGCGGCGAACTCTTTTCGAATCGCAAGCTTTATTCGGGAAGCTTTTTGACGTGCGTTCGATCGATCTGTTTGCACTTGCTTTAAAGCGGATAGTCCGCGGCTGGATTCGAGGAGCGTTCGCGACTATTACTGTTGGTGTAATGCAAGCAACGGATTAGCCGGAGTTTCTGGACAAAAGTTTAGTGCATTGCGTAGCGCACGTAGCGTAGCCTAATCAGTAAGTGATCTAGTTTAGGGGTAGCTAACATGTGTAGTAATTTGTTACAGACGACCACCATCCTCCCCCCACATTCACCCCGCCAGAACTGCCCAAGATGGTTCACGTGAGAGGTACAGTGACACCTCTGTCAAACCGTGCTACGGTCTCGCAATTTGCTCTCTATGTCTCTCTGTCTCTCTCTCTCTGTCCTTACAATTCTCAGCAGCACTAACAGACTTTGTTATGCCGATGATTGACTGCCTACATCTTTTATTTTAATTCGAGAGCCTAAATCAACTGTGCTTTTTTTAAACTTTCTCTTTCAATTTTTTCTTTCAATTACTTCATTCAAATTTTATGAAAGTTTACAAAAGGTTTGTTGATTTTATTTAAAGGGAACTTTAAATCTTCATATTTAACTAATTTATAATTATATTAATTATGAAATAAACTTAATACCATCGTAGTAAGTATCTTAGCAAGTAAATATGCGGTATCTTAGTTTAGACTTCCTTTGACAGAACATCGAAGTTAAATCTTCCCTTTAAATGCGCTCAAATGTTTACGATGTGGTTATTTTAAGCTTAAAATAACACCGATTAAACTAATGCTTCAAATGATTTTGGTTTTGAAAATTCAAACACTGAACAGAATCACACTTATATACTATTATTTATATTTAACTGCTCCTGTTCTCACTAACACACTTATCTTCACTTTTTTCTTCACGTCTCTCACCTTTAATATCTGTTTTATTTGTATTTAGCTTTAGCACTTAGACGTAGTTACTTTAATTTTTATTAGAAATATTAGTAATTTTTAGTGTTTACATAAGATAGTTAGACTAGCATACTTTTAAAGTCATTTTTGTTAAATACTTCGTAAGTACGTATCTAACAAATTAAGTATTTAAAAAAATCTTTCATTTTTAGAGTAAAAAAAGTCAATTTTCCCCGATACTGTCGCATGCTCAATTTATTTTATAAAGAAAACGATAATACTTCACAGACTGAATATAAAGTAGACTAAAGAGAAAAACCTGAAATTTTTATTTTACTTTTTATTGTTTCTAAGGCACTGTGTATTTATAACACATAGTTTATCAGTAAAAAAAAAAAAAAAAAAAATACAAGCAAATATTTACAATTTAGAAAACCGTTACCGTCAACTGTAGTAAATTCAACGTTTCCTATAATTATTAAAAAAATCGTAAATTTTGCAAGTTAATTAAATTTGAGCCCTTCTGCCACTGAATGTTAAAAATGTTAAAAATTGCCCAACAAAACAGAATTCCGATGGATGCACGAATTGAGCAGCAAAAGATTGATTTGTCAAGGCCTCAGTCCGAATTTGCAGCTCGCGAAAAGCTTGCACGGAGCTCATCTTTTTTTCGTCATCGCGCGCTTATCCGAGTATCGAAGCAAACGATGACCCAGAGCGTTAGGAGAATGACAAAATCGCCGCGTCTAAGAATAAAAAGGGGAAAAATAAACAAATGACCCAGTTGACGGTAACGACTCTCTCTCTCTCTCTTTCCCTCTCTCCGGCTCTCTTTCTCTGTCTTTTTTTTTTTAACGAAGCAACCCAACGCTCGAAGGTAAAGTTTCTCCATCGGCGAGCTAGCAGGCCCGCACAATGCGACGCCCGCACATAGCGGAGTCGAACCGCGTTGTCGTTCGCCTGCAAGCTCGAGGAGGGCTGTAGGTCGCCGGTTCACCTACACGCACACACAGACACGAAGCATTGCGCAGTACGGGGGGAGTTTTTTTTGCCACATGCTATATGTATATATATATAGCCAGTGTCCAGACGATATTTGACTTAATTTTATGAGAAATTTTTATTAATGTCTTTTTTGCTTTTTTTGTATTTTAAAAGCTTAAGAGCGAAGATGAGTGGGCGACGATTACTAATTTAAATTTGTACGGATTTTAGGTGAAATCAGCCGCGATCGAGAAGATCCGAATGGTGAGTTCAATTGCATTTTTTAAATGCATTATGTTTTTATAAAAACACCTGTTTGAAATGAGGTTTAAAGTTTCAACGAATAAAGTGTATTATTGAAATGGAATTTGTAAAGTTAAATGGTACATTTTAATTGGTTAGAGGCGAAATTCATTCAATTTTATTCTTTACTCTTATTTTATTGAATATTTACATTGATGGGAGTGGAAATAAAAAGGTTTGTATATTTGCTCAGAACAAATTTCAATCACTTTCAAAATTATTTAAAACCGCCGAGTAATTAAAAGAATGTATATAACACAAACCCGTTAACAAGATAATCTCACCAGGAGAGTCTCACTTGTATGAATCACGGATTTTGTGTAAAGCCAAAATATTAGGCCCTAATGATGAAAATTTTCGACGCAATAGATTCCTTGTTTTTTCGTAATACTTCGTATTTGATTAATTGGCGATAGCTCAATTTCTACAATACCTACATAGAGATTCCATCATAATCCTTGACCCAAAGAACCGAGGCTCTCTTGGTCATGAATATTCGACGTAGTTCTGTGTAATATAAACTAAATTACATTTAATTATACTGAAAATACAGTGAGATACCTCTGGAGCAGCAGTTGCCTCTAGCGCTGGGCTTAGCATCGCCCCTTCAATTTGGAAATATATAAGCCTCGCTTTGAGCGTGCAATTGAAAAAAAGGCATAATTTTCATTTATACGAACTACATTAAATTCCAGGAAATTTATCATATTTCAGCTTTTTTGAGAGTGTCGTACTTACCCATTCAAAGTAGTGCAGCTGGAGTCGACTCAACTGTTAGCCCCTGCCGCCTCCGGAGGTCTCTCACTGTACATAATATAATTACTCGAAATGGCGGGTACAATTTAAACGCAGCGTAGTTTAAACCTAATCCGCCGGCTAGCGCCGCCTCGACCAATGTCGGCAAAGCCAGATTCTCCCGGGCGAGATTTTCGTATTGCCGGAGATTCCGGATTGCCGTCGACGGGATTCGGTCGGTTCTCACACTGAGGCCTCTTTGCGTTTGTTCCAGCCATGCGCAACCACCGAAATTCCGTGGGAATGACGACGATGAACTCGACGAAGCAGGTCAACAAGGTGAAGCCGAACGTAAACAGGACCGCCAACGACGGCCTGTCGAGCCCGAGTCAGCCGTACAATCAGAGGTACCCGCGAGAGGAGTGCGCGCGAAAATCCGCGTTCGCTCACTCGATTCCCCCGCCCCTACTCCTTCCTCTTTGATCCTCGCTCCTCCGCGTCGGGAGCGGGAGGAACTCGCCTCTCTTTTACCTTCCATCTCTGTCTCACCCACGCTCTGTCACATACACCCGCGTTTGACGATCTTTTCGATTTTCATTTATATATAAAATCTTTGTTTCTTTTTATATATATATATACATTTGTGTACTTTGTACATCGTATGTTCCACGCATGGGAGGTGGTCGAGGCTTGTGCGAAATGGATAAAATTTCAAAGCGACGTTTTTTTTTCTTTATTTTTATAGCGTTATTATAATTTTTCGAGCACGATAGAATAATAGGAAATTCGAGCAAACATGCAAAAAGATTTTTTTTCTTACTTTTTAACGAGCAGCATACGTTTTTGCTAATTAATAAACGAAATTCTCGACTCATTACTTTACCGTCACACATTTGCTACGCATGAATGAAGCAAACGTTTGACTTGCAGTTACGCTTGCCTGTTCTGTGATTAACGCGCAGTTTCAGCAACAAGAAACAACTCGATTTCTATACTCACTGTCGATTAACAAGGAAACGATGCAAGAAATGAAGGCTAAAGTGGCAAATGTACTCTGCCAACTTCGTGAATTAACCAAAGCAAACGTCCGTGTGTATTTTACTGTTTTTTTTTTTTACTTTGTAATAATTTAAACGTCAGAGCAATCATTGCCTCTCGAGTCTTGTTCATAACGCGCGTGAAATTTCAGCCATTCCTACTAACACAGTCGCGCGCCGCCTCCCTACGTCACGCATTTTTCGCATATTCACCCAAGGCACTCGTCACGCGAGTCTTTGTCTTCTCTCTATCTCTTTCTCTTGTCTTTCTTCATTTTTGCATAATCATTTTTCCGCGCCTTCACTCGACCGCGTGAAATTAGACTTTATTAATTGAACGAGCGCACGCGGGCGCACCTCTGCGCAGTCACGTTTTTTTTTTTCTCGCCGATTGAAATTCTACCGCCATTTTTACTACCCTCTATAGTAAATTTAGAAACGTGCACGCATACAAATAAAACAAATATTATAAATAAAATTTTAAATATCTAAAAGTTACGATTTGAACGCAATCGTCATATACGAACATATGTTTATGCTGTTATTGGTATTTTTGTGACTCTTAGAGTTATTGCAACGTTACAGACGTTCAAGTTGGAAATATACTTTTTTCCATCGTTACCTTTTGATTATAAGTTACACGTTACTGCCCTATTATATATATCTCTACAGAGTTGCATGAAAAAGTTTTCAAACCTAGTGTTAAATTGTTTTAATTTTTTCAAATCCTCGAACATTCGCAATAACGAGAGAATCTCACTGTCACGAAAAATCATCGTATCATTCAGTACCAATCGCTAGAAATAGTCACACGAACCATTGGTAGTAGTTTAAACGAAAAAAAAAAAAAAAAAAAAAAAACAAATTTCGCCAACTCGAAAGTAAAAGGTCTGGAAACCAACGTACGCTCAACTTCTGATTTTCCAGATCGCAACAAGAGGAGTCCGCATACGCTGGCTACCATCTCGCCTACGAAGTGAAAAAACTCATGTACGCTTGTAACGCCGTTTTTTTGTAACCACAGTCGTTCTCTTTTATTTTTCTCTATTAGATTAATTGCCTCCTCAATTTAACCCAACCTCTTCTCTTTGTATCTCTCACTTTTTTTTATATCTTTTTCACTTAGTGTGGGAATACCTGCATGCGCATGAATGTATATAAAGAAATGTATTTAGATCTGCGGGGATTTCGCGAAATTGCGGGACAAAATTCATTTGACCGAGTCGTCGTCGAGTTTAACGGCTAAATTAACGAGTGACTGCCAGCGGAGGGAGCTGCGGTTTATTGCGCGATGAGCTGAAATTTCTAATCGGGAATTTCGCTCGGTGAAATCTCGTCGTCGCTCGCCGCCCAGTCAAGCGACAATGAGATTTTGCCCTGCTTATTTACATTATTGAAGATGAGAAAAAAAACTTTCATTTCAAAATTTACGATAACAATTTTCAAATTCTGCAGTCAAAGTTGATTATTCTTACTTTAGAGAAGATAATATTTAGATACTAACCAATTAGTACGTATATTTGCAACTATTCGCTGTATTTGCTTATATTGTACGTTTTATTAATTTATAAATTTTCGTTTTTCTGTGCTTTTGTTTTAAGTAAAATTGATATGAGTAGTTGCTTCTGCTTTTAGTATGCTTTAATAGAAAAAGTGCTAAGTGAATTAACGATGAACCACCATCTAGACAAAGGTGTGGATACATTAAAAGATGCAGCTAACAATATCTTTTTTAATGAAGAAGAATTGAACAGCGGGATTATATAAATGCATAGATAGAACGTAATACTGATTACTTTGTTAAAAGTTCATATAACTTTTCGCACTCGTAGTAATGGTGAATGTGATTTTTTTGGAACAATGAATGATCATTGCATAGTATGATGTAATTAGCCATTACGGTGAATAGCGAAAAGCCGATTATTAATAGCTTTGATTAAAAGAAAAAAAATAAATGAATAAGCTTAAACAAAAAATGAAGATTTTAGAGCAGCATCATTTCGTAATCTCGTTCATCTAAATATCGCCGCGGAATGTGTTGAGGTGGTAATCTATCTTTAATACAAATATATATTTTTTGTATAAAAATGATATGGAAATAGCTTTTCAAAATATTAACCAAGGATGTAGTTTTTAAAATTTAATTCCACCTCGTTAAAAGCAGAGCAGTAATTAACTTGAATTTTTAAAAAATGAAAAAAAAAATGGTCAACCAAGGATCGAGTGCCACTTCGATCTGAAAATCAAAATCACGTCTCTCTTCAAAATCACACCTCGATTCACGAGTCGCTAAAAAGTCGAATTAGCACTGTAGCTGCCGCGTATACGTTTGTGTGAATGCAGCGTGCCTGTGCTTCATCTGTATAGCCGAGCGGCCTCGGTCCCGCCGGCGGCTCGCCCCGCGAGCGAGGCCGAGCGCCGCTCTCACAGCCTCCCTCCCACCAGCAGATACTGTCGTTTATTAACAAAGAAAAAAATGTCTTCTCCCCCCCGTCCCTCGATTACACCCCGCGAAACGGCGGAACCCACAGGCCGACGAGTCGCGCGTCCGGCGGCTCGAACGTGAACAACAACGGCGGCCTGCAGATCGGCATCGCCGACGACCAGGCCAAGGACTTCGACTTCGAGAAGACGGAGATGAAGTACGACTCGACGGGCATGTTCCACTGGAGCCCCGCCCGCAATCTCGAAGACTGCATACTGGATCGCAACCAGGCGGCCATGACGGTGCTCAATGGCCACGTCGTCGTCTGCCTGTTCGCCGATCCGGACTCGCCGCTCATCGGACTGAGAAACCTCGTCATGCCGCTGCGAGCTTCCAATTTCCATTACCACGAGCTTAAACACGTAGTGATAGTCGGGTCCGTGGACTACATTAGGCGCGAGTGGAAGATGCTCCAGAACCTGCCCAAGATCTCGGTCTTGAACGTAAGTTGCGAGTCGCAATCCTCGTGTTCTCAAGCACATTGCGCTTGTTGATCGGCTCGAAAGATAAAGGAGAAATACAACGATTCGGAAAATAAAATTCATTTGCAACGGGCTGCTCGGCTGATACGGATCTGAGTTATTCCTAACGATGTAGCGGCGGAAGTCGTGTAATCGATGAAAAAAATAAATGTTTCTGATAAAATCAGCAAGCGTCTGGTGATTTGTAGAGATTTATATCTAACGTTCCTTCTTTATTTCTTGGGAATCGTGATTTCAAGTCGATCATATTTCAGCGGTGGAAATCAAATAATCCGAATAACCCAGTGGGGTTTTCTTAATATAAGAGATAAGCTTGTAAATTGATGTTCGATTTTCAAGGGTTCACCGCTGAGCAGAGCGGATCTGCGTGCCGTGAACGTAAATCTGTGCGATATGTGTTGCATTCTGTCGGCAAAAGTGCCTAGCAACGATGACCCCACCCTCGCCGACAAGGAGGCCATCCTCGCATCCCTCAACATCAAGGCAATGACGTTCGACGACACGATCGGCGTACTCAATCAAGGTTTGTCACGGCCAAAGAAAAAACACTCGCCCGCCAGTTCAACGACTTCGAATATATATCGATGCGCATTATGCAATTGTTACAGTTGGAAGTCCCATCGTTCTACAAAGGAGAGGTTCCGTCTACGGGGCAAATGTGCCGATGATAACAGGTAATACACATAGCGGATGGAATTTTTCAATAAAATTTGCAAAGAAAATCTACATGAAAATTACGAAATATCAGTGCAAAAATTCGATTAGCAAACGATAAATTATGAGTAGTAAAATAAAATAACATTGTTATGTACATTTTCTTACAACGACATAAAAAAATGAACGATTACTTCTGGAATTAAGAAATAATGTCAAAAGTTAAGTTTACAATTTCACATTAGCACTTCCTTCGAATCAAGCGGCCACTAGCAAAATCGCCATCTAAGTTTACATCGTTAGGCTCGCAACGTAACGTCGATGCAATCTCGTTTCAGAACTTGTTAACGACAGCAACGTTCAGTTTCTCGACCAAGACGACGACGACGACCCGGACACGGAGCTCTACCTCACACAACCGTTTGCTTGCGGCACCGCCTTCGCTGTTAGTGTGCTGGACTCTCTGATGTCGACGGTAAGCTCCCGGCGAAACTCCCGAAATGACTCCCTTTGGCGTTAAAGTGCGAGCGTTGACCCGAGCCTTTTGTGCTTGCAGACTTACTTCAACCAAAACGCACTCACACTGATACGATCCCTAATCACCGGTGGAGCGACACCCGAGCTCGAGTTAATCTTAGCCGAAGGTGCCGGATTAAGGGGTGGTTACAGGTAAGCAGGGATACGAATACTGCTACTTTCATCGGGCGAGTATTGGATATAATCTTCATTCTTCGTAATGATTGTTACTATTGTAGTGATGATCTGTTGTACGATTGAATTCACATTTGATTACAAACTTCTAAATCTTTTGATGATACTGCAATCAAGTTTGTAGAGTATGTTTTAAATTAAATTTGTTGTACTTTTTATATTACAAAAATAATTGATACAGCCTTTAAGTAATTCAATTTTTAATGTAAGAATTTGTTAAATCTTTTATAATGGCTGTACATCACTCAGTTTTGATAATAAATGTTCAAATAGTAATCGCTAGTTTTATTCACTTAACAAAGTTTGTAATTAGTGAACCGATGTAAAACAATTTAAACGTGTAATCAAAAATCAATACTTAGAAAGTTTTCAATTTTCTTCACTAACTATAAACTTTATAGGAAAATATCCAAACTAATAAAAAAATGAAAAAATTCTACATATTCTATTTTGATCGCATCCAGCTTAATTATATATTATTAAGTTAAATAGCATTTTAATTGAATATAATGAGATATTATTTACAAGCCAACCTTTATATGCAACATTAATAAAAAATATTCCAAACAATCTATGAACTCTCTATAAAGGGGTTGCGACACTTACATAAAAGCGCTTCATCTGCAATCCAGTGGTAAATAAATGATTAATAATGAAATGTCGTTTATTTTCAGTACCGCGGACAGTTTAGCAAATCGGGATAGGTGCAGGGTGGGTCAGATCTCGCTATACGATGGGCCTCTGGCCCAGTATGGCGAGGGAGGCAAGTACGGCGACCTCTTTGTCGCGGCGTTAAAGTCGTATGGAATGCTGTGCATTGGTCTGTACAGGTACAGGTATCGGACTTTCTTTCCTTCGATGGTATTTATTGGATTATCCAGCCGTTTATTTCATTATGCAAAACGATGGAGCAATTTGTGATCGGTCACTGGCCGTCTGTCTATATTGTTATACTATTACTACTTATTCTTATTATTATTGTTTATATTGTTCATATTTTGTACTACCGCCTCTTTGAACCATTCCTTCTATTTTTTCGCAAGTCTACAATGCTCTCATGACTTTTTTGATTTTTGCCGCACACCTTTTTGCATTTTGCATTTTTTGCATCACGTCACGAACGAACGAATTGAAAAAAAAATAAGCATTGAATTTTTTTTGAAGTTTTGAAAAAATATATATGTGTCGGAACTTTAAGCGAATGCGATGAAACGATTTCTGAATCACGCGCAGTAAGTCTCTCCATCCAAAAAATATCATTTTTGAACTTTTTTGTCTCTGTCTAACTTTGTGTTCTGTCTCTCTCTCTCTCTCTCTCTCTCTCTCTCTCTCTCTCTCTCTCTCTCTCTCTCTCTCTCTCTCTTTCTTTCTTTCTTTCTCTTTCTTATTCTCCTCTTTTACTTTCTACACGGAGAGAAATGATATTGTAAAAATTAATATGTCCCACATTTCTTAAGGAACATAGTAATTTTCACAATATCATTTCTCTCCGTGTTTCTTTCTCTGTCTGTTTACTATCACACTCTGTCCTTTATGTTCTCACACCATACAATTAACGTTTAGTTTGCTGGCGCATAGTGATTTAGTTTTAGCTATAAGTGTTAATTTAGTACACGGCTTTGGCTCACACTCTTACTTTTTAACAAGAAGATACAGATAATATAAAAGAGCTAAATATTATATGTGTGTGTCTATGTGTGTAAAGCTTAGTCGACGCTAGTGAAGCGCCAGTCTAATGTGTGTCAATAACGATGTTGTAGATTTCGCGACACGAGCTCATCGTGTGACGCATCCTCGAAGCGATACGTCATCACGAATCCTCCCGACGATTTCACGCTGCTGCCAACCGATCAGGTGAGTATTGGAGTACGCGTTAAGTACTTTGTTTTCTTTGTCAATTAAACATTTAAAACAATGTCCATTTTTCATGAAAAACTTTTATATAAAATATGTACTCCCTCTAAAAAATTCGAATCGATTAAATACTTAATAATAGCAAGTACTTGCACGAAAGTAGAACCAGACGAGTTAAGTCAGACTCCCGTTTAGAATGAAAACTTACTTCTTGCAAAGTTCCTTAATACCAACGCAAAAATCCGGTCGTTTTTCAGGTTTTCGTCCTGATGCAGTTCGACCCAGGCCTCGAGTACAGGCCGAGCCGCGGGGCGCGCGGCAAGGACGACGCCTCCTGACTGTTGCTGTGTAGCGCCCTCACCGACGGACCGTACTCCTACATCTAAGCGCCGAGCTGTAGGAAGTGCGCGCACGGTCGCGTGACGCGGCGCTCGTGCCGCCGGCGGGCCCCTCCGACGGGCTCCCCGCTCGGCCCCGGCTCTCACCGCTGAAACGGACCTCCGCACCGTTACTTAGGGATGGACCGCGGCCCTTCCTCCCGGCGTCCGCCCGCGCAACGCAGAGGCCTACTGCAGGACCCGGCGGCCTCGCCCGCTGCGGTCGCTTCCTCTCGTTCACCGCGAGCGATCCCTCGTCTCCTTCGCGAGCTCCGCTGTACAGCCTCTCCTAGGACAATACCAGAGCCACGGTCCCCGCCATTCGTCACAGTGCCGGGCGGATGCGGAGGGGCAGGCCGCGCCGCGCCGAGAAAGCGAGGACTCGGAGGACAGGGCCGGGAGGCAGACGAGCGCGGCACGACGAGCGTCACGCTCCGAGGGCAGCTACACGTGCGAACGAAAACGAACAACCTCACACTGCGAACGCGAGAGCACACCAGTGCTCGAAAACACACACACACACACACACACACACACACACACACACACACACACACACACACACACACACACACACACACA
>JAXIUT010000048.1:1063636-1097421 GCA_035586675.1 Eurytoma californica
CACACACACACACACACACACACACACACACACACACACACACACACACACACACACACACACACACACACACGTACGTACGTACTTACACTGACAGAGTCGAATACGCTGAAGTACGAAGCGATACAATGTATGTAAAACGCGCCCTCTCCGAGCCGAGAAGGGGGGAAGCGGCGCGCGCTCGCCTCCTCGCCCCGCGACGAGGCCCACGCAACGACCGTCGCCCCCCTCCCGGACACGTATAAATAATTATAAATATTATACATATAAGCGCGTCTCCCAGGTAAGGCGCGAGGGGTGGGTAGGACGCCCCCGTCGCTTACGGGCCCGGGCTCATTATTTCGTACCGCACCACCACACGTCCTCTCCAACTTTCCCCATCCGCTGGACCGGCGAGATGTAAGAGGCCGCGCGAGAATCGGTCTCGCGCGCCTCGTCACACCCGCAGGCGCGTCATCGCGCGACGAATCAACGTAATGCCGTGGAATTGAGATTGGGGCGACGGCGACGTCCTGCACCCGGGGGCCCCTCGCGCGAAGCGAGAGCCGACGTAAATCGCGGAGTGCGTTCACACGCAGGTACATACAGACTCGTACATGTATACGTAAGGACGGAGGCGAAGAGGCGCGCGCGCGCAAATGACTCGGCCAGGACGAGGTGGACTCGTGAGAAAAGCGAGATGCGCGGAGCGCCAGGAAGAGTCTTTGCCTCGTGTGTCTTGTTTAGGACTAAATGGAAACTCTCAATCAAGCACTTTGTACAGGTTCTATATACATATTATACATACAGATGATTAATATAAATAAGAGGCTAAGAGAACAAAAAAAAATGATGAAAAACTGTAACGATAAGGTAAAAAAGACACCCTTTTCCACACGATTTTGCGTATAAAAGAAAAAAATCGGTTGTATATCGGTATATATGCACACATCGTATATATATATATACATATATATACACACACATATATATATATAAACATATATGTATATGTATACATAGACACTCTCTCTTTTATATATTTTTGTGAAACTCACGTGTGTATATATACGGACGTTCATTATAATATGCGACGATACATTATGCGTATATCTTTAACTATTAAGTCATGTACGGAGGAAGACGCGAGGTGGAGTGTAGCCAAAACTTAAATGAAAAAAAAAACTTAACAAAAACTTTAAAAAAAAATAATAATAATAAATAATAAAAATTAAATTAAATTTAAACACGCAAACAGGTCTATTTGTAACGAACGAAAAGGAAAAAAAAACGAGCGGCGCGTTTACACTGAGAAAAGGGACGCGGCCGCGCCACCCGGCAGCCCTCGCGCGAACTCGCTTTGTATGTTTAAGCCCTTCGAGCGCGAGACGTCTTCTCTTCTTTTACTTTCTCTTTTTTTTTTCTTTTTTTTTCTCCCGACGCAAAAAGAAGGGCGCACGTCGCCGACGAAGGAACGGCCGACGGGGAAGCGGCCGCGTACCGTGTGTAGGTATGCGCGCGACAACCGCAGCGACGAAGCGATGCATAACTCACGCGCGAACACAGAGACGCACACACCCACACACACGCATACACACGTACGTGCGCAGACACGTAGACACGAGGACACACGGGACGCGCATTCACTGAGCGAGCGCGCGCGCACGCGCAAGGCAAGTGGTTCGAGCGCGGCACGGTCAGACGATGCACGCCGGAGGAGGGTGGGGGAAAGAGGAGGGACGCCCGCGGAGGCCAACGGGCTTGTTTTACTTTTGACGCTTCGCGACTCCCCGACTACCGAACGATTAGAGATCGTTGTTGTTCATTGCAATGTTAATTTTAAGTAGAGTGTAAAAGTTCAAATCGAAGTATATACGACGTGTAGACAACTAAAGTAATTGTGATGTTGAATTAATGTCATATTTTATCGCGTGTTAGTTAATATAAAAAAGTCATTTTAAACGCACCTCTCTGTACGTAGATCGAATTCGAATCAATTAACGTTCAATGAAATTAATAGGAGCCTAGAGCCGTCACGTTTCTATTTAAAAAAAAAGTAAATAAATAAATAAATGATCGTCGTTTTCTTTTATATTTCGTTAAATTCTGTGTACATAAAAACCGGACAGAAATTCGGGTCTCGCACAGCAATATCGCGTAATCGAGGATAGTCAATCGTTAAAAGTAAAATCGAAATCAGTGTATATAGATGCTAATCGCCGTTGACAGATGTTACTATACTAGAAGCAATTGTTTATATCGAGAGTGCCGGCACGGAAGATCGTGGGAGCGCAGGCGCGAAGCCACAATTATAAAACGTACAAAAAAAAAATTAGGCGAAACGTCGTTCGACTCTAGCCGCGACCCTTCCTCCTCCCTCCTATAAGGCTGTCAGCGATAATCGGTTGTCGATCAGCCGAGCGGTAAAGCCTCGGCGATCTATGTAGCGCCGCAAGAACAAATTCTGTAGTTCACGCGTCGAACTAATAGCGCGAAAAACGGCGTTTTAAAAAGAAATCTCAAAGCGATAAAATAAAAAATGTTAACAAAAAAATTGATAAATACTACGCTACTGCTGCTGCTGTTGCTGCTGTTGCAATATCCACGTGCACTGTTCACTGCCACCGCAGTTCGTGTTATTTAACGTATATAAAGAGAAATGAAAAAAGTTGTACCTCTACACGTACCGCGCGGATTACACACGAGACACACGGAGACGATATACGGAGACACACGCAGACAATGAGGCACATCGCGGCGAGGAGGTCCGGCGCGCAGAGGATGTGAGGCGATAATCACCCCGCGCTCGGTCGAGTTTTTTCTCTTTACCCCTAGAACATCGTCGGTCTAGTGAGGTACATTTAGCTCCCCACCTGTTGAAAATGTTCGGTTGTAAATCCAATTTTTCAAACCTCGTCGTTTCAATTTACAAATCGGAAGTCTTTTTTTCTATTCTTCTAAAACTTCGCCGTCGCGGTACATACGGTCGTTGTTTTCTAAAAGGTACCTAGTGATGATTTCGAATTCGCAATTTGGAAGTATGTAGTATTGTTTGAAGCGACCGCGCACCCCTAGTCATTTTTGCGCTTTCCCTTGCGTGTCTCGATCAACGTGATTTCTGTAAACTTGTCCTAGACGTATCGAAGATAACTTAGAGGCTTTCCGTGATCGACGGATACTTTCTCTTGCAGCGGGAAATATTCGAGGCACTTTAACGAGTCTTTTTAACGATTGGACCTTCAAAGTTTTTTATTTACGTTATTTTTGTAAGCGAAATCAGAAGATGTTTAACCAAGGTGATGAAATTTACGTTTTGAAAAAGAATCTTCATTAAGTTTTCGAACTGCTTTATAAAATTGAGAACAAGTGCCTCAAAAGTTTTCCGCGAGCCGACGGAGAGTATCGCGCCGCCGAACCTTTAGAAAGGAGAAAAGTTAAAAAAAAGGGAAAAAAAGAGATAAAATAAAATAAATCCATTCGCCGAGCAGCCATCGGGGAACTAAAGACTGCTGATTTAAAATATGTACGTAAACGGTTAAAGATAAATGAAAAAAAAATGTTAAATAAAGTAAGGGAAAACGTTTTTTTGCAAACTCGATCGTAACTCGTAGAAATCGCGCGCGAACTTTGTCGAGCCTTCGCAACCGGCAAAATAATCCTTAGGTATTATTATAAACGTATATCAACTAAAAAGAGTAAAATTAAAAATACGCGTCGCGCACATCGTCGAAAGAATAATAAAAACAAAGGGAAAGCAAGGATCTATAAATATAAATATAATACATATAAGGATTCGTCTTTCTCGAGATTTGCCCCCTTTAAATGCTCTCTCTCCTCGTCCAAGGCTGTAATAAAAATAATAATAATTATATATAAAAAAAATGACACTTTATCGATAAGCGGCGAAACGCTCCGAAATCCTGACCTCGCTCGCCCCGGTGAACTAAGTGAAATTTAAATGAAAAAAAAATAAACAAATTCGCGCATTAGATTCGTGCAAGTCGTTCATTAAATCGTGAAAGCCTTGTGTAGTTTACTAGGAAAAAGATCGCGTTTTCGCCTCGCCGACTCGTCCGACGATCCCCGCGCGCTCGACGCCCAGTCGATCACACCTTCTCTTCTTTCTTCCGCCCCTTTTTACATTTTTATTCGTTTCGTTTAGTCGTTTATTTATTCTTTTATTATATAATTAGGTGTGCGAAATTTTTTTTCGAGTGGCCTGTGTGCATTGCGTAAGGAATACTAAAAGAACACTGTGTAAAAAAAATTAAAAAAAAAAAAGAATTATATAAGAGTATACTCCACTGCGGAATATACCATAGCGGCGTGCGAATGTAATCGATAGCAGCGTGTGTAATTTTTTCTTTAATCTTTCTGTTCTTTTTTTTTTTTTGTTTATTTATCATTTGTAAATCGTGAATTTAGTGTATTTTCTTTGTTAATTACACGTAGGATTAATTTAAGTGTTTTTTAAGTCATGCAAATTGAACTTGTTCGTCGATTACGGCTTCTTTTTTTTCTTTTTCACAGTCGAATCAACAAGTTGTTGAAATAGTTATCGTTGTACAATAAAAAAACAATAATTTTTCTTAGATTTTTGAAGAAACATACCTCTTTTGCATGAACTGCTTATCAATCCTCCTACCTTTTTTTTACAATATGTGTGAACCTTCATTTCCTACTTAACTAACCTCGCGTATAAGTTGTCGAGTAACCTTTGAGGATATTTGCACAATTATCACATCTTTTTGTACAATTTTTTATGATCATTATACAAAAAATATCTCAATTATCAATGTACAATACTAACGCGTAGCATCTAAAAATTACGTCATTGTATACCAAAAGAAAGACATCACAATTTACTTCTCTCACAAACATCGCTCATTCAAGTACTTTTTATTCGCGAAAACAAAACAATTTTCGCACACTCGTCGGTGCAATAACTTTTATTCTCACTTTATTAAGGTATCTCGCGAAAAAAATAAAATAAATGTAGGACAAAGGGATCGTCGATGGTCGCGTGGCGCGGGTTACTCGCGCACTCTCTTTAAATAATTATATCATGCACCAAATTCAATCGATTCATTCATCCTTATCCCATTAAGAAAAACTTCTCGCGCACACTACGTGGGTAACGTTTGTCGTGGTGCGCATTTTGCATGTATGTGAAACGTATGATAATATTAAAGAAAAAGCGTAAGGCGCAATGAAAAGTAAAATTTGATGTATCGAAAAAAAAAACAATGCGGCATCATTTATTAATCATGTGTTATCGGAGTTAAGCAGATCGTGAAAGAAAAATTTCAAGAGAACAGTGCAATGTTACTGTATCAAAGAGACGAAATGAATAAATAAAAAAAAAGAAGCTGTTTAATTAGCGGAATCGGCGTCGTTGCGAAGCAAAATTATGATTAAGTTGCGTCGCTGTGTACAAAAAAAAAGGTGAAACGAAATGTGGATCACGGTGGATTAAAAATAAAAAAAAGCGTACGGTCGAGAAAGAAAAATGTGGAGAATTATAAAGAAATAAAAAGGCGCGCAGAGCGTATGCCACCTTTAAAATGCCTCATTGAACCTCATCTAATGCTTTTTTATCTGTACATTTACAATTTGTGTACCAATGAGGAACGTTGTTTAATCATGTTGTTGATGTTATTGTTAAAGAATGAGATTCAATATTGTACATAACTATATTCATTATAATTGATGATATAAATAATTATATACATAAAGAGAAAAAAAAGTGAAAAAACAGATTGTGAGAAGTGATGCCATCAATTCCCGTTCTGACCTACGTTTTTTCACACAAACATATACATAGACATTATCTCGCTCGCCACACCACTTCACCATCCAAAGTGCTCGTGCTCGATGAAAAAAAAAAAAAAAAAAAAACGAGAAATGGCGAAGAATTGCGAGTGAAAAGGAAGCGACCGATGGGTTCTTCGACACACTGACAAAAACATCAAGAAATCCCGTTTTTTCCCATTCAACCCAAACTACACGACAATGTCTAATGTGATCCCTATTGTGTAATTGAAAAATCTTCGTTAAAGTGATAAGTACGAGTTTTGCGTAAAAAAATAAAATGAAGTTTCTCAACGTTTTGTTTTGTACTACATACCACTGATCGTTATTCGTAGTGATTCACGTGTTTCTTTTGTAGATAAAAGTAGATAGTTTATTAATTTTTCTTTAACTTTTTATTTTATCGTTAATTTATATACAATTATAATTAAAGGCTGTTGCATCTCATTATACAGGTAAATCACAGATTTTTATTATCAATCCATTATCGATCCGTTTCACCATCGATTAGTCACGAAGCACATTTTTATTTACAGTACAGCCTCTAGTCGAAATACTGATAATCAAATAATTTATGTTCTTAAAAGTTAATTTTTTTGGTTAATGACAATTTTTTATCATCAAATACGATTTTTAATACTGTACATTTTAATTTAAAATAACTAGAGAATTTTTCTAGCAAAGGATGTAATACAATATCTTACAAAAGTGGTTTTGCACTGTTTAATACTAAAAAAAAAAAATTATTTTTATTAGTAAAATAAAGAAAAACTTACGAAAAATTTGTTGATCTATAGCTTTTCAGTAGATCGTTAAGGCAATACTCCCCTCCAGCTAATAAACTAAAGATTTTTTATTACAAAATAATATTACTTTTCTCGTTTTCTTTTTTCATCCTGCCACTATAGAAAGATTTTCGTCTTTCACCGTTCACCCGTTTCAGAAGCACTGGGCCGCGAATACGAGCTCAAATCACTGAAATTGAATCTACTCGTGAGTGAAGTCTGTGAGCGATGCGGTACAGGATGTCGATAAACCCTCAGAGAGGCAAAGCTGGAACGAAACCATTCAACTAGTCTCTCAGCTGTTGCAATCGAAAGAAAAGTTTTGCTCGAAAAGTTAAACCCACTTTTATCTAAAAATAATAAATTTTCCAGCGCAATTCCTGTCTATATTTACAAAGACGATTGAAAATCCGACAAATTTAAGCTAACAAACTAGAGTAGAGACAAACGATATAAGAAAGATTAGATCCTTCAGTCCAACCGAGTGTCTTTTCAAGTAATCAATCACTCACGCCTCCGCGTAAAGCCAAAGCTGCACCTGCATCGCTCCGCTCGCGCATCCGAGCTACGTGTAACTATATCTAAACGTCGAAAACGTACTCGTGGAGCTCGAGCAGCGCGTCGACGATGCGCCGCCTGTAGGCGGGCATCTCCTGGAACTGGGCGCAGACGAGGGGCGTGCGGTCGACGAAGAGGATGTCGTCGACCTTGCGGGGCTCGTCGACGAAGTACTTGCCGATGGCCCCCTCGTCCAGCAGCATGATGGGCGTGTTGAGGAGGCCGTGGATCATGCACATGGCGCGCAGCTCGCGCACCGAGCCCGTCAGCTCCTCCCAGGGGAAGACGCGCTCGACGTCGAGCGACGCGTCGCGCAGAGACGACGCCAGCGTCGCGTGGTAGACGCGCAGCAGGTCCTCCAGGCGCGAGGCGCGGAGACCGCTCATCGTCGAGAACTGCAGGAAGGTCATTATGTCGTGCGCCGGCGGGTTGTACCTGCGGAGGGTGTAGCATTACTGTCTTCTCTCTGTCAACTGTCACTTTTTTATTTGGAGATTTAAGAAAATGGATTGGCTCGGTGGATTTCTGACATAACGATTCGACTCCACTTTTATTTTGAAAATTGGGCTGGTTATAAGTGATGCTTTTTCGCCTCATTTATGCATTATCCATTGATTATTTTTTATTAATTTTCAATTCAAGTAAATATTATCAAAAAGCCTGGATTTAAGTTTTCATGTCGGGTACAGATGTTTCAACGCGTTGCTAGTGAGAAGTAAAAACAAATTTATTACAAATTCCCTGAATGACATAAGGTGAATATCTACACTAAGATTTGATTTCACAATTCAGCTTTAATGCAAATAAAACCTAAATGAACATTGAAGTCAAGCCGTTGATGGGAAGCCACAGAATCTTAATTTTGGAGCTAAGTTACAATTTAAAGTCTTAGGGATCTTTCACAACACACTGATGGGATGGTTTAGTGTATAATTTTTTAAATTACCTGGCTAACTGAAAGTCGATCAGACAACAAGCGATGGGTTTCTCATTGACGTCGTACTTGAATAGAATATTATTCGCCCACAAGTCGCCGTGGCAAATAACATTTTTGTGCTTCTTCGACGGGAGCAATTTGTCCGGGTGGCCTACCACGAGGCTTTGTATTTTCTCCTTCAGCTTCTTTCTTTGCTCGGTGCTTAGTTCTTCCACTTCGTCGACCAAGGAGAGCAAGCCTTTTGTGGCTGCATCCAACATCAGGAGTCCTCGTTTCTTTTTAAAAACAATAAGTACCCGTAAGTACAAGGTGCGTCTAATGTCACAGTTAATCGATGCAAAATGTATAATGCTTAAAAAATAGATTTGTGTACCAAAATGGAAATAAAATATGATTAAAGAAAAAAATGTTGGCTCCAATGAAAATGACGTATTGTTCCTTACCCTATCGAGTGGCCAGAGTGTCTCGCGCATGCAGTGGCCGAACTCCTCGTGCAGATTCCTCTTCTCGAGCTCCTCGAAAATCATGGAGCTGGCGTGAAAGCTGGCGACGGCGCGCATCATGACCTCGCAGTGCTCGTAGTCGAAGGGCGCGTGCTTGTTGGCCATCTCGAAGCCGCGGGGGGTCATGTCCTCGATGACGATGAGCGTGTCCTCGAGGCCGAGGAAGCACCGGGGCATGTCGAGCTTCCCGGGCCGCGAGAACACCTCGGGGAAGACTATGTTGTAGAGCAGCACCTCCTTGGTGAAGCCGCCGATCTCCTGGTTGAAGGCGTACATGGGGCTGCCCTCGCTCGGCGGCAGCTTCATGAAGAAGTCGATGCGCCGCTCGTCCGACGGCCCGGCCACGGTGGCCCGCAGCTTGAAGTACTCGCCCATGAAGCCGTTCACCGCGGACAGCGGGATCAGCTTGTAGCCGATCAGCCGGTAGCCCTCCAGCGAGTCCTGCACCAGCCTCTTGCGGATTATCTCGGCGCACTCCTCCTCCTCGAGGATCTTCTGCGCTTGGCGCTGCCGCATTCTTTTTCTCTTTTATGAATACAAATGTACCCTGCCAGAGACTTTCTTCGATGTCTCCGTGGAGCTAAATAAATTCAAAGAAGAATTATTATTTTTCATAGGGATGGCAGGATTTTTTAAGTTAAACTGAAAAGGAAAATACTTAAGTGAATCGCAAATACCTCGGTACTTGATAATTGAAAAAATTTAAAATTAGTTCAGTATATTTTATTCATTCTTAAGCACGTAACCGACTATGGAATACGACAATCTATAAAGAATTCCTCAAAGTAATCGTGCAAGAATGCAAAATTTGCAAACAAGTGCCAATCAGAAATGCAGGCTTATCGACTCGGAAATAACTGCCGTATAACCGCTAATAACAATGAAGTGCCAGTCAGAAATGCAGTCTTATCGAATCGAAAATAACTACCGTACCCGCTAATAAAAATGAACAATTCACATAAAATTTTTCCCAATTTCTTTCCCGTAAACTTACCCAAAACACGTTTTTTCAAAGCACCAGCAAAAAACAAGCACAGGAAAGCTGCTCGTCGCGCCTGTCCAACGTCTCGACTTTGTCACTTAGCAATAGCCGCGGGAAAAATTTCGCGAGGCACGATCAGGACGAAATAGAGCTCGGACGGAGATGCGGGATTCTTTTATACGCTCCGACGTGGCGGTGTAGCACGAGCGCGCGCAACGCCGATGGCAGCCTTTAACGATTATTGCCCGCAAGACTGATGTTAATTAGCCGGTACACACGATAACGTTTGAGTCTTACCTACCAAGATGCACGAAATATAATGACTTTTAATTGCAACTTAATATTGGGAAATTTTAAATAAGGCAGTTTGACGTTTTCTGAGCATTCACGGTTTACCAACATTACGAGAGCATTGTAAAGCAGATAAGATGCCCTAACAGCAAAAAGAGTTCGTGAAGAGTTCTTTCGTGTGACATCTGTGACAAAATTCACATAACAGAATTCTTGAAGAATTCCTTTTGCTGTTAGGGATGATTATTTTTTTTTTTTTTTTATTTGTAGATAATATTTTCAAATTTCGACTAAAAAAAAAAATTTAACTTTTAAAGCTACTTTAATTTTCTGGTTATTATTGTTATTTTCATTTTCAAACAAAATTCATTGATTTATTATTGATCTGAATTCAGACTTTATAGTGAAGATTTTGTACACTTAAAAATTAAGATCACCAGTGTTCAAAATAGACAAGCACGTGCGATTTTTTAAATTTGCTGTTGCTGCGCGCGATTAAATTCGAAGCCGAATATAGACAGTTAGAGAATTAAGCAAATATAGCATTATTCTAAATAAAAGCGCGAACGATCAATTTTCATCAACCTCAATTGAATGGGATCACAATGGTATGATGCAAGATTTCCAATTGATAAAACGTGCAGTGTTAGTCGTCAATGCTATTAAATTTCAGATTCTGCTATATCTGCTCTATCTACTTCTACATACACTGACAAAAAATTCTAGTAAAAATTACAATACTGTATAGGAAAGTGGCTACAGACTGACATTTAGTTGAAAAATTACTCTCTCTCATTCTCTCTAATAAAATTTATTAAAAATTTAGAAAAATTACCATACTTTCTAGTAAAATTTGCAATAGTTTCTAACATAATTTATTATAATTATAGAAAATTTTTCAATTAAACATCAGTCTGTGGTCACTTTCCTATACAGTACTATTATTTTTACTAGAATTTTTTCTCAGTGTACCTATAAATTTAGTTTAACAAATTCCTTTTAAGTTATAAAATGGAAAAAAATTCTTGGTGTACGAAAAATTTTCTCCTTCGATTAACTATAAGTCTAATATTTATTAGAAAAGAATGATATCTGAAATAAATAATTTGTAATAATAATATAGGGGAGAGCGGGGCATAGCAGGCCGTGGGTCAATGTGAACCTTCGGGGCATAGTGGGCCACCCCATTAAATGTGTTTCATTTGCTGTGATACATATTTCTTAACAAGTCTCACTGCAAATAAAGCATTTTGAAAGAATATAATTTTTACATTGCTGTATTACTATATACAACAGATATATATAGTAATGCATCAATGTAATAATGATATTCTTTTAAATAGCTTTATTTTCAATGAGACTTGTTAAGAAATATGTTTCACAGCAAATGAAACATTTAATGAGGTGGCCCACTATGCCCCGAAGGTTCACATTGCCCCACGGCCCACTATGCCCGCTCTCCCCTACCAACTTAATTATTTTTCTGATTCTATGTGCAAAGGTAGCTGAATCACACTCGACTCGCAATTCGAGACAAGAATATTATTTATTACGAGTAAGTGCAAAACTGTATTTTTAATGCTCGTCACTCTACCATGCACGTCTTTTCTGTCACTTGAAGTTAATTCAAAGATCTCGCGGAGTCCCTAGGCAGTTCGACTTTGTCCAAACTTTTCGTTATAATCGATTTTTTTTTTTCGTTTCTCGCATTCTTTCTTACTTATTACCACATTATAGGTATTTATAATAAATATTTTATTACTTAATCATCAGTAATTCAACTATCAGATATTTTTAAACCCACGAAAACACTTTGTAAATAGATAGTGATTGCGCACTATTCCTTCAATGCGTTACTTATAAATAAATGCATATGTTCGCTATAAAGTATTCGGAAGTACACACATTTGCACTATTGAATTACGCAATGTTCTGCTAACGTCAACGTTCTCCAGTATCAGAATTTTGTTTTCAAATACAATGAAATTGCACTAATGGAAATGCTGTGCTAAACTTTGATCAAAAAATCGTAATTTGAAAGTAGTGTCAAATTAATGATCTTTTATTCCAATTATCAGTTCTATTCTTGTATAAAAAAATTAATTTATTTCAGTTTAAAATTCGTTAGATTTATTTAGTTTGAAAATACAATTGAAATGCGTCGTATGTTAATGAAAAAGACCCTCTGAACTTGAACGCGGAGATGAACAATGACAATTTTCTACTTAATGCGTTCAATGACATAAAACTCGGCTTCTTCGAGATTAATGGACTATATGATGTGCTAAAGTGACAAAAGCCGACTCACATGCTAAAAATGTAATTTTACTACTGGGAAAGCTCAATGTCATGTGGATCACTTTACATTTATTATTCGTAACTTTTGTATTACTACGCTTTACTTTTTTCAAGGTGTATTTATCATTTGAAATGGTTGAATTAGTCAATAAGTTTGTTATAATTTAGTATTTAATAAGTTTACTAGTAGTAAAATTGTATAACTGTAAAATGTGTTCAAGTTTTTTTTTTTTATTTTAATAAATTATATTCAAAATAATTAGAGGACTTACTCCAGAATTGAAACTTAAATCGTTCAGTTGTTACGCATATGAACAAAAATGCCACTTCCTGAAATGAGTAGATGGGAGTAATGCATTTTTCCCTGATTATTATACTTCGAACTTTTTCCGATTCATTTATTTTTCAACGGATATTTTGGCGCTAGTATTGCTCTTAATAATGCGAATCAACTTACTGATTTATGATGCCAATTAAACCTTGCCAATCTTAATAATTAAACTCGACTTAACCTTCTCTCCTTCGTTTTAAAATTAAAAAAAAATTATTACGAAAGTTTTAAATTTAAAATATAGATCCATAGAAATTTTCATTTCTCTGCTAATATTATGTGATTAATTTTCTTTTAGTGCAAATTATACACGAATCCTAAATTACACACTGTTATGTCTGCGCTCATTGAAAGAAAATAACATTTATCGCGCCGATTTCTAAACAACAAAACGGTATGCTTATGCAAACAGACAACTGCTGTCGTGCTTCAACGGAAAAAATTACCATTACAATATCCCCCGAAAAAATGTAGAGCAACATCGAAAAGCGATAAGCCAAGTGTTAACTATTGAGTAATCTATCGCTTTAACAGGGCACTTTTTCGCAGTATCGTGGATGTTTCGCGTGCACGAGCGCGAGAGAGATGGAACGCCTACGCGATAAACGAATCTTACTCAACGTCGCGTCCGACTAATCGATCAATTAAGTTATCGTCCCCGGCGAAATCAACAAGTGGCGATGTGCCGTCGACTTTGCCCGAGACATTACTTCCGCGCGCCGCCCTCCGACCCGTCGGAAGCTTTGGAGTCGCGCCAGAGCCCGCCCACGTGCGTTCGAACCCTCGGAATGGGCTTTTTTTTATCCAGTCGCCAATTTTCCGTCGTGTTTGCCAAACCGCGTAAAGCTGACGCGGATGCGAAAGTGCGATCACTCGCTGTCAAGTGCGACTCTTGACGCGCAGTCGGGAGGTGCGCTAATTGCCTTTCTTTTTTATCGCGGATGAGAAGCATTGATGTAGTTAAACGAGTTTACAGTCTTTTACAATGGATTTTATTTACGAATTTACAGTCTTATATGGATTGTACTTATAAAATTTACTGTTTTTTATTATTTAGCATTTGAGAAGTTCTTTCTTTATTGAGAGTTTTGGTTTTGAGTATATTGCCTGCGTTTATCGACTGTGTGCTTACGGTTGCGATGCCGTTTTTATTTTGGAAGAACGATAAGAAATGTAAACCAAAACTAATTGTTCCATAAACATGTGACACTTTATTATCAATTACTTGGACTTTGACAGCAATTATTAGTAGCGTTCGCTGGCGATAGGTTTCACGAACTGCTTACTGCTTTTATAATGAATGCACTTTGACTTTACTATCTTCTCATCTTCATATCAATGGAGCAACTGTGAATAGATAGCGTTTAAATAAACATGTCCTTACATAAATTTGATGTAATTTTAGCATTTACATCATTTGCTTGATTATGCAATCCGAGTTAATTTTTTGTATCAAAATCGCACTTCTTACTTCATTTTGTTTGGCCTTCGGTTTTCCGGTCAAAACACCACTTTATGAAATCTGGACTATTGATTGTTCGGCGATTTTCTTTGATCCATCGCAAGAAGTCGTACTTCAAAACTTTGAAATACATATTAGGTTTAATAATGGATCATCTCTCCCCTCATAAAGCATCTCTGGGCCTGCTGTGAGCTGATGCAAGGGTACAATATTTCATGGAAGTTTTGGCATACAAAATCATGTTTCTACGTACCTCGAACTGTGTAGTGTCTGATCTGATAAGGTATATCACTACTAGGAGTGAAATTAAAACAGAAGTCTATCTTTTATCTTATTTAGACATAACAAAAAACAATCGTAAATCTAATGATTTTTATAAATTACTCATGCAATATTAGATAAAAATTCCGATTTAAACCACTTGCATCTTTCGCTAAGCCCTTAAATTTATCACCCGTCAAAAAATGCAAGCAAACGTTAAGATTCTCATTGTAAAAAATGTCGAAATAAGTAAAGGTCAAGCCTCGAAAATGGCAGAAAATATTCTCGCGCAAATCCCGCCTCAGGAAATAGCCGAATGAAAGCGCAAAAGCAAGTCCGCGCGGAAAACCGCACAAAGTCTCGCGCGACACCCTACTCCGCTAACAGGATGAGCGACGAAAGCCGCGAGTACAAGATACGCAGCGAAGCCGGCCGCCTGCGCGCCCGGCGTACTCGGGCGCAGGCCGGCCGGCTCTCGTTCGCGGCGCCTCCCCGGCGAAAAAAAAGGCCGCATGCGGCGAGCACGCGACGCTCGCTCCCGCGCCGTGCACCGCGAGCGGCAGGAGCTGGCGCGCGTACTCCTGCGCGGGGCAACGCGAGCGCTCCAGCGGGGAGGGAGGCGCGCACGCGGAGGGGCGTAATCGCCGGTGTCATAGGTCAAGCCGAGCGGCGATTGCCGGGGCCGGCGCGCGGCACCGAGCCCCCGCAGTCCGCGCCAAAGTGTTTCTCCGCAGCGAGCGGCCCGAGCCGAAGTGCAATCGCCCGCAGCCCTCGAAGGTAAGCCCTCTTCAATTCTCTGCGGACCTTCGCCGCTCTAATTTACCGGATCGGCGGAGGTACGGTGTGGCTGGCTCCTCCGCTGGTGGGTTCCTTGATGCTGCCTTATCGGGACGCGCATTCTTAGGTGCTCGTAGCGGTAATAGCTTCTTGAATGAATGGAAACGCGCTGCTTCGGTATCCTCGAAATAATCGCATTTCCGTTCCGGAAAGGAGCAAATGTGAGACTCTGAATCGATTAGCTTCTGGTGTTTTTTTTTTTCTAATATATTAATAATTGTTCGTAACTTATAAAAATAACGCTCTGGAAAGTTACGTAGCTGCTCGAGGTCAGTTATTTCACGGTAGCCATTGCAGATCCGCGATTGTGGACTATCTCTGACCGATTGCTCGCCGCAAACGTGGATCCTGCAGTTTGGCGAACGATAATTCCCTCGCAAACATCGGCTTATTTTTAGTGCAACGTAAGAAAGTACATCTTGTGCAAGAGCGAAATTTTCGCAACGGACGCGCTCGGCGTATATCGTCTGAATGGGAAGTGCCCGTCCCGAGCGCCGCGGAGCCGCTGGTGCTATCTAAAACGTTCGACGTACGTCGGCGAAAGAAGTGCAACGGCGCTTTGCAGCTTCCACCGAGCGACTCCTTTGTTTGTCACTGCGACGGTAGATATTAGAGAGTCGATAAAAAGCGCCGAGTCCAACGGGGTAATTGATTAAAATTAGCTCATCTCTTCGCCTCCGCCTCGTGTTTATTCCCTCCGTTCCCCGAGCAGAGAGAAGTGGATTTTCTCGCAATTCGCGCTTTAATTGATAGTTAAGTACATAAATAAACGCAGATAGCGCGAATAGCCCCGGCGGAATCTTCTCTGTCACCCAGACGTTTATCACCCCATTAACCCCAGACCGGTGAGGCTTTTATCAATTTCCTCTAACGTTTTAATCTCGTTAGATTACCTCCGTTAAGTGACTCTTTAATTTTTCAACGCGAAATTTAATCAGAATTTCCACGTTGACCATAGGCAGTCAGACTAAAAAATCGCACCGTCTGCCGCGCCGCGAACAATCTTATCTTATAAGATAATACATCAAGGGGACTTTGCACCTTGGCAAAAGTGTCTATGCGATTGGGCTTATCGGTCGGTTATTTTGCAATCGTGTATCTTACGCGACGCCTCTGCCGTTGGCCAATTTTCCAAAGTCCCATAAGCTTTCTGGGCCTTCGTAAGCTGTAAGTGCATTTGACGATTCCAGCGCGTCCATGGTCGAATCGCAATAGCTGTTATCCACTCGTACGACTTTTTTTTATTAAAAAAGTGGCAACATCCGCTTTGAGAAGATCAAATCAACTCGCCGAGGGCTGAATAATGACCTCAATAATTAAAACTCATACCTATAAAGGAACGATGATGGTGTAAATTTAGATACTAGTGAAATTAAAGTAGTTGAATTAAACTGGCCGTTTTTTTCGAAACCTGCTGTTTTGCGCAAGCATCGGGCTCGACATTAACACTACTCGCGAAACGACATCCTGCAGTATGACATTATAACCTTTCTTATCTACAATCTTTCTCGTCCCTCTCAACTCTCTCTCTCTCTCTCTCTCTCTCTCTCTCTCTCTCTCTCTCTCTCTCTCTCTCTTTCACTTTTCCTCTCTTTCTCTCTGTCCGGAGCTCACACATGCATCCGCGATGCCGACACGTGTGTGGAAGCTTCGCGACACTGCTGACAACGATAACGCCCCGAGACCTCGATAAACTCGCGGACACCGACGAGAAAGTCACGCGATGGGTATGAAAATGCGCGCGAAGGGAGAAGAGATGGTCGTATCGCTGTGGAGGTAATAGATTCTGTGGCGGGGAAAACTCGAGGAAGAGGGAGTAACGCGCTGGATCTTCGACGGTTACGTTGATTTTCGATTGCGTGCGCGGTTAGAAGTTGATAAAGTGCTATCGGTCGCTTCGGGTACAATTAATCAGCGACATACACACTGGGAGACGTAATTAGCTCTACGCTGGGCCAATAAATTTCGGTGAAATCCGATTCCGGTGAAAAAAGTAGCCTCGAGTCGATTGTCTGTTATTCGATCAAAAACTTAGCAGGCGGTCAATTAGAGTGTAAGGCTTGAACTGTGTTAGAGGTACTGGAGGTTGTTTTGCAGTGTTGTTGGTAAATCAACTATCATGAGAAACTCACGTGACTATTGACATCAAAGTTTATTTTAATAATAAATGAATCAGCTCAACTTAATTGATATTAGTCGTAATTATTTTAGTATTGGAGTGAATTAAATATGACACTCATAACTTTCTTTGAACATATAGCATTCCTTCATTCTGTTACTTTCTCTGAAAATAACGACGTTGATATAAGTTCGCGAAGCTCCTCAAAACGCGCTCCCTTTCATCTCCGAAAAAAAATGATCTGAAACGACCCCCTCATACTCATCCACTCAAAAATGAAAAAAAAGAAAGAAACAAAGAAGGAATTTGCAGCTGTCCCTCGTCGTCCATATGCAGCATCTCCTCAAAGGCCATCTCCGGCGTTCGGAAATACCGAAATCTATTCCGGTCCACCCTCGGCAATCCAGTAGCGTATAAATCGCGCGCGTGTGTTTCCAGGAAATCGGCCGCGACGAAAGGGGCGCAGACGGCGACGGAGCAGGAAGGAGGTGGCGGCGGAGGAGGAGGAGGCTGAGGAGTAGGCGCTTGGCGAGCAGCGGCGGCACTGGCGTCGGAGAAAGGGCAGCGGAGGCGAGCTCGAGGCGGGCCGGTCAGTACGAGCGCCTCGTTTTTCCGCGGCGGCGGCGCGAAACCGAAGGAGTTGCAACCGACTGGCAGGATGGCCCGGCCGACCATCAAGAGGCGCCACAGCGACCTGCAGCTCGAGTCCGTGGCACGGCTCTCCAGCCTGCCGATCGTCGAGAGCGGCATCGGCATCGCCGGCAATGTTTACGAGAAAATCAAGGTGCTGTAATTTTCAGCCGGCGCGCGATAAGGAGACGAGCGAGCGTTTGGAAATAATTATATTGCAAAAGTTAAGCGCGCAGATCGGGCGTGACCTCGCTGTGCTTTACGGTGAAGATATTTTGTTTACTTTTATGAATGTTGGAGTTGTGATTCTTTCATTCCTTTTGTTATCGAGTGATCGGTATTGTTCAATCGATTAAAAAAAGATTAGATTTTGTGAGTAATGCGGAGGATTAAATTCTTTTGTAATAATACAATGATGTACAGTTCCGTGAAATCCATCGGTTAAAAACATTGAAGAATTAATTTTTTTTTTATAAATAGTTAAAAATCGGTAACATGTAACGTAGCTGCAGTGTGCTGAAATCTATTATGATTATTATAACGTTGTCTTAAGTTAATGATTTAAACGAATATTTGGACACACCACAGCGATCTAACTCGTTGATGGGCTGGGGACTGGACACAGCCGAGCAGTCGCTAGCAGCCGCCACGGCGTCCGCGATACCGGCTATGATTTTGCTGAACGTACCCATCATGACCATCGATCAGTTACTCTGCAAGGGCATTGACATCGTTGAGCAGCGTGTACCTGCTATACACCTTCCTCCACATCTCGTGAGTTGAATCAATTAAATTCCTTCATAAATTGAAAATCATTCATTATTTTAACACAATAAAAAAGTGCATACACCATCAAGAAACTTAAACCCTTCTGTGAAAATCACGAGTGCATTGCACATCCAAGTTGCACAAAATTAAGCTTGTAACATCTTTAAATTTATTTTCCATCAGAGATTATTTACTAAAAACACGAGATAAAATATTGTTTATAATTAACGCGAATGATTAAAGGGATAAACAAAACACGCAATATCTAAGTAGTGCTCAACTTGGAAGTACAATGGTGCACACTCCGATTTTCTATAAAGGCCAAAGCCAACGAAAGAAGATAATATATAAAAAAATCGTTGGGGCGCAGATGTACTGGAACACGCGGGAGTACGTGAACAACAAGTTCGTGAAGCCGGTGCTGATCAGAGCGGACAGCATGAAGATGATCGGCAGCCAGGCGGCGAATGCAGCGGTAGAGAGGCTGGAAGGTGCGATTAACGTGGCCGATCAGTACGTGGATCACTATCTGCCCCCCGATCCCGCGGATAAGATCGCCGAAAGTAAGACCACAGACGCGCAGTACAAGTCGGGACAGAGACCCATACAGCACTCGATATCGAGACAATATTGTTTCATGAGATTCGGCAGAATGGTTAATGTTGTAGAAAGATTATTAAATTCACAAATGTTTTAAAACTTGAGAGTGGCAATCAGTTTTACAGGAAAAATTCAGAAGAATCAATAGTTTTCAAATAATTCATTATTTACATTGTATGCTCCAAACGCTTAAAACAAGACTCCAAATTAATCTTTTCTAAATCTTATGGATCGTATCAATTCTATAGTATTTTCTGCACAAGTATTAATTTTAGATCTATATTATCAGGAATACATAGCTTCAACCTGAACCTAAGAAAAGAAAATGTTAATTACACATATCGGTCAGTGATAATATTATTTACAGTTTCAGTCAATATTAATAATCTTTCTACAATGTTGGCTAAAGATTGAGTGCTATGTGGGGGTAATCTTGTGTGTTTGTGACTATGTGTGGATGCAGCGTGCACCGACTCGGCCAACTGCGTAGAGACGTCCAACAAGGCTGTGAGGACGATCGAGCACGGTGCCAGGTTCTCCAGGAAGCTGCAGCGGAGGCTGACGCGACGCACCCTTGCCGAGGCGCGAGCACTCAAGGAACAAGGCACCGAATGCATTCACGTGCTACTCTATGTTGTTGAATTGGTAACGTTGTCTACTGCCCTTTTCTTTTCATATATTTTTTCATTACATCACCCTTTTCTTTTCGTGCTGAATTTTCCGAATTTTATATAGCGAATCGATTATTGCTATTCATGCACTGATAATATTTTCGCGTAAAAATTACGGGCTCAACCACCTTGGAATGGTCAGTCAACCTGGAAGCAATCAGTAAGGAAGTGTTACAGTACAGATTGCTTCGCAATCTGTTTGCTTGATTTTTCGGAAATTCTATCTGTCTAGTACATTTAAATTTTAGAAATTGGTTTTAGTCGATTGTTCCTATTAACGCCTTGAATTAAAATACTACATTTAATTAGTTTAAATAGACATCAAATTTGATTAAAAAACCATTGCTCAAAGATTCAAAATGCAAGTTGAAGGATAAATGTTTACGACTTTTTAAAAAACTCTAATTCCGAAGCGAAATTGGGATCTCGCGTGAAAAGTGAAAATAAACGACATCCGTCTGATACACAATATGTTAAAATAGCATAAAGTTTGAAAGAGACGAATGTAAGTTTGGCTTCTACTTTCACGCGAGATCCCAACGGAAAAAAGGCCCTAGGCAAGCAGAGGCGAAAACGTTTCCCGCTGTTCGCAGATCGCGACGGACCCGAAGCTGGCCTGGCAGAAGGCGAAGGAGCTGTGGGCGTCGCTGAGCCTGCCGGAGCCGGAGAACCAGGCGCGGCCGACGAACCTGGAGCAGCTGCTGGTGCTGTTCACGCGCGAGACCGCCCGGCGCATCGTCCACCTGGTGAACGGGGTGGCGAGCCTGGCCGGGCGCACCCCCTCCCGCCTCGGGCGCTCCCTCCTCAGGCTGTCGCACCGGCTGCTCGGCATCTCCGAGAAGGCCCTCCAGGTTACGAAAGACTCGCTTTACCCCGTGCTGGGCGAGCTCCTCGTGGCCGCGAGCCTGCTGCTGGGCCCGGAGCCCGCCGGGCCGCCGCGCGACCTCCTGCCCCGGCCGGGCGCCGGCCTCGCCGGCAGCTGCCTCTCCCTCGTCGCCAGCGTCAGCATCGTGCCGGTGAAGGCGAGGCGGCCGGCGTCGCCGCCGCCCCGGGCCGCCAGCATCCGCGAGCTGCGCGCCGGCGAGGAGGAGGAGGAGGCGGCCGAGGGGAAGGGGGCGGCCGGCCCGGGCCCGGCCAACGGGCTCCTCTTCGTCAGGAGCAACGGCCACGAGCACAGGCCCAGGTGCGCGCTGCGCGCCTGCAACGGCCAGTCCAAGATCGGCCGGGCCCTCGAGCGGAGCTCGCCCTTTCTCGCCAAGCCCGTGCCGGCCATCCGGCAGAAGCACTAGCTTCGCCGTCCAGCTCACCCTCGCGGTTTGCAGGGATCACTTCCCGCGGGGAGCTCCTCCGATACTGCCCTGGTAGAAGCATGCACCGGGCCGGAAGATCAGTTCCGTTCTTCCCTATACATTGAAAATGCCTTACAAATTCCGATTCAAATCTCATAAAACCTCATGAAAGGGTATACGCGATTTATTGACACTTTAGTAGGGTTTTATAGGACCTTTGTAATAACAGAACTCGATCGCGGTTTTTATTTCTCGCATGCGCATTTAATGGATTGGGAATGTGTCAGGGCTAGCAAATTCAATTGACTTGGACGGGCTCAAGATAAATTGGCAGTTTTCATTATTCGGAAAAAGTTTTGTAGTATTCAAGCCCTGGCACATTCTTCCACAATTGGGGACTAATATTAATTAGTCTAACAATGACACGCAATGAATGAAAAGAACGCGGTTTATTATGGACCGAAGACTGCACGCGAATGTTGTCGATCTCGCGTCCTAAGTATCGAAAACAGATTTTTCAACGGGAATATTTTCGTATTAATATCTATCAGACTAAGATTATTAACAATATTAATTACGGAGCAAGTGGTGCTTTAGTCTCACTGACTATAAATAGCTTCCAATTTTATGCAAATTGGCCGATTGTATCGTACTTTGATGTGGATTCATTCATTCTACATTGATTTCGCCGATCTAAAAGCACACTTGAATCGACAGTACTCGGAAAAAGACAGTCTGCTGCAAAATTGCAATAGTCTACTTTAATAGTCGCATAGATTGCCACTATCTACGAATTTTATATTTTATTATAATTTTCTTTAGTTTTCTTGGAAATTTTATAAGAAATGGTTTCAACTTTTTTGACAATGCAACTGTGCGAGGATATCAAAATACACTATTTGCAGTTTTTAGTAATCCTTTTCTCAGTCTGTGTGTGCTGGGTGGCTGCGCATGAGGAAAAAACAAATTAGAGTATGTTTACATAATTTTTTCTTATCTGTGCGATATGATGCATCGGGATTTTGTTGTTTGTGCACTTCCCTCTGTATCGTGAAATTATATTTATTTCTTCAATAAATTCTTTGCTTTGCGTACATTTTTTATCTTGATGATCAATATTTACACTTTTTATTTTTAACATTTAAGATCACTCAGGGTTTGGTCGTAATACTTGGGATAACATTATTACGTATTTAAGATTGTTAATTTCCACCTATTATTTAAACTTTGTAATATAAATATTGTGCAAGGTAACAATTTTAATTAACAAGCTTTCTACTAAAATTTATATGTAGCAGTAGATTGTAGATGCACGTTACAATATAAATGCAATATGTAATTAAGTTATTAACTTGATATACTTTTCATGAATAAAAAATTCACAATTTCACCATCATCCATTTTTTGTATAAATTACCTTAACTAATGTAAAAAAAATCCGATTGATTCAGTTTGATTTAATTTTTTTTTTCAAGTTACTTATGCTGTACTTCTTATATATAATACTAATTATGATGTTCATTTAATAAATGTTCTTAATTTGATTCCATTGCCTTGTCATTATTTCCTCATTTAATACTAAACAAATAATCAAAAAAGAAAAAATTTAATTCGATATAATAAAACTGCAAGTTTCCATTTGAAAAAATGTATTTCACACTGAATGCATTCCGCATCAAAAATATTTCTTTATAGCTTGACAGTTAAATTTTTTTATTTTGCAGATGGTATCGGTTACAGGAAAAAGTGAGATTGCCAGCGCAAAAATCAATGCTTTACGCCACGCTATCTTCAGGTTGAATTCTTCAACGAATCATTTTCTCGTAAGTCTTCAAATTCAATTTGTTACTACCTAATTAAATTAAGGTTTAAAGCAAAGTTAAACTGAACGTTTTAAATTCAAAATTATATTTTAAAATTAGTATTTAAAAAAAATAAAAATGAATTGCTTGCAGGAGCAACTGGCGGCTTATTTAGCAGGTCAACCAAAAGCAAAAAAACACGCGCGCGTTTCGATTCGCCAGGCGAATCACAATCACCGCATGGCGAACTCGACGACTCCGACAATAAACGGAATTGATTAGCACGAGCTACAAACACGAATAATGTACAAATGAAGAATAATAATAAGGAATAAAGGAAAGGAATAAAAGAACCAACCTACTGTGGCCACAGTAAAGCAATAGTGGAATAAAACCGCCGCTGATTAAGGACTCACTCACTGTAATAAACAATTAAATTTAATCAACAGTCCGTACGGCCTTGTAAGTAACTACGTTTAAACAAAATGAAAATATTCGAACAACGTGTCGTAGATTGAGGAATGTGAAACATTTGTGGCGATCGACAGTAGTGTAATTAAACGCAAATTTAATTAACTGATTAATTAAGCGACACTACAGTGGCATTCATACGATTAAATTAAGTTGACGGCGAATCTTGTTGTTCAGCTTTAAAAATAACAATGACTCAATACACTTAAAATTGTCTGAAGGTTCCAAAAGATTGGACTTTGATAAAAAAAAGTAGTTGACACCTTCATTGAATTACTTGAAAGTATATTCGTAAATTAAATCACATGACACATTTAGATATGATTATAATTCTTTAATAAGCGCTTTAAATACTGTTAGCAAGTAATTTAAATAAAATCTGTACTTTAAGCAAACGCTTTATTATTTTTATCCCCGATCTCGAAATTTTCGTTGCTTATCAAAATTATTCAGCCTCTGTAATAAAAAATCATGTGTAAAATGCGAAAAATCACTCCGGTCAAGTAAAAAAACATCCACGCAACCACGCGACGGCCGGTGCCATTGGCCCCGGCGCGGGTAGACCGGCGACAGACGATAATAGCGCGTCGGGCATAAAAAAAAAGAGAAAAACAAGGCCGCGACTCTAGTCGGCGACTAGTGCAGCGGCGCGGTTTATCGGCGCCGGTCGCCTTATCTGCCGCGCTGCCGACTCGCATCGGGCCGCCGAGATCGCCGAGGCGACGGCGAGATACTCGCGGTGGACGCACGCCGGCTGCACGCGCGCGCGCCGTGACCACGCGACGGGCAGTTAACGAGGGGGGGAATCGTGGGTGGGCGGGCGACGCGTCGTCGCGGGCCGTGGGCGCGCGATCCTCCCCTCACCAGCGACCCGCACTTCCGCAGAGACACGTCGAATTTCGTTTTATTCGCGCATCAATTGTTTTGTTCGAAAAAATGTTTAATGGAAAATTCAAAGCAATTCATTGTATCATTTTCGAAATTTATCTCGTCTGATCGATTTTGTCCAAATACGTGCTTTAATTTTCAATTAAAATTTAATTAAGTAGCAGTATTTTATCAAGCTTGTAAATGTAGAAATAAATTGTAATGATTAAAATTTGTCTTTAATAACATTTTCTTCAGAGCGTTAACAATTTAACATCATTGTAATTTGACGATCAGATATTGTACCCTATATTATCATCCACATTATTTTGAATGAGATGGCTTTGCTCGAAATATAGACATGTGCTTAAAACGTGTCCGGGGAAAAAAGAATATCCCTACTAAAAAAGAAAAGTGTTTTTTTTTCTCGGTAAGAAAAAGTGGAGCTGAACAAGTGGCTAGACGGTAAAACAGAAAGATATGGAAGTAGTAGTGTTCTGGCAACGCTACTTTTAAACATGAAAAAAGTCATGCCTGAAAAGGTAAAAATAAATTGAACGTTTCTGGTAATTAGATCCCTCTAAAGTTGAATAAGTGAAATTTCACTTAAATAAGTGAATAGTCACTTATTTAACGTTAAATATCTTCCAACGTGGAAGACTTTTGACTTAGAATAAGTGAATATTCACTTATTTAAGTGAAATTTCACTTATTCAACTTTAGAGGGATTAATATACAAAATGAATTATGTTCTTTGATTGAAAAACAACCAAACTAAATAAATTAGCGCTCCATACTCTTTTAGTATTAAAGTGAAATCATTTATCCCAATTTTTCACCCTTAAACGAAGCCCGCATATCTTCTTTATCTCTTAGAATCAACAACGACCTTAATCGCAGATTTCCTGCCGATTCTTCTAAAATCATTTACGGGGCATCGAACTCATACAGGACATCCAAAAAACGCAGCACGTGGCTCGTCAGCCCCGCGCATACCTCAAACCGACGAAAGGCCGATCCGGACGGGTGTAGCCGTTTGCGTACCGCTGAATCGCCAGCAACCAGGTCGCAAACGCGCAGTGCCGGGAGTTCTCGGAAAAGTGTCCCGGGCGGGGGCGGGGAGGGGAGAGCCGGACTTTGGTCCCTCGGCGCTCGCGCGTGCCGGTCGGTCACCCGCGGCAGTACCCGCAGTGCGAGTACGCAGCGCGACCAGAAGAGAGCGACGGGAACCGCAGACGCCGACGCACGCCTTTCCGCCCGAGGACCTTTTCGTTTTCTCTTCGCTTTACACGGTGAGTACTGGGAAGAGGGTCCCCTCGCGTCGCGTTGCTATATGCAGCTGCTTATACCGAGTACAATGCACGCTTGCGTGCTTCTTTGTTCCCAAGCGCAGTAATGCGTTTATCATTGGAAAATTTGATCGGCTTTAATTTTTTTTTTTCAGTTTGTAGAGATCGCATCTTATCTTTTGTTTATTTGTTTATATTTTTGCGGTTTTTGACGCGGTATTTTTTGTAAATTTGCATTTGAGATAAGATTTGCAAAGTTTTATGAGAGGTAGTGGGTTGGAAAATATTTTGATAAGGATATTTGAAAATTGATAACAATGCATCCGTATCTTCAGGTGTATCAAAACTCATTTACCTACGATATAAATATGCGAGGAATTTCATTTATAATTTACTTTGAAGTTAAATATAATTTACTTTGAGACACTATAATTTTCTTAAGCTGCAAATTAAAAGATAGCAGATTCTAATTGGGTAATCGGATTGGAAAATAAGAAATTGCGTCTAAGAATCATCAACTATGAGATAAAAAAAGTAAAATTGATAAAAGAACCGATCGGGTGACTACTGATGCCTTCATCGTTTTATGAAAATCGCTTTATCAACAATTCAGAGTGAATAGGCTCGTTAGTTTATTTAGACTCTTCCAGCGGAAAACTTTAACGTTCACATTTCTATTATACTGATATTACATTCATTAGAATAATCTGCATAATTATTTGTAACAAAAAATTAACTCGTGCACGCTAATGACCAAAATGAGAACAACGTTTTCACGAGACATTGAACTTTACGTCGGTCGACGTTGCACAGTGTAGATCCTCAGTCAGATGTTGGGTAGTTTTTCAATGTTTTCCAATTTTATTTCAAATATTCATTTGTATTTTTGAAGCATATAAAATGATACGGAATCTACGTTACTCTACAATAATCCGAATAAATAGATCAAGGTCAAAATTATTCGCATCAAACATTTGTAAACTTGAATTCGAAAGTACCAGTACGATTCATACAACGCAGAAAGTAAACAATACTCACTTATAAATTGAAAGAAGAAAGGTGTAGTTTCACAAGAATCGCGACAATCTATTTCATGAATTATCCCACTTAAATGATTTAAGAAATAAAAATAGTATTTATTAAAAATGTCGTCGCTCGGCAAGGCCGCCCTTCTTCCCTGCCCTGCAAGAAAGCGCATTTGCCGCGCGTGCAAAGTAAACTGTACGTATAAAATGTGTGATCTGTGCAAATAAGAGATGCACCATCGGTTACAGTGCGGCTGCCTCAGCGAGATGTCGGCGGAGGAGCTACCGCAGCTGGAGGTGTTCCAGCGCGTGATGGAGATACCGGTGGTCGAGCGGGCTGTCCAAGTCTCCACGACCACCTACGGCTGGCTCAAGGACTCGAACCCGCTGCTCTACTGGGCGCTGAGCAGCGCCGAGGCGACGCTCAGCATCGCCGGCCGGCAGGCCGCCCCCATCGCCCGCAAACTCGAGACGCCCATCAACATCCTCGACTTCACGCTATGCCGCGGCCTCGACGAGATCGAGAAGAAGATGCCCTTCGTCAAGGAGAGGCCGGAGGAGGTGAGCTTCCGCTTATCCTTGCCGATAATGCGCGGATGACTTTTTTCTCTGTTAATCAACTGATGCAGGATGAAGTTCTGTGGAGATAAAAAATTATTGTCTTGGGGTTTCATTTTATTCATTTCGAAAATTTTAAAAGGAAACTTTAGATTTTTTTATTCTTACGACCTTTTTTATTTTAAGTGTGAATAGAGCTAGTGTTTCACTTGTGGCTCAAGAAAGACTATATTTTCTCTGCGGTTCCGGGATCAATGTCGCTTCAGGGTAGTGCTCCCGCTTCTGTTTCTTTAGACTAGTCTATTTAATAAAAAAATTAGTTTTTATTTTCAAGTAAATTAAAACAATTTCACTAATAAAATCATTTATTTTGGTTAAATAAAGTCTGGAAAAATGTAAATTTAAAAGATCAGTTTAAATTGAAAAATTTCTCTATTTATCAAAGTGCTCTTCAAAACATTTAGAGAACTAAAATTTGATAAATAGATCAAAACTACGTAGAAACAATAAAAATTATGAATTGTGATTTCCAGGTACTAGTAAACGCTTACGCAAAAGCCAGGGACACGGTGACGGTTCCCTACGATTTAGTTAGCGATCAAATAAAGGAATATTTGTCCAAGATTTTGAACGTAAGCTGGAATTCTGTAAATACACTGCTCAACACGGAGATCGGCTCGCTATGCCAGAAGAACATCGAGACCAGCGCCAGCTTCGTAGACATGTTCGTCGAAAAGTACATACCGCCGAGCGACAACGAAATTCTAGCAGGTCAGAACCCTAGCCCGATAGTTGACAAAAGTTGCATATTATTGTTAGGTCCCTTGATAATGTAAATCAGTTGGTAATTCCAATTTAATCAGATAGATCAAGTTATTTTATTTTTAAACTTTTCAAGGGTAAATTGGTGCTTTCATTCTCAATCAGCTTAGAGCTTAAATAATCAAAAGAAAAAATGTATTACCTATTAAGAACAGTGTTATACTCAAAAAAATATAATTCTACAAAAAAATATACAGTACTGTAGGAGAGGGTGGGACTATTTCAAACACTCGATACAATTAAATCAGCGAGTTATAATGGGTCAGTGTCCTAAATTTGATCTGTAAACACTTAAGTATGATTAAGGAGTTGCCAAATGAAATAAATGAAATTTTAGTCCTTCCTCGGTAAAGCAACAAATCGACCAATCAAACGAACGCATGAATTTATTTCCAGTCGACCTTCCCACCAGCGAGGATCGGCTGCTGCACCTGCTGCAGACGTTCGATTACGTGACGCGGAAGATGGGTCGCCGCGCGGCGGCGCAAACGCAGCGGCGCCTGCGCGTCGAGGACCCGAACAGCTACGCCCACCGGCTGATGGACCTGCTGGCGCTCCTCGGGATCACGTACGCCCTGGGCTCGCTGCATCGCTCGCTGCCGTCGACGCTGGACCTGGCGCGGTTCGCGCGCATCTACCCGCAGCGGCGAGCCCGCGAGGAGGCCGAGGCCGCGACCCCGCATCCCGTCGCCGCGCACTGACGGCCCGGCCCCGGGCCCGTGGCGCCGGCCGCTCGCCGGCAGCAGCCTCTGCTTCCTGCTGCTGCTCGCCCTCGTCCTCGACGCCTCCGTCGGCGCCTTCGTCATGCTGCTCCAGCTGCTGCGGCCGCCGCGACACAAGCCCGACCGGGGATTCCCCGGCGCCAAGGCGCTGTACTGAGGGGGCCCATAGCGTCGCTCCATCGAACGATCGGTCTCATCGTCTTCCTCGCTTGCGCCTGCGGCGTCGGTTTACTTATCGAGCACGCGTTTTCCTAATTTTTTTTTATTTTTATTTCTTCGCCGAGGAGCACATTTAGAGGTTGATTGTATGCTCGGGGCTGCGATTTTAAATTTTGCGTAAATTTTCTAAATGTCATTTGTAAACATTGTACGTGTGAGGTAATTGTTTGTTGTTAAATCGTACGTCGTTTCGTCTTTATTATATTGTTATGTATACGAAAATTCTGTATTGCGATGTTGTATTGTGAAAATTAAATGTCCAGCAGTGTGTTCCTATATAGATTATTCAATAATGATAAATTGCTGTTTTAAATTGAATTATGTGTATAAGTTAATGTAATTAATTATGTAAGATTATTGTTTGTGTGTATTGTCCAGTTCAATAAAAAAATTCATTTTTCTACACGTCTGTTAATTGATTGTGTACTGTTCCAACGTGCAATCAATAAATAGTCTTAATAAAAAGTAAAGTGATATGTCATTTATATTTCTACATTCATATTATCCATAAAAAAATTAACAAATCCAATCAACACTTTGCTCTGTATGATTCGATTTTCCGTCACATAAATGTAAATTCATATTCTACATTGCTATGATTATCAATTTATAGAATTTTAACAAAAATTAGTATTTATAAAAATGAAAACAATAATAAAATTAATTTCAGTAGAAGTCTTAAAGAATAAAATACGTTTATATGATGCATTTACAAGCATCTACTTCCTGTATAGATGCAATGATTACACTTTTACTTAAATATGTGGAAATCTAACAGCACGTTAAACGTTGCAACCGAGAGGAGTATTCTATATAATAAGGGTATTTTTAACTAATGTATATGTACATAAGCAAAACTTTTATCAACAAAATTTAAATTTAACACCAAAGACCAAAGTAAAGTCTACACTCTGAAGCAACGGAAATAAATCGCCTATAATTCTCAGAATAAACGAAAATAGCAAGTCATGAACCACGTAGGTCATCAGCAAAGGTGAATATAATAAACATTTGACCGCGGCCAAATCGCCGAGAGTGAGAGGCTGATCGAGTAATTTAGCATCAATTTAGTTGTCATCGGGCGAACGATGTTTTCGTTTCGACGCATCCGCTATTTCCGGGTCCACCGGTACAGCGGATAATACCCTTTTGAACTAACTTACGTGAGGTATTGCACGAGATTTCTCTGAGCGCGCTAGTCATCGCTGCTCGCCTGGTGAGTAATAAGTTCCAAGTTCCAATTCGACGACCCCCACGTCACGACTACCAACGACACCTCAGTAGCGTCTAATAGATCAGAGAAGAAATGGACTTGCTGTTTAAATTTTTTTGCTGCGTTTTGAACAATTTTTTTTTTAGCATAGAATTACGATCAATGCAGTAGTATAGTACTTTAGTACATGATTAAAAGTCGTATTTCGTGGGCATAAAAGATATGCTTTTTGGTGGTGATTGATTGTAAATCAACTACCTAAAAGTAATTATTTAATATTGTTAACTAATGATAATTATTCGGCACTTAAATTTAAATTTTTTATGCAATTTCTTAGTTAAGTTCATATGCAGCTGCAGCATTTATTAAGTATAGCATTCTATTTTTAATAAAGATATAACAGTTTATCGCACTCTTTATTACTCTGCTATCATTGTCACATGATATATATGTCACATGATATAATTAATGTGATAAAAATATTTAGATAAATTAAATAGTTAATTAAATTTAAATAATTTAGATTTACTATTTAAATCAATCAAACGAACAAGGATCCGGTATAATTTCGATCTAACTTCAATTACGGGTAAGTTCGTTTGATCGTCAATTATCTGAAGTCTGAACAAAATTTACAAAATATCATTGTGCAAAGTTCAATTTGGATGAATGTACTTTATATTTATCTTTAATAATTCATTACAGTAAAATTCAATTAGAAATGTGATTACAGATGTTTTAATCTTTAAATTTACGTTACTTTTTACTTTTTTGGAAATAAAACGTTTGAATAGTTCTCTTTAAACATTTATTGCTTCATAGTATTGTATGTATATGCATCCAATTAAATTTACAGTTCAAAACTAAAAAGATTGATACACTTATTATAGTAAAATGAAGTCGAATATAAACATATAAAATGTGCCGAGAGGATTAAAGATGAAATACTGAAGCCCTGCAAAGGAAAAAGAAACAATACATTTAGAATAAAATGTTAATAAAATTTGAATAAAGTAAGTGTAACTACAATTTCTACAGTTCCGCATAGATAGGTACACATAAAAACATAATATTCTAATAAAGAAGAAATTTTCACACAAAAAATATTAATCAATGTAACAATTAATAACTTGAAAACGATCCCTAACCAAAGCTGCAATTCAAAATCCCCATCGAATGATTTGAATCAACTTCCGGCGCCTCTGCTCCGAAACTCCGAAACTCGTTGATCTTACATAAGGGGCTCGGACGGATTCAAGATACGGCCCTGCCGTACCGGCGCGGAGTGAGGGTAACCTCGCGACTACGAATGCCCGCGCGACGCTCGCGACCATCAGTTACACGCTCGTCGCTCTCAGTCTTCGTACTTATTTGTTTTTTCCCAATTCGAGCCGCGCTACGCACAAAATCATCGAGACACTCCGTCGCGTAAGCACACGCTAGTATCCAAGAGTCCAGTGTTCAAGTCCACCGGCTGACTGAAGGTGAGTGCACCGACTCCCGAGTGAGCGAGCGGCGCAACAGCCGGCGAGTCGGAGTCTTTTTTTCCTCTGTTCATTGCCGGAACATCGCGCGACGTCGCCCCTTATACCCGCTGTTTTGCCGAGCCCGATCTTCGGTCATAACCTGCAAACGCAGCGGCCCGATAAGCAGCAGGAAAATCGGAGCGGATTCGGCTGATTAAAGAGATATTCGTTATATGTAAATCGGAGATCGGAGCATGTCGCTGCAGTGTGTGTATCTTCAATCTTGTTAACCGGATCTTTTTTTATGCAGCGGCTCGTGATTTTTCGAGGATTTCATTAAGTTGTTTTTAACGAATTCTTCATCGAAACGTCCCGCTTGATTAGTAATGGAAAGTTAATTGACAGCTATTAAGGTCGACTTGCTTCTATAATTTTTTACGATTCTTCCGCGTCGCTTTCTCTCTGATTTCACCGATGCGCCGGGAAAAGGTCGACTTTATTTCGAAATATCACTACCGCGAGGCTTTGTTTAAGGATTCTGAAAAATTATTAATTGCAGTGGTTCTAAATTTTTTCCCGGTACTCTTTCCCGCTCATGTTCGTTAATCATTGCTTCAACAAGTGCACACTACAACTAAACAGTCACGTATTCCATTCTGTTTTTATATTTGCATACCAAAGTTTCCCGCACTCTGTTACTCACTCTTATCAAACGAAATTGAACGATTTAAAGGACAATGAATAAATTAGAAAATTTATTCATGCGCGGAGAAAAAACAGTGAATACGCATTCGCAAGGACGTAAAACAAGTTTTTTCAATTTTCTTTCAATGAATAAAATAGCGTTGCATCATCAGAAACGTATAGAGTATAAAAATGTAGCTTGACCTCCAAGCGATGCTTGCGTCACTTTTTTTCGATACCCATCTTAAAATTTGAAGTATATAGTTTATTTTCGAACAAATCTGGAAATTCGATTTGAAAAGTAATAGACTCAGATAACGTAAATAATTTCACGATTTTCAAGTTTCGAGACTTTGTACCTCGCTTAGTTTTGCTGTTTGAAGTTCCTGATAATAAAAGATTACTCAATATCCATCGCTTGATAAGTGCGTTCCTCAGTATCACTAAAAATTAAGTAATATCCTATTACCTGCATTCGCGCCACTGACAAAAAAACATTATGATTTATTGAACGGACAATATAGAATGTTTGACCTTCAAAATAATTAAAATTCCCTCCAAAAAAGCTCGCTGACTCGCTCTATTAAAATGATCTTCTTCAAGCAGGCAAGACAAACACATTGAAATGGCGGAGAAACCGAGCAACCCGAGCCAGGAGCAGGCGATGCCGCACCTCGAGGTACTGGACCGCGTGAGGAACATACCGGTGGTGCAGACGGCCCTCGAGAAGACGAGCTCGACGTACTCGTACGTGAAGGACTCCCACCACCTGCTCAACTGGGCGCTGAATTACGCGGAGGCCGGGCTGCACTACGCCACGGCGACCGCGGCGCCCCTCGCCAAGAAACTCGAGGGTCCCATCAGCTCCGTCGACCAGAAGCTCTGCCAGGGCCTCGACATCGTCGAGCAGAAGGTGCCCATCGTCAAGCAGCCGCCCAAGGAGGTATACCAAAATTTCGTTGCCACGGATTGTCGCGAAAAATTTCAGTGTATTTGATTAAGAGTTTTTTTTTCGATGATAAAAAATGCTGAAAACACCTGGCGTGTCAGGAATTTGAACGTTTACCGCTTTACTTCGGGAGGAATTTGGAGCGCATCGTTCACTCAAATGGAAATGTTATACATTTGTATTGTGTTAAATTTAAAAAATACTTAAATAATGCTTTGGTGATAATTGTAATCGTACGACTTTCGTACTGTGTACTTAATGCGATTAATGCTTAAATCCATTGACGATATTCAGTTTTTAAGAGTCAATTTTAAATTCAATTATGCTAAATACAACTCACTTTTTTCATTGACATCCACGTCTTTTCCAAAATTTCCAATTACATAAACATTGGTAAAAAATCGCTTAAAATAAAATACACCTTATAAAGCTCCATACTTTCGATTAACAATTTAATTGGGCTTTTTTTTTTAAGAGGTGGTACTTAAGTGGTTCTCACGTTTTTGAGCTTCTGTTTCTTTATTATTGTTGTTTAATAAAATTGTTTTTTCGTCGTACTTCACAGCTCTGAGGAAGACGCTCATTC
>JAXIUT010000048.1:1097521-1107616 GCA_035586675.1 Eurytoma californica
AAATTAATAAATGAATTAATTATACTGGTTCGTGTATGATCATTCGAGTCCTTACCACCTCTTAAAAAATAAAAAATCAACGAACGTCCGAGTCACTCTCTACACAAATTTAATTGGGCAAAAACGATTAACACGAAGACGTTTGTTCAGATCTACGACGCAGCGAAGAACGTGATGAACAGTTCGCTGCAGCCGACGGTGGAGAAGCTGGTATCGGCGAAGGAGTCGGCGACGATGCAGGCGACGGCGCTGAAGGACGCGAGCGTGAAGAAGGCCAACGAGATCCTGAGCACGCAGTACGGCTCGCTGGCCGTGCAGGGCGTCGACAACACCAGCGTCCTGGTGAACCGCCTCATCGACCACTACTTCCCGCCCGTCGAGGGTGAAGAGGCGCAACCCGGTGAGTGCGCGAGCCCCCGCCCCCAGCGACACCCACTGTTTTTCATCAATTACTTGGGACTTCTTCTTTTTTCGTTGCAACTTTCGCGGAGTAGGCGGACTACAAGTTCATTTCCGGAGAATTATATATCTTGGTAGAATGAGCATGTAGTGACGGCTATCCGACTGACTAGATAAGCATCTAGCACTAGATAAGCAGAATTTTCCAGAACTCGGATTTTGTTTAAACGATGGGAGAATGCATGAAAACATTTGAAACGATTTTCAGATAAATCTGTAGTTTCTAGAGAGTTTTTAGTTATCGTTAGACTTGGATGCTTCACGCGAGTTTAAAGGATAAAGAAATTTTATCAAAATTATATTACCAACCTGTTCAAATTTAAGTACAATGGAATTAGCTCGAAATTATTCGATTAAACCACGAAATTACGTTAGTTCGATAACCACTCTGCGATAAGCATAAACCTCTGTTGTGCGCCGCTCGTAATAAATAATAACGTGAAATATTCAATAAAAGTGGAAGATAATAAAATGAAAGCCGCTTCTGTTGATCGCATTTATATGACAGATGTGGCAGTCGAGGTCGAAAAGATGGGTCTGTCCCTCAGTCCGGCGGTTTGGCGGCAGGTGAATAATGAACTCGACAAGTCTCGTCGCGAGGAAAGGCTCGAGTCGACGTACACACGCTGGCTGAACAAATGGTCGTTATTTCGCGGTAACGACATTTTCCAATAGAATGATCAATATATTTAAAAAAAAAATACCTCTGCATATGATTCCAAATTGTTCATTTATCCTATATTTGCAGTAGGATAAACAAATAGGCATTTTTTAACTAAATGGGATAGATTAAACACGAAATGCATTTATTATGCAAGACCCAAAGTATCAAATCAATCGTGAAACAGCACTTAACGAAGTTCTTCTCTAAAATATACAAAAAAGTTCTTAACATATTTAACTAACATCAAAGTTTCAATTATTTTTTCAGTACATTTAATACATCTTTTTAATATATAACCACCCATCACAATTAAATTAATGATCCATTTATGTTAATGAAATTACGCTAATTAATAATTTTAACTGATCATAGTTCAGTAAGTTAAGAATGGTTTTACTAGAAGGTCTTAAAAAAAGTAACAAACGATCCTAATGATTTTGGCAAACGACAAAATTATAAACCACCTTGACTTTTCCAGCTCCAGTATCGGCCGAGGAGAACAAAGTATTGCACGCCGTGCAGACGATCGGTCAGCTGTCGTCAAAGACCGCAAACCGCGTGTACCACTCGGTGGCGGCGCAACTGAGGACAGTGAAGAAGGAGGACGTGGCCAACTACATGACCAGCGTCGTGTCGATCCTGCACCTGACCAACTTCATCAACCTGGGGCAGAAGGAAACCGAGGTCCCCGCGGCCGCTGCGGCCGACGAGAAACCGAAATCCGAGTGAGGAGGGAGGCTCCTGGAATTCCGCGCGACCTAAATCAATGCGACTATGAGTTACTATTTTTAAGTGCAATTTAAACATTTCGGATGCCGCACACAAGGACACGCGTGATGGAAGGTTCACATATCCGCATTAAAATTTTCTCCGTTGATTTGATAACGATTAAAAAAAAAAACATACTTTCACGAGTGCCAATGCTTTGTTGTAAGCTTGAATGATGTATTTATATTGAGTCAATTGGCTGCGTTATACGCACAACTGAATTGTCTTCGTACGATATTTAAATTAGGTGTTTTTTGTTATGCGTTGCATGTGCGAGCGTCTAAATCGTGTATTGACGTAATGTAAAATTTTTTACAGATAATTTTGATACACTCATGTATTTTTCCTTGACAATTAAGTTTTAAATTTCAGTGACTATTTTATTACAATGTATTTAGAGAATATTTAATAAATATATTTTTAACAACTTTAGCTTTTCCCAGATTAGTTGGCTGAACGTTGCAGCAACGTTGGTGTTGCAACTCTGAAACGTTGTAACAAAAGTTGTAGAGACTCAACAACATTACAAAAATGTTGGAATGCCCGCTTTTGTTGCAAAAATCCCGTTGCGGGAACTTTGCGGAAAGGTTGCATTTTGGAGTTGCAATGTTGCTGCAACGTTGTCAATCGTACGACGTTGTTTATTGGTAAAAAAATTATTTATTCCAATGGAAATAGTGAAAAATATTTACTATTGAAACTCCTTAAATATAATTTATAACTAATAATACTATATTATACGTTTTATTATAAGTATAATTTGCTAAAAAAATATTCGAGATAATTATTTATTCATTTATTTATTTTAATTATGTTTCTAAATTTGGAAATATTAGAATTTTTATAAAAATTATAAAAATGAAGTATTTTTTTCTTACTGAAACAGTTACGTAAGTTATTATAGATTCTTGATAGACATGATTAATAAAAAGTTTTTTGTGATATAAAAAAATAAATTAATAAATTAATAAAACTATTTCTCAACTAAACTAGCAATAAAATAAAAAAATAATAGCACAGTATAAGTAAGTATCTAAATTCTTATCATAAAAGTACAGTTTTATGTTTATATAACATATAATATAAACATAAATTAGTCATGCTCATACTAAATATAAGTAATAAACTTGTATAAATAACAATTACAATTTAGGTGGGTGTTTAATGCGCGCAGGGTAATAAATTATAAATATAATAGAATTTATGGTGGCAGCACCGTCTATAATAACAAAAATCTTACTTGACCAAAGCTGCGCAACATATATATATACATTATATCAGAGGCTCAGAAGACTGAAGAGAAGCGGCAGAATTTTATTTTGTTTACAAGCTGCGGGCAGCCGCGCTCACGATGTCGGTTGAAAAAGTGGAAAGGTAATAGGGATGAATATCATTTTAAATTGATATTTACTCGGGAAAGTGTTAAAAACGTGAAAAAAAAAGAAAAAGTAAAAGATTTACTGTACTTGCTGCGAATAGCGTTTAATTCAGTAGAATTTTAAGGTTATAAACACAAGTTCAACTTATTCCTGTTTCCTAACACCAATTCTTTTATTTCAGTACCTCAACCGAAAATAATGCAGAAAATGTGGATAGCAATGTTCCAGAGGAGAAGCCAAGTGAAAAGCCAACTGAACAAACAGCCAAAACAGAGGTTAAAGCAGAGGTTAAAGCAGAAGAGCTCGTGGATAAACCAAATGGGCGCACTGTTGGTGAAGTTGGAAATTGTTATTGGTAATTCTTTGATGAATTTTGATTAATAAGTTTCCTCTGTAGATTTCGATTTAAATTATTTATTTTTTTGCAGTGGAAAAGACAGGAACTTAAATATAGCGGAATTGCTGTGTGCAAATTGTACGCGGTGGTTTCACGAATCTTGTATTGGCTATCAGTTAGGAAAATTGGTTCCTTTTATGACGAATTATGTTTTTACTTGTAAAAATTGTTCACAAACTGGTCTGGAAAGTTTTAAAAAGAATCAAGCTCGTAAGTTTTATAATTAGCTTAAAAAATATCCTCAAAAGTATAAGTTACAAGCAATGTATTTGTTTTTCAGAATTTCCACAAATGTGTGTCACAGCTATTGCAAATTTAATACAAAATTGCCAAAAAGAAAGTAGTAATAAAGTGCTTTTTCACAAAGATAAAGATATCATTCCTTTTATTGAATGTCACTGGGAAAGCATGACAACAATGCCTCGAAGAGTAACCCAGTCCTGGCATTCAAGAGTAAGTGTACTATTTAACAATGATATTTTTATATTTATAAATGATTTCTATTAAACAACAATTACAGATTCACAAAGCTTTAATGAAAGACCTTGGGACACTTTTCATCATGGATGAAAATTCTCACGAAGGCCAGCTGTATGGACTTGTAAGCTCGGATTTAGTAACAATTAGACCTAATTATGAAGCAATGATTAAAGGAGGTACGTTGAAAGTAACTGAAATAGGAGTACAACAAGTTGGTACGTACAACAGTTGGCAATACGCGAGCTTTAATCAATTGAAACTGTGAATCAATCAAGATTAATCCTGAATTAATTTTCATAAATTCAGATATTTGATAATGGTAAAATAATAATTTTTATATAATTATAATTCAATAATCTTATTTAAAGGTGGGTAAAACAAACTTCAATTGCATTTATGTAATTGATATAGCTTTTTTATTTATCTTACTGATAAGGATTCTATCAGAGAATAGCTTTATTTTTGTTACAATTACTAACTGATAAATGAACAATTGAAATTTATTCAAATTTGTAATTAAATTAATTTCTATTAAATAAACCACAGTTTTTATTGCCTGATAAATGCCAAATACTTAGTGTACTTGTCACTTGCTTTTTATAATTTAAAAATTGTTTAAATAAATTAAATCAAATAATAATTAAAAATAATGGAAATAATAGCACCTATACCCGGAGGAGTTCGCGGTCGCAATGCAAAACGTAAATTTCCTGGTGAAGGAATTGGAACAGGTCAAGGAAAGAAAGGTAGAGGCACTGACACAACCACACCAAAGTTACCTGCTCATGGATACCCACTGGAGCATCCCTTCAATAAAGATGGTTACAGGTATATTTTAGCAGAACCTGATCCACATGCACCTTTTAGACAAGTAAGTCCAGCCTCACAGTGCATAGTTTCAACATCCAATTGTTATCGATATTTAATTTTAAGATTTAATTCTTTGTCTTAAAAAGTAATTAATAAATATGAAATGATGAACTTGCTTCAGGAATTCGATGAGAGTAGTGATTGGGCAGGTAAACCTATTCCTGGCTGGTTATACAGGCCTTTAAGTCCAAGTGTTGTACTTCTTGCTTTGCACGATCGAGCACCTCAACTTAAAGTCTCTGAAGATAGATTGGCAGTGTCAGGTGATAAGGGATATTGTATGATTAGAGCAACTCACTGTAAGTTGAAAATTTTATTTTATGAAATTTAATTGATGAGTGTTTATAATGAAAACTATATCGTTGCAGCTGTTTGCAGAGGAACATGGTACTGGGAAGCAACTATAGAAGAAATGCCTGAAGGCTCTGCCACTAGACTTGGCTGGGGTCAAGAATATGCCAACCTGCAGGCACCTTTAGGTTATGATAAATTCGGTTACTCGTGGAGATCCAGGTAGATATGTGAAAAAAATAATATGCATTGTGGTATTTTACACATAAAAAAAAAATTAATGGCAAAAAAACTTTGTTATTAGAAAAGGAACACGTTTCCATGAAAGCAGGGGGAAACATTATAGTCAAGGATATGGAGAAGGAGATACACTGGGATTTTTGATAATTTTGCCAGATGTACATAGCCCAACACATATTCCTAATACATATAAAGATAGGGTAAGTAATGATAAAGAAAATTATTATTTAAAAATGTATAAAATAGTACTAAAATTAATTTTGATTTTAGCCATTAGTAAAATTTAAGAGTCATTTGTATTATGAAGAAAAGGATCAAGTTCCTGAAGCTACTCGAGCTTTAAAACCTCTAATAGGTAGCAAAGTAATATATTTTAAAAATGGAGTGTCTCAAGGAGAAGCGTTTTTAGACATTTATAATGGTGCTTATTATCCAAGTGTGTCAATCCACAAAAGTGCAACAGTTTCTGTTAATTTTGGGCCACATTTTAAATTTCCTCCAAAAGATATAACGATTAGGGGGGTAAGTAAATACTTTTTAATACCATTTAGTGGAAAATTCGAATTAATGTTTCCACAAGTATAACCCTAATATATTTAATGCAATTATTAAAATTTGTAGATGTATGAAAAGGCAGAAGAAGCAATAGCAGAACAATCAATGGCAGATATTCTTTACTTCACTGAGAATGAAGGAAAATTAAGATTGGATACTTTCACATTATGACATTAGTAAACCTTTTTTGTTTTGTATGTTCATTTTGTATATCTCAATGAAAATGTCAATCATTGTGTTGTCTCAATAGATCACATTTTTCATTTAGTAATTTAAAATAGAATAACTTTTCCCTTGGAAAAGTTTTTAAAATGTTAAATCATTTTTAAAATTTCTAAGCAAAAACATTGTAAAAAGATGTAAGAATATATTTTGTTTTTATTTGGATATGTACAATATAATAAATTAAAATTATCTTATATCTTTTTTTTAGAGTAATATAAAGTAATTTTTTATAATGAACAGTATCAATCTTGTATCAATCTTTTATGTTCAAAATGAATAGTAATGATAATAGCAAAATTACCAAATTTACATTATATGTACAATGGGTAATGATAACTTCATTTACCAAATCCACCTCTGCAATTCGGGCTGGGTTTAACATTTTTGTCACTTTCTTCCCATTGACTAGGTGTTTTTGCCTTAAAAATGTAAAATCATAGCTTTAATATAAATACAATTCATTGTAAAGCATCCTACTGTATACCTACAACTATCGAAAGTGCATGAACTCCATTTTGTAATTCATCACCAAGTAAATCCATTATCATTCTATGTCGCTATAAAAATTAAATCACTTTTTTTACAATTCTTACATTTTTTGATACCATAGTTGCGTTAATCATAATCCAAAATGTACCTTAATAAGTGGAATTTCTGTAAATCTATCCGATACAACTACAACTTTGAAATGTGTCTCCGAACCCTTTGGTACATTGTGCATATACGATTCATTCAGAACATCCATGTGAACAGGTGAAAAATTTTCTTTCAATTTTTTCCTTATTGTCGTTTCAATAGGCCTTTCCGGAATTAAATCCGACATATTTCGTAATATGAAATTGCAATAGGAATGATAACCTATAAATTAAATACAAGTAACTTTTTATAAGTATTTTAAAAAAAGACTAATTTAAAAATCAAAACATTGTTATTTACATTGAAGAAAAAGAAACAAGAATCACGTGGATTCCTTTATATAGTATAGTAGGGAAAAATTTTGTTTTGATTTTTTGTTTATTTCGATCACTCACCTGCTACTTTACGTGCCAACAAGCTTGTCATTTACGGTCGTATCCAATACTTTTCAAAAGAAAGAAAAATAAAGGGCTGCCCTCGGCTTCAAATGACTTCGAGAACTGCCAAGAAATTTTGTTATTTATTTCAATGCGTCTGAAAGCAATACCGACCCTCGCCAACTATACCTAGCGGCTAGCAGCCGCTTTTATTTAGCCAAATATCACGTGATTGTTTGCGTCTGCGTAAACAACTTCGACTTTAGGAAGATAATTTTAAACCTCTTGACGATTCGAGAAAATTTATAAAAGTACTTAAAAGTTGCAAAGTAAATTTAACAAATATAATTTCTTAAGAATTTAAAATTAAATTTACTAATTTTTTAATTTATTAAATATGTATTTGTTTTTTTTTTAAATAATTGGTTCCATTCAAAAATACAGTTAAATCTTTTACTGCAAAATTTTAGCTCTTTACTTCTCCTCGGGTGGCATGTTATAGATGGCACATTGTTAATTGTATTCTTACTTTATAGTTTATTTTATTGCATATTGCTTATATTTTGTAGTATTCTTTTATATTGTATTTTACAAATTATTTTTATATATTATGTATTTAAGGGCAGTCTTATGCCCGTATATAAAATAAAAATAAATAAATAAATAAATAAGCAATAATTTTTTTAGTAATTGTCCATTTAAAAATTTTTACTTTTTAATTTAATGGATAATTTATAACTTATAATTAACTTAATAATTTAATTTTTTACTTTATAATAATATTGTGCATTTAGTGATAAGCACCTTTTTGAATAATTTTTTTCTTCTTTTGTAAGGGTTTTCTGACCCGTATAATATAATTAAAATAAAATTAAATTAAATAAAAAATAAGGTTTATTTGTTGAATTGAATAAAAATAAATGGTGAGTCGTGAATAAAGAAAGGAGGTAAAGGCACTGATGACAACAGATTGTATAAGTTTGAAATACTTTATTTGATATTGTTGTATTCGAACATTGGAGAAGAAAGAGCATAGAGCTGCGTTAAAGTTTTTCTAACAATACAACATCATCTTTGAAAATTTCGCATTTATTATAAAGTGACTAGGAAATAAAAGAGCGCAGCTTCAACCTATATATTGTTTTTGTTTTACATAAAATGAAGATACGGCTCCTTCGTCTTTTTTCATTAATTACAATTAAAACGGATATGTGTTTAGGCACATCGTTGGTCTTCTTCGTTACAATGTATTATCGCTTCGCCGTTTATTTATTCTAATTTGAAATAATTTCGTTACACTTAAAAGATTATGCCGCCCGCAGATTTCCTTTTTTACTAATTTTTTTTTCACTACTTAAAAACGGATAAACCGATCAATAATTAATCAACACGTACTCCGTAGAGGATATTTTTCTTCTTTCAGGTAGATCGACGGTCTTCCCCGTGCACCGATATGCGATATAGCTTTTCCTTCTTCTCATGGTCAAGGAAAGTCCAATCTCTTCGATAGCAGCGATTAAACGAGAAAATAGTCAAATTTCTTATTACATTGAGGCGTAAAATTATCGCTGCGTTATGAAGAGGTCATATCCTCATGATTGATAATCTATACGGAAATGACGCTACCTTTTTTTTCGCCATTTTTGTGCAAAACAATATTTTTGTGTCATAACAATTTTGTGAAAAAATACGGATCAAAAAATAATTCTTTTTCTATAGAAAAATATACGTTTTTAACTCTCAGTACAGATTTTCAACGATAACAGATGCGGAAGAGAAAAAATGACGGCACATTTTGTATACGACAGATAGACCTATAGATAATACAACAATTCAATTAAAATACCTTGAGGGTTAGTATATAGCGTGAGCTCAATATGAGCCGTCGTACAAGTTAGAAGAGACTCAAGTTGGCCATCACGAACGCCTTATCGGCCGAATCGTCGCGGGTCGAAAAAATCATCACATTTTTTTCGTTTTCTTTTTTAATGTATTTTTTAAATTTAGTGTTTGTTTATTTTCAATAATCTTTTACCATAATGCAGAAAAAAAGGTAGCCCGCGGCGATAGCCGAGGGGAACCGAGAACGCGGGGCCAACCGCACAGAGCTCGCCTAAAATAGTATACAAGACTTTTACAAAAAAGAAAAAAAATATTACGCGCCTTATATTGCTTTTTACATCTATTTACAAATATCGAGCTGCCGAGATACGAGGCAAAACAATCGGTATTTGATCGAAGTTAAACGAAAATACAGCGTTGAGACATCCACGTGCTTCTGGAAGGACAGCACCGAAAGATGCTTTTTCTTTATTCTTTCGCTATCTCACGTTTTCTTTCTTTTTTTTTTTTTTTTTTTTTTTGTCGCATTTTCTTTTTAAACTACTCAGTTAACGAAATAATACTAGCAGCGCTCGCGAGGGAAAACAGCGGCGTCACGGCTTCGGCTCTCCTTCATCGAGGAGAAATCGAAGGTGCGCTCCGTGCGAAGGATGCACGCTCGTTCGTAGCGGCGAAGCGAGTCCATTCTTCGCTCGGAGCTTCCGTCCCTCCCGCGCAGGGTTTCCCACGAATTTCGCGCGTAAATTCGCGAGAGCGCGGCGGGGAGGTGAAAAAAACGAACTCTTTCACTCGCGGCGTCTTCTTGCTCTTCGATCTAACTAACTTTCCATCATTCGACGTGCGCGCGGGATTTCGCTTAACGACCGTAATTTGGGGGGGGGGGGGGGGGGCGGCGTAAATACGTACACACAA
>JAXIUT010000048.1:1107913-1188185 GCA_035586675.1 Eurytoma californica
GGGGGGTGTGGGCCGTGGCCCCCCCCCCCCCCCCCCCCCCCCCCGCGTAAAGACGTACACACAAGAGCTGTTTAGGTTTTCGTTTTGAGCTCACTTTGTCGTACCCTTTTACACTCAGTCTCATGAAGGCTTCTAAATCTCGCGCCGCGTCGTCGTCCGGGCCCGACGTAACATTTTTTTATTTTTTTTATCGTCCAAAGCCCGGACCGATCGCTAGGATAATGCGCGTTTTGTCGATACACTCGTTGATACATACTCGCTCGTCGATATGCGTTTTGGAATTTAAAAAGACGGTCAGTTCATTCGGATTATGTTCGGAAGGCAGGAGTCCCGTGGCGGAGTATAGCTCGCGAGTCGCTCGGGTGTTCATTCAAATTCGCATTTAAAATCGTCATAACTACAATTGTCAAACAGTACTTGATCCTCTCCCTGTGCTTCGATATGTTCCCAATCGACGCTGAGCATCGATTTTATTTTTTCTTCAACGATTTATTCTACTTGCACGGGAAGGATGTTGCAGGTAAAACCGTACTAAGCCAATGGCACGAGTCGAACCATTTTTTGTCATCGGCGCGCGGAAAATCGTCGTTCTTTTTCCGCGCCACGGGAGCGACTGGGGCGCGCCCCTCCGCCACCGGACTCCATCTCGATATGTGCGTAAAAGCGTATTACATAGACTTTCATCGACGACTGTACGCGGAGTCGGCGTCGACGGCGCCGCGCGGACAAACAAAAGAAAAAGAAAAGGCACTTTGTCGGTAAATCGGTTTCGATTTTTGCGAAGGCGGTTGATGGTCGACGGGCAGGGGGCGGTACCCCTCACCCTCGGCGATCGGCCGCGCTTCCAGATACGTCGGATTCGGCCTCGCGTTTCGCCTCGCTCCCCAGGAGGGACGGACGACAGCACACACGCTGATTCACACGCGCACGCATCACAGTCACTCGTTCACACGCTCTCTCACGCGCTTAGAAAAAAAAGAAGAGTCTCACATCCTCGCGACTGACTAATTGGTATTCCATCCTTAATCTTATAAATACGCATTTATTTTGTAATACGGGAAAGCGGCGGCTCGCGGACGCTGCTGGGACGCTTCGCTGATTCTTTTTTTTTTTTTTTGTCCATTTTTATTTTCTCCGACGTCTCGTCCTGTCGCTTTAGAGCGGCGTCCCACGATGCGCCGCGCTCGCGCCTGTTGCCCCTCGAAGAGACGCGACAGGTCAATAGACGTAGATGGTCTTGAGCTGGTCCTTGAGCTCCGGCGGTATGGCGCACGTCTCCGATTCGGGCTTCCGCTTCACGAGCCGACGCCAGCGTCCGCCCAGGTTTTTGCGGAAGCCCTTGGCAAAGCCCTGCCTATCCGACTGTAGCCCGTGTACGAGTGTATCCTGCAAGATAAAAGAAATAAATTCGTTAGACATTTTTTGCAGTGCACATATAGTAATACTTTTAAGTAAGAATTTTTCTTATTTAGAAATCGCAGTAGAAGATTCAGAGACTTGACTAAGATTCGTTCGGCCAACTTTTGGGCCTGGTTAGCATTTCATAATTCAGGAATTTTAAAACATCGTAAATCCTAGCTGACTCGACCGGACTCAACGGTCATGGGGTAAAAGTTGCCTCGGGTGGGAAACCCGGCGCAGTAGGATGTTGACCTACCGGAAAATGAAAATTCGAAGAAAGTCAAAGCCAAATCGTGACCCTTCGTGATTTTCTGTACTAGTCAGAGATTTTCTATTCTTTCCCGATCCTCCCGTCAGTGGGGGGAGGAGTGACCAACCGCTTTTCGCGTCTATGTACGAGGTCCAGCGAAGTAAAAGGTTACGCAGTTTGGAGCGTATCGCTCGACGCTGGAGCGATTAATCGTCTTGGAATACTCAATTCTCTCGCGGCCGAAAATTAAATGGATCGGCGCGGCGTTTCATCAATCCGATATCGATCTCCCCGTAAGCCGTTCGGGCCGTCAGTCGCGGTCTTCGCTTCGAATACAAATCAGACGATAGTCCCGCTCCTATTGGCTATAGGTTTTTTTCGCATCGTCGGCGACCCCTCGAGGTGGGGGCGCGCGCCCTGGCCCCTCCGAGTGCAGCCCCCGGAAACGCCCGGCCCTGCCGAGCGTGAGAGCCCGGTCTGCGCGCACAGCGGCTCTATATGCACGTGTGTGCGCGCGCTGGCAGACGAAAGAGAGAGAGAGAGGGAGACGTTTTTCGTGATCGATAAAACGCGAGCGCCGGAGCAGGCGAGTCTCATTTTGGTCATTGAACCGGCGGGCCGCTACCTATAGCACCTCCCCGCGTGCGTACGCGGCGTAGCAGCCGGGCTGCTCCCTTCGACCCGTTACACACCGGAGCTCGCTCTCCTCTCCTTTCTTTTTATCGACCGCTCGCGACGTAGGTTCTTCTTCTTTTCCTTCTTCTCTTCGCCCGATAAAGACACGGAATACCGCTTATTTTTTTATCAGTTCGAGGTTTTGCTTATACCAAACGGTAAGCGTGAAATATTTTTCTTAGTTACTCATAAGGCGATTATAAAGAAATTCGTTTCAGCCATAATATAATTCACGAGTCAGTGGCCTTGCCGATTACTAATTTTCAAATACGTTTTGTTTTCCTAACATAAATATTGATATAAAGTGACTAAGTTCGATAAGCGTTTCATTGTAATACGATAAGGTAATAAATATAGAAATTGAATAATTACTCAAAAGTGACGAATGTACCATAATAAATTATTCACGCTCGCTTTTTTTCCTTTTTCTTTAAAAACAACGTCGCTATTCGGTACAGGGAATACTCTACCGAAATAAAATATCGAGGCGGAAGCGGTAAGTAGTAAGTAAGCACCACAGAAATACTCGGCGCGCGCGCGGCCGATCGAAAAAGGCGGCGCCTCGTAGTACAGGCCGTAAACTGCGGCTGTCAGCGCGCGCGGCGAGATCGAAACGGCTGTTGCCAAGCGGGAAAACGTGGGAGCGAGACAGCCTATTTTTTCCCCCGAGCCGCGCACAGCCCTCTCCGTGGGCGCATTCCGGGCCGGCCTACGGCCTACGCGCTGCACACGACGGGCCTCGCGCACCCGGTGCGCCTCGAAGGGAGCAAATAAAAGGACGCGCCGCCGCGGGTATATAGGCCGTGCGAGAATTCCGACTCGCCGCGCTCGCACGGGGAGATTATTATAGCCGCGCGCGCGGACAACGGTTTCGGAGCGCCGCTAACGACTCGGAGCACTCGTTCCTTTTGCACGGAGGCTATTTTAATTTCTGCATCCAGTGAGTTTTTTTGCGCGAGGACGGGATGACTTTTTGATCCTTTGGTTGTGCTATTTCAAGGCGAGGATTACACCGAGAGGAGCGGCGTGTCTGTCGCGCAGCCGTCTCTCGTTTTGCAATGACTAGATTCTTTCTCCTACGTCTCTCTTTCTCTGCCTATGCGCGGCTCTTTTTCCATCTGCCGTCGACGCGAAGCCAAGCGCCCGGGAGAAAAGGCGTCGCGCCGCTCGAGCCGGAAGTCTCGTGCGTGAATTCATGCGCCGGTACGGCCGTTGCTCGACTTCTCCTCTTTCTTTTCCGCTCGAAAGCAAAAAGGGAGAAGCGGATGATCGAGCGATTAGCCAAAATAGCCGGGAAAAAAGAGCCGCTGCCTGACGCCGCCGAGGAGTTTTATGTGGAAGGACGAGATCTGGCAGACAGCCGATCCGGGCTCTAATATCGTCGGTCGCGACGCCCACCCGCTAATTATAGAGCGAGTCGAAAATTTCGCTCCGCGAGCGAATCTCGATCTCGTCGTGTCTGCGCTTTTTTTCTTCGAGCGCTCGCCATCTAAAATTAAAAAGAAAAACGGCGGCGCGTAATTATAGAATTTCCACCGCCCGCGACTGTGGAGAGTCGCCGAACACCGGCTTAACTACGCTTGCGTCCGAGCTTTCCATCCGCAGCGCAACGTTGCGACACACAGCGAAAAATACAAGCAAAGTGCTTCGCGAGTGCGACAAAATTTACAAAATTTCCCTCCCACGCCGAGATCAGACGCCGGTCGCATTTTCCGGTCTTTACCAGCGGAAATAAAAGCCTCGCTGCTCTCCTCGGCTAACCACGAAAAATACACGCCGTCGCGTAATCGGGGGACTGCAGCGTCGAGTAACGCGAAAGAGAGAGAGGGATAGAGAGAAGGGAAGGGAAGGCAAAATGAATTCGGAATCGATAAGCGGGTAGAAGCGGCTGGCGGCGGCGCGCGAGCAAAAATAGCGCGGTCGAGCTAAAAATAGCCGACGCGCGTGCGGGGCACTTTGGCGCTCGGCGCGGCTGGGCGCACCTCGGCGACGTCGACGGGCCGCTCTCGCGGTGCGCTCACTAGGTCACGGGCGAGCGAGCGGCCGGCACGCCAACGCGGAACCTCCCCCGGACGATCGGCCAGCCCGAGGCTACCTTTTGCGTAGGAACTCGGAAGGGCGATCTCCGGCCCCGATCTCGGCGAGCGATTATCGCGAAGAAAAAAAAAAAAAACTGGATCGCTCCGATTTCAACCCGCTGAGTTATTTTTAGCAGTCTCTTTTGCAGTCGGCCACTTTATGGCTTTTAAAAAGTAAAAAATCGCTTTGTAATCGGCGATGATTTCTTTATTTTTTTTTATGCTATCGACGAAAAGAATGTGTATTATAGTGTCACGCTGAGCTGAAAACACGAAATATTTGCACATGCTAACACGATCGACGGTATACGTGCGCTCGATAAAGTTCGGTCTGTTTTCGTTAGTCTCGTCGGCGTGTGTACACGCGACACCTGCGCAAGACCTAAATGAGATTGCCTTCCGACGCGGCTTCCTTATCCCAGCTGCCTGGAAACATCGAGTTACCCTATATACTTCAGAGGCCCGATGTTTCCGCGTGCGCACGAGGAAAATCGGTGGGAGGATACTTGTGTTTCGGGGAAAAATCGAGTTTTCCGCAACAGCCCGCAGTTTTTCGTAGAGCTAAATGCGACGTATTTTCCAGAAGGAAGACTCAGCCTTCGCTTTGATCGTTTAATAAATTTGACCCAGAGCTTCGCGAACGGGTTGATACCGGAGCATCAGGATCTCTGGTTAAGTGAGGCGTAAAACGTCGAAACGACGCCACAAAGTCGACGAGCGAGCGCACGCACACGCGGGTAGGCGTCTTGCAATACGTATAGGCAAGGTGAATATGCGCGACGTTGCCGGCTTGTTCCTCTCTAAAGTTGAGCAAGAGAATCTTTACTCTAATAAGTGAACATATAGTCACTTATTCTGTGTCAAAAGTCTTCTGCTTATTATAGTCACTTGAAGATATTTTACGTTAAATAAGCGAATTTGAGTCAATTTCGCTTGCTCAACTTTACGAAGATTAGGATAATCCAGCGCGATCTTACTCCCGACCTTCGTACCTGGCGATTCCGCGACACGCCCGATTCTCTCGGGAGCACCGGGCTTTGTACCGTAAACGCACACAAATACCGTTGGGAACCTACTTGCAAACGAGGGACGCCCGAGAGAGAAAGGAAGCGAGAGTTGCGTCGGTGAAATAAAAATAATAATGATAATTTAGATGGTCGATTAGAGAAGGAAAGCTATATATATATATATAAAACACCGGCATTTTCCCGCTCCATTAGCGCGCGTCAAAGAGCGTCGGGGTCGTCGTTGGAGCCTGTCCGACGAGGAAAACGCGCGTGCTCACCTTCGCTCGCTTCGTTCCATCGGAGGGGCGCGAGCCTCGGCTTACTTTTTTTTTCGGAGGTCAAAATTTTCGTCGTAACGAGCGTGTGTCCTCGCAATGAATCGACCGCCCCCAAGGCGCCACCAGATAACGCGCATCGATAATCGCGCGCCCACGCTGTAGACCACCGTGTTTTTTTTAATTCGTCGCTCGAGCTCCGTCCGTTTGTACCTCCTCCGCCCCCCCTCCGTGATTCCACTCGATTTTTCAAGGTAAACCCTCGCAATGGTGCACCGGCCACGGCGGCTCCGTTACGCAAGACGAGCGGGGCGCTTACATAAATTGCGAGTCTCGTTTTTCCGAAGCTCGCGGATGGAAAGTCCGAAACGAGAAACGCGAGCCAAAGAGGGGTTGCTGGCCGGCGCGTTAGAAAGCCCACGGGGAATTCGCCGGGCGTACTTCCGCGGGGAGGATTTTTGAAGCGGAGTAGTAAGGCGATACGCGTATTGCAAAATTTATTCGGCTAGGCGCATTCGCGCAACTCTCACTTCGCGCGCGCCATACCGGCCGTTTGCTTCCGAGGGGCGCCGAGGGGAAATCACGCCCGGGACGAATTTTTAATGTAGGCCGCGGCGAAAAGAAGTGGAACGGCGCGCCGCCGATTTCCAGCTTGTATATCTTTTAGAAAGTATCGAATATTCAATTTTTTTTTTTTAATTCTCGAAATGAATCTCGAAGTAACTAATGAAGACAAAAAACATTAAATAATGGAGCGTACGACGGATCCTAAAACGGTTTTTTTTCTAGCAACTCAAAAGCGTAAATCCTTTTAAAATGAAATCTTTCCGCTCTTAATTATTCATTGCTCAAACTTTCGCCCGCTCGTCGAAATCGAAATTAAACCTATAAGTCTCAACGAGAAGAACCGCGAACGGTTAAGATTTGCGAGGAGAAAAAAAAAATCGAGCGGCAAATTCAAAATCAGCTCCGGACGCGCGCGATAAGATAAAGCGGAGCGGTTACGCAAAGGTGCCCGAGTGGGGAAGTACGACGACGTGATAACACGTCACCGCGGCGTAAAGCCCAGCGGGGAATCGACTCCGCGCCTTCGCGAGCTGCCGTAGCTCGCAAAATTGCGGCATCGTGACCCGGAGTAACGAGTCGACGAACCGCCGTCCGCTTTGTTTTGCCCCGCGTGATGTCGGCGGTGTGACCCAATGAGCCAGGCGCGAAAGGTCGATCGCTATTTATTTTGAATTGCGCATGTCGCATAAGGTACCATAGTATACCGTCTATAAGTTGACGTTAAAGTTTGCTCCGTTTTGACACGTGTTGTAAATGTCTTGTTCAATAATTTTGAGATGCTTCAGGTTGTACATAAAAGAAAGGTCGAAAATCTACCGTCCGCAAATTTGTTTAGCTAATCAAGTCTCTGAATCAAGAGCGAAAACGTGCGTTGAACTTTGGAGAAACCGGTCGAACGGAAGGAATAAAAAGAGGCGGGCACTGCGGCACCTCGAGCGGTACTTCTGTCCCGCCGAGGAGGCGCGGAAGAAAGAAAAAAAGAGTCAGCTGACACCAACCTGATCGTTGTACAACGTGTACTGAGGCGGGGGCGTGTTGGGCGGCGGATAGGGCGGCGGGAACTGCCAGATGAACTGTTCGCCGTTGGCGGTGGCGTTGCCGGCGTAGAGGACCTTGGCGTCCTGGTCCTGGCCGGCGCAGCCGTTGCCGAGGGCGGCGACTATCGTGCTGGTGGCCGACTGGGCGCAGCAGGAGTCGACGCTCGGCGTGCTGGCCGTCATCGCCTCGTTGGCGATGCCCTCGGAGATGGTCGTGACGTGCTGGGCGGGCGGCGCCGCGGCGGGGCACTGCACCTGCTCCGGGTGCACCGCGTTCGCCGCGTGCTGGTGGTCCTCCCGCTTGCGCAGCTTGCTGCGGACCAGCCGGATGGCTATCATGGTGCCGTTGCTCCCGACCATCCTCTTGTACTTCAAGTACAGCCTCGTGAGCTTCTTAGCGGCGTTAGCCGGAATTTTCGAGCCGGGTGTGGGCAGGAGTTTAACTCGAGGTCGGGACCCCGAGAAAACTCGTGCGACTCGAAGGGGAGGAAAAAAAAAATAAAGAAACGAGGTCGTGGGCGAGAGGTCCTGCCTCTCGTGCGACCGCGCGGGATGAGAGTCTCTTTCGCGTTCGCTGCGGCGCGCTCAGCTGAACGCTGCTGCCATGGTTCGTATACTGTATATCGCTGCGGCACGAGCACTGGGAACTACTCGGGTCTACGGGTAGACTAACGTTTTTTTTCCTTTCTTTAACGGTTCTACAGTAACTCTCCTTTCGGTAACGCACCACTCTTTTTCAATCTTATTTGCACTGGTACGGGGTACGCACTGTTGCTCTGTCACTTCGCGCACTGTTACTTCTTTTCTCCCTTTTGCTACTTTTATCACCGAAACTTAACTAAGTTCTAACAGACGATTGACTAGATGACTTCGGTGGAGACGAGCGCTCCAGCCTTCTTTGGGGAAGTTTGCGATTATTCGTGCTAGTTTTTTCTGTCAGCCGGAGAGCGGTCCAGGTGTCCAGCCGGTGCCCTCGGCGCGGTTACATCGAATACACGCTGGTTGCGGCGCTGAGGGGGGACTAGGACGATGACTCCTCGTCGAGCTCGCTCATGGCAAACTCGAGGAGGGGATGTGGGGGAGAGCGACGACTGCTACTCTCGCGGAGTGCCTGCGGCCTGCAGCTCGGTGAGTTGCCGGTGCTACTCGGTTTCTGAGCCGTGCGCCGCCGCCGCGCCAGCTTTTATAGCCGGCGGCGCGCTGACGTCGGCCAATCGCCGCGGCGACGGGGCGGCATTCGAATCGCCGCCGCCGACGCCGCGCCAGCGCTCGAAAGCCGAGGCAGGCCACGGGACTCGTTCTTTCTCTCTCCCTCTCTCTCTTTCGCGCGCGCTTACTTGCTCCCTCGACATCGCTTCTTTTTACGTTTTGGTGTAAGAGGATGCGATTGTGCCATGGTTCTTTTAATGTTATTTCTTTTCTGGACGCGAGCGCAGGCTTCTTACTAGAGCAATAACGATTTGACGCGGTTTAATTTTCTCTTACAGGAAACGACATTTCCTCGGGCTGTTTGACACAGCGTCGTAAAAGAATTAACGCTTATCATAAACGTCTTCGAGCTCCTTTCAATTTAATAAATGAATAAGTTAAGTAAACCGCTTCTGGAAACTGAAAATGCGATTTATTAGGAAAAACAGAGATAGTAGTTCGATTTAAATTAAACACTTAGATCAAGAGTTATCGGTGGCAAATGACAATATTGAAGTTTACTTTTTTCTCCGAGTGGAGCAGAAATACCACGGCGGAAGTGTAAAGATATAGGTAAGAAAGAAAAGAAGTATTTAAAAGAAGGAAACAAAAACGAAGTTTGTATAATTTGCTCGACACAATGATTTGTGGATCGTTTGTATAGTTGGATCGACGTTGTTAATAAATTCATTGTTTAATCAGTTGAAGTAACGAGCGATTGTTTAACGAGGCAAGATAGCTATCGCAGATATGAGAAAAGTACGATTTTTTTCAAAACTCTTTACTGTTTAAATTTAGTTCCAATATCAGATTTCAATTAATCTGCCCTCATGTCTTTATAAAAGGATTAATCAGATTTATTTATCATTGATAACTGAATACCCAAAGTTTGAAAGTGCATATCTATTTAAAAACACGACAAAATTCAATAAAATGCAATTGAAATTCAGAAACTCACACACTCACACACCGGATAATTGAAAAATCAATCAGTCTGGGGAGGAATTACTTAATTGCAATGGCAATGGGAAACAGTAAATTTACCTTAAATTATTTCTCGTCGAATAAATAGTCGAATAAATTTCTCCCTCAAATATCTATAATTCTGTCCCCGGTGAAGCCTTAAAATTTCTGACACCTTTAGCGACGCCTACCCGCGAATAATAAAAACGGAAGCTCAATATCATTTTATCGCCGAGCAAATTGCTTTCGTGGCGTCGATTCTTATCGGTCGCCGCAAAACCAGCTCCGACGCTTCATTACGATTCTCGCCTGCGCGTCGTTACTTCACTGCAAACAAACAAACGCCCGGATAAAAAAATGCATTTATTTACATATAACGTCGCAATAATGCGCTTTCATTTGCATAGATTCGCGCGCGGGGCCCGGCTATCGACGATCCTTTTGCGCAACGGCGCGATACCGCGCCGTGTGGGTGCACCAGTCGGCCGCAGAGCTATTATCGCGTACGGCGAAAAACGAGGCAGGCCGTTCGATATTTTCGAGCTCCCCTTACAGTTCCGCGGATTATTATGTGCGAGCGTCCAATTAGACAGCCCGCAGGGCTCGACGGTTACGTTGCCTTGCACAAGGTAGCTGTACCCCGGCCGCCTATTTTAAACACCCCCGGCTGACAATTCGCGGGCATGCCTGTCGTTACGAACGCCGGGCTCTGCATTATGTACGAACGCCAGAGCTGGATTTAGCGGCTCTCGTTATGCGTACGCGGTTATTCTGGACGATCGGTGACGGAGAAGTCATAATTGAAATCGAATAATATGCACGATGATGTTATCTCGCGCAACCTGGTCCGCCGACTCTACGCAACGTTCGCTTCGATTATTCCATCAAAGTTGCTGTTAATAGATTAGCGAGGTTACCGCTGATATAATCAAATCAATCCGCGCTATTGTTAACTTTTAGGCGAATCGGACGAATACACTGTCCATCGGACGAAAATACTTTTTGCCAGCAGAGCTAGCGGGAGGAAAAAATTCGGGAGAGCACGTCGCGACGACTGATTGTTTAATAATAGTGCTTACTAAACCGCTCGCGGCGGCTCCGATAACGTACAACGAATCGATTGCATAAATCCGCCGAGAGCACGCGCTGGACGCGCGCCGTCGATTCCACGAATTTTTCCGACCACGCGCAAAACGCCCGCCGGAACTTTTCCGCGCGATCCCCCGATGGGCCGTGGTTGACTCGAAAAAAAGCGCCGGAGCACGCGGCTGCTGCCGGGTTTCGCGATAGGCGAGGGTCGCCGCAGACGCATCGCGAGGCTCGAGGGGACACTTGGCCGTCTTCTTTTTATGCTTTTTATTCGACGAGCGCGAGACGGCACTTTTTTTACGCTCGGTTTATTTTTGTTGGCCGAACGGCCCGGCCAGACGCGGCGGTGCGGCTGATGTTACACGAATTGGTCGTGGAGTCCGCGGTGTTCCTTCTTACATGACTTTAGGGGGCTTTGATGAAATGGATTAAGATTGATTGTGGCGCGTGTTTATTAGTTAAAAGTCGAGTGGTTTTTTGAGACTCGGCCAGTGCGAAACGACGAGTCTTAGCTTTTAAACTGAACTTTAGAAAAAAAATTTATTTGAAAAACGACATTTAAACTTTAGGTTATTAAATACTGGACTAAAATAGAGTAGTGCGAAAAAAATACAAAAAAACATTAAAACTTGACCAATAATTTGTCCTATTGCAGAAATATTAAATTAAAAGAATAAAGAAATGTTCACAAAGAATATATATTTAATACATATTTTTTCGTAGAAAGTTCCTTGAGAATGAGAATTCAAGCTTATAGTACAATAAAGCCGACCAGCGGAATCCGCTTGACCGCCCCCATATGAGAGGCCACCAAAAAACAGGGAAAAAAACGAAGAATCGAGCCGTTCGTTCGGTTCCTTCCAAGAATCACGCAGGAGCGATAGGGTCATTCATCCTCTCAAGGACCCACCCGACTTTCCCCTCGTCCTCCCGGTCCGATCCTCGGGCAAATTCCGCGAAGTTCGCGCGCCGCGATAAGCCGGGACGGACGGGGTTATCAGACCCGGTGATGCGTCGCGTCGCACGAAAAGCGACGCGCGGGGGACAACGAACCGGCCGCCTTTGTTTCGCGCCTCGAGTGTGTCCTTCGCGCTGCAATCGCTCGGGAGCGATACCGATTTTGCGACCTTTTGCTCGGTCTTTTGAAATCGAGCGAGGGGAAGGTTGAGAAGATAGCAATGTTTTTACTGGTGTATAGTTTTTTCCAGAGGTGACGGTGGACGAGGTGGAAACTTGCAGGAGTTTACGCAACGTGGATGATGCCGCGAGCAAACGGCTTGTGATTAGAACCGAGTTAATCGCAACCCGTGAAGAGTGTCTAGTTAAACGACCTACAATTGCAATTTATTTACGACAATTAGATTCAAAGCAGTGCTCCTTTGTTCATTTTTTCTTCTTCCTCTCGCTAAGTCATTCTTGTATTAGTCGTTAAGCAGTAGGCAATAGATCCTGCATTGTGCTCGTAAGTAAAAATTACCTACTTGTAATGATACATTGCATATATTTTGCAGATAATTGAAAAATGAATGAAAGTATCAATTAACAAACATTAGAGCAGAAGGAAAAGCGTAGAATTTTCTAGTCGTAGACTGGCGCTATGACAAAGTGTAAGTAAACTGACCTAGCAAATGGCGCTTCGTTATCGACTAATCAAAAACAAACGAGTCGTCTTCCAGCTAGATCTCTGCAAACTCGTCATGCAGGTATCTTTATCAATCCAGCCGCCTTATAATAATATTAACCTATCATCTTGTAAAAAAAGGAGCTCCGCTGCCGTCTTCAATTAACGGCTTCCTATCCCCGTGTCGCCTTATTTTCAAAATTCAAAAAGCTAATTATTTCTTTAGAAAACATAAAATTTTGGACAAATAACTTTTGCTCAAAAGTCTTTTCAATTCAAAGCAGATGTGTGCGTCCGACAATACCAAAACGGCCCCTTAAAATCCGACACTTTGTGTCCGCAGCGGAAAAAAGGCGATGAGCAAAGGCGCTCGCGATAATTTTGGAATAAGAATCGCTTTGTGATAGCCGCGCCAAGCCGCGAACGACCGAAATAGCTAGACTAGAACTCGTCCGCGATTCACTGTGTGATTACCTAAAATAACGAGCGACCACTGCGTGTTGGTCTCTATCCTGAGCATCGGCGTGGCTCGCGGAAAATACAAGAAAAAAAGAAGAAACCGAGAGTTGTCCGGGCTCGAGCGAATTTGCGCCGCGGCCATGAAAATTATGTATGAAACTGCTATTTTGAATCGTGAAAAAAGTCGTTAGTCTTGTTCGCGACTAAAATTTTCAACGAGCGTAGTCTGGGATTTTCGGGGAAAATCCCGCGGGTTCTCTTTATTTTTATTTTTGTTTTTTCGCTTTTCAGCAAAACAGATTTTTTTTATTGCGTGTTTGTTGTTATATATCGAGAAATACCGCGATGTTTGCAAACACTGGATGGATACACTGACGGCTAGTAATTACTAACGCTTTTTTTATGTAATATTAAAAAAGGAATTTCATACATTCTGTTTTTTTTTCAAAAAGTCAGTCAATCTAAACGGATTCGGAATTTAATTAATAGATCTTTTCATGAGCTTCCATTTGAGCGGATTATACAATAAACCATTTGTGGAACTCGCGATCGCGCCAACGTCACTATCAAAGAGATCATAAGCGATATAATTATTGCATTCTGGAAAAAAACGAAAATTACTGGCATCTTTGGTTGCAAAACTTCTAGGAAGTATCTCTTGTCAGATAATTTGAAGATCGGTATTTAATTAATAAATTCTAAGTGTAATCATGATTTAGATTTCATCATTCTTAATCGCAAAAAATGGCAGCTGGGCAATCGAAAATGTCAATCGGCACTGAATTTCTGAATGAAAATAAGAATGACATTCGTCTGCATATCTTATCACTTGCAGATTATCAATTACAAGTATGTATATCATACTTACAGCTACAAGGTAGTTAAAACTTCAAGATTATAACGATTTCACTCGACATTAACGTTAATGCTGTAATATGAACCAATCGTTAAAAGATCATTTTAAAATGGTACTTCCCCTTAAAAATCGACCGACTGCACTCGGTACAATCAGTTTTGCATTACCCATGACTCATACTCCAAATCTACATTTGCCTATAATGAGATTCTAACATCTTGGTCTCGTCGTTAAACGCAATATAAAATCACTTCGAAAAGGTTTACCGCGAAAAGTGACAGAGAAAGAAGCGCTAAATCGCTCCATGGAAAAGCCAACACCCGACGCTGCAGTGCCTTTCGACACGGTGTTGTTTACAAGGGCGATTAAATGTTTCCGGAAAAAAAGAGCGACGTGCAATATCGCCGCATCAAGAGCGATATTTACCTCGGACGTAGTCGTTGCCAGCGTCACATCCAGCGCGCATCTGGTGAATTATCGCGGCGGACAAACGGGGGATTCAGGTGCGCTCTCTCGGCAAATACGCTCCGCGGCCCTTTTATTCTACGTAATTGTCGCCTGACGCCGGTGTCTTTATTTCTGCGCTCGAAGGGGGCGCGTACGCACGTCGCGCTATACGTCATTATCGGTAAATCGACCGCCAGTCATCGATACGGCAGGTAAACATCGACGGTGCTCGCCGCATGTATCTTTTTCTCGGCGCGCTTTTCTCGCGTCGCAGATTTCCCCGCTATTTTAGCAACCGCTGGCGTAATGAATTCGACGCGTTACGGTGACGTGCTTCCCCATCAAAACTAACGTCATCTTTTTACGCTACGTTAATTAGTATGCATTCGAGTAGTTATGGCTTTTATAAATCAGAAACGTGGTGGCCTCGACATCACGCTACTTGGTAATTTTCTAAAAACCATACACTCCCTCGCTGGATTATTAATTTGATGGTCAGCGGAATGAAATAAAGAACTTAATAATATCCGAGGGCAAACAAATGAAGCTTTGTTTATAAATCGAATTTGTTTACTCCATTTTTCCCCCCAAACCTCCTCATATTACCTCGTTACGCAGCAATAACCAAGCCCTGGAGTCCGCTAATATAATAAAAAAAGGCGCGAAGCGCGTTTGTAAGGACGAGTGCGCGTGGGCGCGCGAGAGTGTATGTATGAGAGAGAGAGAGAGAGAGAACGAGAGAGAAATTTACCCTCATCGCGGGTAAAATTAATTGAGCCCTCGGGGCGCGCCAGTAATTAGAAAATTCGTTAAACGGGGTATTCTCGATTCGCGGCCGTTCCAAAAATAGCCACGGCCAATATCGTTTATGATAATGGAGATGGGCGGCACGATCGGCCTCGTGTGCACGTGCAATTTGAGAAACAAAGTCCTCGTGTACTTCCTTTCACGGTGGGGCTTGGCCACCCGAAAAATATAGGCTTTGTTGAATCGGCCTAATTTTGTACCTTCGGATTAATTTAGAATCGGCCTGTCTGACACATGCCCGGTTATAAATAATATTAATAAAGCGCGAGCGGCGCATTAGATAAGATTCTGCCGCCGGAAGAGGCTTCTTCGCATTTGAGTGAATCGATTGTGTATATCTCGATTGGGTCACTCCACTGATTGGGATATTGTTAAACAGCCGATATGATTAAACTATGAATCGATATTTACGTGGAACTCTGTTTGCACTACCGCTGCCCAACTAACTTTATCGTAGTGATTCAACGACGGAACGTATACATTTATTTTAATGCATCAATGAGATTATTAGTTTTTTTTTTTTTAACTTTTGGCGATAAGATTTTTTCTGAAATTGTAATATACAGAGTTCAATTACCATGCATCTAAATTCTAATCCTTCTGACAATTACTAAATAACGTTCTAGATGCAACTCATAAACTGTTAGACAATTACAACAGGAAACATCAAAGCAATAATTTGCTGCTTTTTCACTTATTAATCGCAAAGTATAGATGTGCTTCCTCGACCGAGCCGCAGAAGCAGTAGTAAAACTAGCGCAGATCCATAAAATACTACAGTACCGAACTCACTTCTATATTCGTTCAAATGATCGGCATTAATCAATAGCTTACTCGGAACGCAACTAACGCCCAATGAATATCTTATCATTAGGCACATTCTTCATATTCTGTCACCGAAGGAGACGCAGATTGAGAGGTATAGTCGGAGGACAACGCTGAATCATTCAATAACTTTGACACGGTGCAAAATCGTCGCGGTTGGTGTGAGTGACAAACAAAAGACTAGTGGGGGAATACGAACAGCAGTTTCGTAAATCGGATTGAGTTGAGGTGCGAGCTTTATCTTATACAAACCATTGACTGTATATTTAATCTTATAGCTCACCCCGAGTTGAAGCTGTAGTTTTTAAGAATGATTAAAGAAAAGTGTATCTTTATTTCTATAGATTTTACACAACAGGCAATGGAAATTAGTTAAGTGATACAAGATTTATCAGTTCGCTGAGTTTCGCGTGCGTCGAGGAGTCAACAAAAATTTTCGCGGATCTTCGTTTTCAGAGATGCGAATATGAAATAAGAGAAAAATAGGTTTCGCAACGATTGTAATGCAGAGTTGCTAGCGGGAGGTACCGATTGACAAAAAAAAAAAAAAAAAAAAATAAATAAATAAAAAAAAAAAAATAGGTAAGTAAGCAGATAGCCGCTCTGACTTGCTGACATTTCGTGCGGAATCTTCCCATGTTTGTTTAGATTAAGACGAGTAAAAAAAGTCCGTACTGACGTTAAAACATTACGAATTTGTATGTAGTATCGGCAATTTGCACAAATATTTTCGAAACTTTTAATTTTATCGCGAAGTAAGAAATTGATAGTTGCTATCTCGTTTAAGTTTCATTTAAGTTACACACATTTTATTCGAGTTGTTTCCATTTTAATTTAAGTTGATTCATCAATTATATTTAAAAAAAAAATTACACTGAAATAAACATTAAACTTGTCACCCGTGTGTACATTTACTGCGAAAATTTATTGCCTCGGCAGAAAAAAAAGAAAGACAGGTGATTCATTGGCGGCGAAAAACTCGCGCTCCCCACCAGTGTATCGGAAAAATAAATATAAAGATGATTCCTTAGCACTGAGCTTCCCAATAGCCGATAGTCGTTATAGTGGCTTCCAGCGGCGAACGGGACGATTATGTAAGGCAAATACCGGCGCGCACCGTCACCGGTCATACATACTCACGTTTACGGCGAAATCGCGGCACTCAGAAAACTCCAGATAAATACTATCGCCGGAGCGCACACAAAACGTCATTTTTCCGGAAAGCCGAAGAAGTCGCACTGGACGACTGTTGGCTCGGCAGTGGCTGCCTATCGAAAATCCAAAAATCCATTCGAAGGAAAAATATTTACACGGTCAAAACAACGGATATCGGTCGATTCTTAAACTTCGGGCGACTTCGACGATTTATCTCAATTTCATAATTTCGCAATTTTTTATAGCGGCCCGATGAGTCACTGCTCAGCGAATTTCCATGAAACTATATGGAAAAGCCGAGGAAGAAGATATACGCGGCTGACTAAGAAGTTTACTTTCGTTCTAAAGAAAACGAATAGATTTATAATAAATTCTTGTCATTCAAGACAAAATAAATAAACGAATAAATACCTTTATCTGGACGAAAACTATGTTTATAACCCTTCAACCTCAAAATCATAACTTTGATGCGATTTTTTGTCTATCGGGCTATAACATTTTTTAAGTCCCAGGTTTGGAAGTGGATTTTTGCATCGCGAGGCTTATCTTCTTGCCGAGGCAAAAGTCCACTTCCAGCACCTGGGACATAAGTATAATGTTTTGTTTAAAAATAAAGATGAAGGAGTATTGATTAATAATTGAAAATGCAGCCTCATTTGATTCGATCCAACTGCCTCGCCGAGGAATTAACTGCGCATGAGTCAAGGTAAACAAGAGGAAAGTAAAATTTTCTCAATTCCACAGCTGTAAATGTGCAGCGCTCTGTTGCCGTCTGTTTATCGGTGTCTACTAAATTTACAGGTCGGACGCAGGTCGGACGCAGCAGGAACTTGCTCGCTGCGTTCGACCACTTGAATTTGAAATTTTGCGTTTTGAAACAGCAAGGAATTATTCTGAAAAAAATACAGGCTAATGCAGCAATCTTCAAAGAATTAAATTAAAACGAAATTAAGTTGTAAAAATCACGCGAGGTCGTGGCGAAAGTACAAAACACCAAAGCTCGCGTGTTGTTTTTCTAATGAAAGGAAAATTGCACGCAAGAGCGTGTCAAGTTCAATGATTTCTTGCGTTATTTAGCCTATTTTCCGTTTCGCTAAGCTGCGCTACTGGGTTTTTATTTTTCTCGAAAATACGTCAACGCGGCAGAATTTCCTTTTGCCTTAAGACGCTTGTAAGGAATATCGACCCACGTGCCTTTAGCAGGACACATTGACTTTCAATGCTTTCTCACGATTTCTAAAGGAAAAAAATTTACATTAAAATAATGAGCGATAAACGATAGGCACGTGGCGATCACGCATTACCGTCAAGACGACTCGCAAAATGTGCTTTTCTTTTACTTCGCGCAATTTGACATTTTTTATAAAACGGTGGCATAGAATGTTCATTCTTTTGAATAGCTTATAATTATCGCTTCGAACGCCTCTTTTATTTTTTTTTAAATGCGCGCTGTTACTGTGACAATGTGAATGGTTACATAAACTGACAAGTCGTACAATAAATAATTAGTTTATAGCTTTTTTCAAATTTTAAAAAAGAAAATATTATGACATATGTAAAGAGTTTCAATGTATATTTTAAATGAATCAGTAATTAAAGTTCAACGAACAAATTGCAATTTCCATCGTTTGACAAAAATTGACGTTCTAATTATGTAAGCTTTAAAAGACTTCCGTTTTAAGTTAGTTAACGATCATTATATTCACTGTACAATAATTCTCACTTAATGCACTTTATAGCGTAAATTTATTATCCAAGCTTATTAAACTTGTTGCAACTGTACCGTGCGCAAAAGCATTAAACGTTTACGTATTTTTAAAAAATTTCTAAAGAAGTGAAAGGAGCCTTGAAATAATCGCGCTAAACTAATGTTTAAATGAAAGTCTTATTATACTTAGATGATCACTCATAAGTTATCGAGGTCGAATTATTTGTTGAAGGACTAAAAATGAAGAAAATAACCTATTTACGCCTCTGAAACTTTTGTCTTCCCAATTAGTCATCGCCTGTCCCGTGTAATTCGTCTTAGATTATGAAAAATTACAACTCGATTAAAATCGTTTTGCTCGCGCACGCACGCAATTAAAGCCAACTGCTTTAGATTTCGAAAGACGCCATTCGAAGGAAAGAGCAGAAGACGACAACGCGCGCAGGTCTGTGTGCGCCGAAATAACGCAGCACTCGAGAACCGCTTGAATCAGCAATTTACCGATGACGCGCGTGCGCTCGTCATCTGGTTCCAGGGGGGTTATTCTGTAAATTTAACGAAGCGTTTGTCATGTACGAACTCCGAATGCCTGCAGAAATGGGATCCGAGGCGCGCTCCCGAAACATTGCGCGTGCGAGAGATATGTGCAAGCCCCTTACGCAACCGCACGACACTCGCCGTCTCTTTTCGCGCTGTAATTTGGAGGTGAGAGAGAAAGAGCAAAGAAATTCGAGTCCTCGGCTCGACCAAGGGAGAGGCTCGTTTTTATTTTGACGGGCGCAAGGATGTATTTCGAGGCGGGCGCGCGCGCACCAGGGTAAACGACCCGGTGTATTTTCGGAAAGAAGCGTGAAAGACATCGGAACTCGTTATGCTTGCCGGCGGCGTTGCGCTCAAGACCTTGCTGGTGCGCGGGAAAATCGTGCGGCGAAAATAAGTGTCGTTCGCCAAAGATAGTACTCGAGGAGCGTGAAATTTTAGAGGATGAACGGGTGTAATGAGACTTGCTCGTCTTTTATCAAAATTGATGGCGTCAATTTTCGATGCTACGCTTCGAATAAACCGATAATTTTCAAAACTATAGTCATTTTCAATGAACACTTCTTTAAGGAGCGACAATCCTTGTGTACCTATCAAGTGTCGAGGCGCATTATGTATTTGCGAAATTCAAAATAGTTTAGGTATTATTAACGTACTTATCAAATTTCAGATCTTAAAACGACATTTCCGGTTTCCGTTTTCCAAATAACTCTGCATCTGATCCTCACTGTCAAGATCAGCGAATTATGTTGGGTTTGTTTTTATGTACAAGCAATTCGATCTGTTACATGCCGCACACATCCGAGCCATTGCCATTGTGGGCTCCACGCTCGGAATTAATGAAATTCGCAAATCACCATAGCGGAAGCGTCGCCGACATGATCGACGTTTAACGAGTGCAGCCTTGGGGCTTTAAAATCGGCACTCCGACACGAGAATTTATTTTTAGCATTTTTTTTCATCAACTGAAGCATTCGATCAAAACGAAAAGTACAATATGAACTGATCGCATCCTTGTTGTACATAAACATTTACTCGTAATCACGTCAACGTAGGCGCATGGTACTCTTGGCACAATCCGATTTTTGACCTGGAAGGGGAGTAAAATAATGGTAATCTCGATCGATCGTCCACACCTTGAGACGCTAATCCAGTATAGCGACATTGTGAAGTTTCTCTCTCAATTTATTAACTAACGGTTCGCCCGGGAAACCCGACACAGATAATCCGCCGGATCAGAACTTCATAGGCGACCCTTCGGTCGCACGAGTATTGCAACGTGACGGCGTAATTACAAGTACACCGAATCAAGTTGCGCGTTGCTTTGTAAAGTCTCCGCTAGCAAATTAAATCGACGTTTTCAAGAAGAATCCACGATTCAGTGCCACGCGTTTTCTTCTGTTCACGCCTCGCTGGGAGGTTGTACCGGACGCCAAGAGCAAAAAGCGTTTTCCATTGTCTCGCACCGACGACGCTGAGGTCGCATTACTGTCGCGCGGGATGAAAAGTTTCCGCGAACCGAGGACGGGACCGCCGAAGTTTTCCGCGCGCGTCGTTAGCGCTGGGTGTAATGGAATTAGACAATTACCGCGCTCGCCGGTGCGAGCTCGGTGTTTCCGCTCGCGCGCGATGATGCATACGTACCGGTAACTGCACCCGCTCGCTGCAATTTCGCGCCCAATGAAGGCGGTGTGCCTTTGTAAACACTGACGTAAAAGAGCGAGGCACGAGTGTCGTCGCTTAATTAATGGAAAGTTACGAACATCCGGTCTCTCTCAGATGACTATGAGTCTCACTGGTGCACGATCGAGACCATTTTATATAAAAATATAAATTTTTAAATTAAATTATGATTGAAGGGACCCAATTTCAAACTCGGTCCAATGAAGAATAAAGGATATTTATAAAAGTGAGGCTGCACTTTGCCTCTTGGAACGGACGCATCTGGCGGTTTAATAAAATCGGCACTAATTTTTAGATGGCATAGCAGAAACGCAGTCGAGCCATGCGAGCGTCACGTGTACAAAATCAGCAAGCTACTACGTCTTTTAATTAATAATTCGTTTGACGATCAAGACTGCCCTTAATTGACAGCCCCAGCTGGTCTCTCTGTTTTCGACGCTCGTGCCACGTCGGCGCGGCCGGCGGTCAAACAGGCTGACCCTAAGCGAGACGCGCGAATAAAGCGCACATCGCCGATCCTAATTCGCATACGCTCAGTACTCGTGCCGCTTGCAGCGGAAAGCTAAAGGCGCGGAATTCGAACCATGGCTTTAGTCAACGCTGAACTTTTCGAAAATTAGTGTCCTCGATATTTGATTTTTAGTTACACCAAGTTCGGTGATTGGCAAATTTGACATTCGAATACTGGTATACCGACGCAAAGCTCATCATATATTCAAGGCTCGTCGAACTCACGAGGCTGTTTAACTTGAAGGACTGTGGATTGTAATTATTTTTATTGTACAGCGAATGGTTGCAATGTAACTTCTGGACGTTTCCTCATGCAGCGCATTCTAATTGATTCGATGTACGAATCTTTTAATTTTTATGAACTTTGCTTGATTGATATGCGAAATGAAACTATTCGAAAATCGCGAATTCAAGGATGCTAAATATTCGCGTGCGTAGGAAATTTCAAATACAAACACTACTACATCGCTACCATTGCTGATCATTTTTTATTTAATTAAATAATGCACCTATTGTACATCATTATATTTATAAATAAATATGAATGACTGTCAATCCGAGAAAAAGTTTCTAGTGACAAATAATTCAATTTAACAAATTTATGATTATGCAAGAAATTTTAGTATAGAGTCTATCATTTTTTCGTACAGATATTACTCTGGAAAAAAAAATTCCAATTAAATGTGAACATTTTCCTCGAACTAACTTTCAGTACAATAATGGCACAGATTTCGACGGCCTTTCTTTAGCAAAATTTTCACGACGCAAAAGGAATATAGAAAGAGGAACAATGCTCAAGAAAACATTTATAAAGTACGTTTTTCATGTGTGTCAAATACTTCAAAGGCAGGTGCGTCGAAATCCGTACAAAAACCGAAGCGCGATTCCTTATCAGTGCTCACCTGATCGTAACGGCGAGAAGGACGATGATGACGCCAACGAGGACCATAGCGATCAGGACGCCGCATATCATGTACACGCTGTCGACCGGTGGATCTGTAACAAACAAGCACAAGTTTGACCGTTAAACTAGTTTCATTAATTCTTTTATTTATTTTTTTAAGGTGTTCGACAAAGATGAAACCGGTTTATCCGGAAAGCGGCACTTATGAATTTTTGAGATTCTGCACCGCTTGTTGATTTTCCAGTATATGCGTGGTGTTTTTAAATTCAGTCGATCGAAGCGAAAATTATACTAAGACGCTAATAATTGGCCGACTTTTTTACGCTCTTTTCTCTGACGATGGCACATTAAATATATACATATGATGTATAACAGAGAAAAATACCGTCTGTACCGGTTAGTACTCTCAGCGTGTAAAAATTAAGTTTAAATTAATTTTACGAGGTAATAATTTTTCAACCGATATTGAAGTCTACACCGCGATAAAGTCGAAGCGAAGTAAACGCTGGTTGCGTGAAATATTCGCTTCGTTTTCGTTCGGTACAGCTGATGCAACGTTCAAAAAAAGTAAGAAAATTAAACGCGGTGGAATTCACGACTCCGCATATTGGCCGCATAAAACGTAAAGTAGGTCCAGCAATGAGCTTCTTCGGGAAACAAGCACCTGCAGCTCATACAAAACAATCGACAAGTATTGCAAGTCGTAATTGTACCTGACTTTGCGTAAGCTGCAGAAAAGCAAGTTGTGCCGTTGCTTACGTATAGCAGAAAGGAGAGAAATAACGCAACCTTAAAATTAAATACGTAGAGTAACAAATCAATATTTGAAAAGAAGAGAGAAAAACAGTCCATTTTATCGAAAGAATAAAAAATTGAAATAGTCAAGTGAAACAAATTCTACTTTACGGTACAACTTCGTTATGTAAAAAATTTGCTTCTTATTGGACGGTTTGCTTTCAAAACTCCAAATTCTCTTACAGACAAAGTAAATATCCGAGAATACCGTACGCAAAGGATCGTGTAGTACGAGCAATCCGAAATGCATTCCTCGAACGCTCGCAGAGATCGTATAGAAAAGCCCATCGCAGGCGCGCGCGCGCAAAAAGACGCACTCGCGCCCATTGAAAAGGCTCCAGATATAGAGCAGCTCTCGGTCGCGCGGCCGCGAGCTCATACGCACGCGCTCGCCAGTGTACGCATCCCGCTGAAAATTGCCTCGGCGAATTCGAGCGCGGCGTCCGCCTGGCACGAGCCGACACAAGGCTAGCAGGTGCATTTCCATTTGGCGGGAGGCGCGTGACGCGATCGACGGCGCCGATAGATCGATAGTCGATCACGCGAGACTCGCGTGCACGGCTCGCAGCGTGGAAGAGCCGATACGTCACCGTGCGCGCGTGCCCGATAAAAGGCATCGGCGTGACGAGCGAGGGGTCCAGCATGTTTCCGGAGCGTAAAAGCTGCGCCGATCAGCTGCGGGGGAGGGTGAATCTTTTATCATTTACGGCTTTCGACCCATATTTAGATGACTGGGCTGCTTTCAAAAATCACGTCATTGAGACAAACGTTAGGGTCTACAATAATGTCGTCTGCATTTGTTTCGCGGATTAGATAAAGCGCGATATTTGCGCTGTAAATATTCATTTTTTAATTACTTTATAAATAGAATATATATATTATACGAACGTCAGAGGAGATTAACCTTCACTATATTCAGTACAATGGAAATGAAATGAGGAGACGTTCGATTGCGGGTATTTCAAAGCACCTTCTGGCATTCCATTCTTCGAAAACTCTTGCATCATTTTTTTAAGGAAATTGACAAAAAAAAAAAAAAAAAAAAAAAAAATAGCTGGTATTCGTGAAAAATAGAATTTTAATGCATTGGATAACATCGATCTTACCAAAACTGTGCGTCACTAGGTTGTGAGTCCTGCGATTCGAGCAATACAGTGTAAGTGCAAAAAAAGGAGCACATTATTCGCGAAAATAAAAACGGTTTACCGGTTCTTAGCGGTTTAAGAGAGACCAGGCAATTTTTCGCCCACGACAAAGCATTTCCTTGTTTAAGACGCGTCGAGTTACATACGAGCACGTCTCCATAAGTGGGCTAAAACTTTCTTCGCTCTTCGTTTACGTGAAAAAAAAACGTGCCTCCTGTTCCGGCGCTTTTAAATGCTCTTTCCTTTTTATTTATATTCGTTGACGTTACACTTTAGCGCCGGCGGTTTAATCAGATTGACCTGACACGGTTGTTGCATTAAATTTGCTCTCTGAAACGACAACTTCGGTACGGCCATCACGAGAAAGTGATTTATCGCTCGATCAGAGCAGCAGAGCTCTTTGTGCGTCAGATGCTGACTCTCACGCCGTGAATCTTGAATAATATTTGTATTTTTGCACCTTAAAGGAAATGGCAAACTTGACAGTATGACCATTATTCAAGCAACGAGTGCATGTTTTTCTTTTACGATTGGTGTTACGCAAGTTCTGTATAAAATAAAGCTCAGAACTGAACATAAGGATAGACCAAACCGGAATCGCCGGCAGCATAATGTGCAACGTCTACGTCTCTAAAATCAAGAAGCGGACTTTTCGATCGACTCGATCTAACATTATTGCCAAAAATCCCCAGTCCTCACTCGGAGTTACCGAAGAGCGCCTCATTTCTCCACTTTCATTTGTCGACTTCACCTTTAGATCGTCTCTCAGCCGCAACCACATCTTGCGTACATCGTCCCCGCGAAAGTTTCAGCGCGTTAAATGTCGCGAGGACCCCCACCATCGCGCGTAGTGCGATTCTAAAAATTACCTCATCTTTTCCTTGTTTATTCGTTTCAATGTTTTTCATTGCCCAAATGCGCAACCACTTCGTAAACACTTTCAGGAAACTTTATCATCTGTTTTTTATCTGCAGGTGCGCCAGTGACTCGGAAGCCTTCGTTCGTAGGGATTTCGATTTTCTGAGAAAGAAACACCGGAAAGTCAATGTTTTGTCGGAGATTAGAAAAGCCCTTCCAAACGATACGCCAGATGAGTTTACTCGTGCGTCTGCGGGAGGCTTAGTACACCTCTGAAAATAGAGCGGCTATCGCAAGCAGACAGGGGAGTTACAATGAGCCGAGGTTCGTGAGTATATGGCGAACTTCCGCGAACTGCGCGCATTGACGTCAGAGCTCTGTCTCTACCGAGCTTTCCAAAGTGGTCCACACTACGCTGTTCAAATTTCCCTTGCTTAATGGATTTAACATTACTGTACGGTTGTTGCATTCAGAGATTTCTGAGAACTTCGGTTTTGTGATTTTGCGCAAAATGAAAGCACTGAGGATGGTGAAAAAAAGCTGCAGGTCATAAAAAAAAACTCGCGTACATTCATTCATATTTCTAAAACATCTTTTTGCTCTTTTTGTACAATCGCGTACACGGCATCGTTCGAGACGTATCAAATTAGTAAGACGCTTTTTTTACCGTCAACCGATAATTATCAGCTATTAAATTAATAGCGGTTCATTTAACCGAACACAAATGAGAAGAGTTACGTTAATTTTATCCGTCTATATTTTGAACTATTTTTATATGACATTGATATCTTCTGATACACACACAATTTTTATCTTTATTGTAAAAGTATATATGAATATAGAACCTCTTTTTATGGTAATTTCTCAGGGTGCAATATCAAACTTCACACTGATGCAAGCATTACAGCTAGTTTTTTTAGCTAAATTTAACATTCATTTATTAAAAATCAATACAACTTATAGCTATAATACATGTACAGTATTTAAAATAGAGTAGGTTGATCAATATTAATTTAATTATTCGACATGAAATTTATTCAGTGAAGAAATACTTTATTTTTACGACGTTTTGAAGTCAATATTAATTACACAATCCAGTTCGAACGGCAATTTAATTATCTACTTTAAAATAATTAAAGCGGAAGATATAATAGTTATTTATACTACGAATTAGAATCGAGATAAGCCTTATACTACTTTCAAAATTTTTTGTCAGAAGAAAATTTTTAAAAACTAATACAGCAGACCGGTAATTCATATGAATTTTTATCGGAATTTCAAGCATCGAAAATATAATTACTCAAATTCTCGAAAGTGAGATATCAAATCTAATAAGCACTTGAAAAGGTTCAATATCACCGACACGGCCGCAAGCTTTTCCTTCTTTTTTAGCTGTCGAAAATGGAAGCCAGGCTACGTTGGAATGGCTAGAGAACACGCAAGTGGCATAATACGCAGAACCAGTTAAATCCAGATTTTATTAATGGATGAGTCGCAGGTAAGATGTTCCCGTCGTTATCGTTCGAGCCATAATATAAGTTTTAACAATTTTTTATCAATATTTGAATTTTTTAATCATCATGATAGCACTAGCAGACTTTACGGTCAAGGAATAGGTTTAATTTCTTTCCATTTTATGTGTAAATAAATACTAAAAAAAATAGACACTTTCATTGAAAATATTTGTCATAACTGTTATATACAGAGTTGCAAAAGCTATCGTTTGTCTCTTATCTCATATTATCCGCAATCAATCGAGAAAATAGCTGGCAATAACCGATCTATGACTAACTCACTCTCATTGATAGATAATATTTATACTCCAAAATAATCACAGCCGAGAAATCTGCGACTTCAATCGCGATTAGCACAATATTTTGATCTAAGAATGAAAAGAAAAAAATCGACTGTAGCAGTTTATTACCCAGAAGGCGATCATTTTCCGAATCTCTCATAGAGAGCACAAAAAAGCGACAACACTGCACCTCGCGGAACGTCAACAAATATACCCGTGAGGCTTCTACGCGGGATTGACGCGAGATCATCCGCGGAATAACCGCGAATCGCGCAACACTTTCCGATTGGATTGGATAACTATTCCGCGAAAAGCGTGACTCAACGCGCAATGTGTTCGCCGAACGGGGAGAAGCGCCAGGCTACCTGGAGAACGTTCTGCTGAATTGGTTCCGATGAATCGCAGCAATATTCCGTGGGAATTTTTGGATAGCCGATTCTCGGATGTGTTTGCGCTCGTTAATATGCAACGGTACCGATTGATTGCGCGGGCAACAGCCTTGAAGCAGCGACGAGATTTATTTACTGGTCGGTGATAGAAATTGCGCGATTTATTATTAGAATAAACTATAGTGAATTAAAAGATGCTTCACGTTGTTATGTTTGTTTCGCTACCCTCTAAAGTTGCGAATAAGTGAGAAATCACTGAAATTAGTAAAAAGCGCTCCATTAATCACAAACTAAAATATAATAAGTAATTAATACACCATCCACAAATCACCGTTAAAGAAACCTATCCCTCATATAAAAGACAATTTAAATTTTGATTGTATAATTTCTATCTCGTTCGTCATGGGGCGAGTATAAATGTGTTCAAGGAAATGGTCTACGAAAATTTGATTGAACAGTTATTTTCATCACGTCTATTTGTTTCACTGAATTTTAAAATAGTCTTAAACTAACAAAGCAAGTAAAAAAAAAAAAAAACAAGCAAACGAGGTTCCCCCCTGAAACTTTTAGGAGGTTGAGCGCCTAGCTTCTACGTTATACGTTGCAGACAGAAAAATCGAAAAGTATACAGCGGCGCTCAAACAAAGGAAAAGGCTGGCGAGCTCTCCGGACGGAGGTCAGAATGAAACTATACGGGGACCACTACGCCGCGGATAAAGGAGGTTAAATAGTTCTCAACTCTTGCGGCTCGCGTTCACGCACACCCGCGAGCGCACACACGCACACACGCGCGCGTAAACCGTAACACACCGCGCGCAGGTTCGAGGCAGCCCGCAGAAGCTCCAAAGGGGCTAACGAACTAATGGCCATTCCCAGCGATCTCCTCGGCGAAGGTCACACGCACACGTACGCCTCTCGCGCCTCCTCTCTTCTTTTTTTTTCTTTTTTATCCTCAGCTCCGTCGATCCGGCACCGGGGAAAAAGTCGTCGGCCTTTCGGGTTCGACGACACGGCGCTGCGTCCGGGGGATGAAAGCGAGTCGCGCCGAACAAAAAAAGTATTGAAAAAAGAAGAGGGAGAGAGAAGGAGGAGGAGGCAGCTCGAGCTAGTCGAGTGGAAGCTGCTCGCCAACACCTGCCTCGTCCTTCTTCCCCCGGGCCGATCGTCTGGCTCGCGGCCCAGCGACCGCAGACTGTGAGCGCACCCTCCTATGCACTGTACTATAGTGTAAATACACAGGGCTCTCGCTTCGTCCTTTGCCTCGCTCCTTCCTCGCCTTTTCCACTTTTTCTTTTTCGCGGACGCAGCTCTCGGCCTAAGACGCAGCGCGCGGTTTTAGGCTCCGTCGTAGAATGCGGGGATACGCCGGCCAAGATTCGGAGGGTCGACGCACGCTAAATTTCTTTCCGCGAACACTAATTTAAGGGACTGCGCCCAACCTTCGGGACACTCGTTTGTGCGGCAACGATAATTTGAAAGGCCTAAGTTTTAACCTTTTCTAACTTATTGCAGGACTGATGCTCTAATGAGAAGATGATGGGATAAAACTCGTTTTATTGCTATCTCGATTAATGGCAATTATCTATATCGCCGGAATATGATCGGCGATTAGATTACGAAAATTTATTTGCAGTGATTACTGTTTTGCAGTAATCACGTGACATTGTAAAAATTACGTTGTACATTGATTCATCTTCGCACTTATTATTTTGTTTTCATAGATTTTACATTTACCTGCCTAAGTGTTTACAGTTCCAACCTCGTAGATTACATGCGCGACCTACCAAGCAGCAAGGGTACAACTGAAATTCCCGTTCGCAATTATAAATTCCATAAAAATGACTTATGTAATTCGCTCTCGGTGAATGTGTGTCGCGGCACGAAATTAAATCTCTCGCTTTTGAAATAATGCAAGCCCCCGAGAGCCTGAATACGTAAGTTCAAGGTTCGGCCGAGGCACGCTACGCGGAGAATTAACAGGCATTAACAGGCCTCGATGCCACGTCGATAAATGCACGGCTCTTCGCCGTATCTGTCTCTTCTCATAAGAGGAAATGAAGAAAATCAGCTATAACGTCTGCGACATCATTTGTCAATTCCGTCCGCTAGAAGCCAGGCCTCAACCGCTCGAAATATTTCATTCGATCGACATCTCCGCGCGTGCTCAATTCGCTGTTCCGACGATTTTCTCCGCGAGTAACGCTAGTTGCATATTTTTAACGATGAGTCGTTCAATTCGCATGTGCGGACTAGTCACTCAATTAAGTCGCGACTGGCTGATAAAGGAAGATTCTGTGGAAAAATAAGCGAGGCGACGAACATTTTCGGCGGAACGAGGCCAAAACGATTCGGATAATTCAATCAGTGTTTTTGCGATAATCGGGGCGCGAGACAAAAAAACTGGTTTCTTTGGTGCTTCTCGGCATATCAGGTCGCCGAGGAGGAAAAGACTCGGTGCTGGCCGCTAGTTCCATCTCATCTCTCGACGCGACGAATGTGGAAAAAGCGACTCTGCTGCTTGTATATTCTATGTGTGCGAGATGTAGTAGCGGCATTTTTTCCTCTCTAAATTCGTTTCTCTTTGTTTGTGTCATCGACGCGCAACTAGTAGTCGGCGTTTAGTCATTTATACTGACGAGTTTTTCCTCAAGAGTGTTCAGGTGGTTCGGCAGTGCTTAAACATCGAACGTTTACAAACTTTTTTACAATGTTGGAAAATTAACCGGATTTTAAATTAATGGTTGTTTATAAATGCTTGATGAAATACAGCCGGCTAATTAAATGTTGTTTCAGTTAAACCTTTCGATTTCTCGGCTTACTGTTGCGACATTTCGTAGATAGTAGAATTATTCAAGATTCTCATTATCATTACGTGGGTCGCGAGATAGTTTTGACCTCGTTACTGATACTATATATTACATATAAAAGAATTTACTTCATTACAAATTGGCAAAGTTCCTTGGATAGTTTCTGAAGCTGAAAAGTAAAATAGTGAAACATGTCGGTTTGTAAACTATTTACGTTCTTTGTTATTTGGTGTTTTGTTGTAACTAAAACGACAGCTGAAATTAGTTTAGTTAAAACTCTTTTGATGCAAGAACAGTACAAAGACAGTCAGGTTTACTTCGACCATGAATCCGAGAAGAATGGAGTTCTGCTTTACATGCTTTGCCATCGATCCGTGCAGAATGTGTCGTGTACAATCTTCAGAGAACAGCACTACATTGATAAATTGCCTAGGATTTCACCCTGCAACGTGACTTTTAAATTAGAATTTCCATACGTACGGATTGGCGAAACAGTAAGGGTATTGCCGTTAAATCCAAATAAAGCACTAATTCTTTGGGTTGTTATTGGTGTTAATGAGCCTGGATTTAAGGGGATGGGTGAAGCAAGTTCACCCAGATATACAATCGTTGATTTCGATACCTGTAAAACCGCTGAAACAATTGTAAGTAATTCTTACAACTGTTTTATTTATTTATATGTCGTACTCAAAATCTGTTGTATCTGTTCAAGCTTCCTTGAACACGTTCATTATTAACATCACTGTGTACCAGAAAAGTTTATTCTGAATTAGCTTTTGTAGATTTACTAAATAGTAAAATAGATTGTGCATTATTATTTATTATGATTTTTATGTTAAAGATGAAAAGCTGGATTGGACCTTCCATCGGTTCTTTAGCTATCTTAGACTATCCCGTCGGTGAATTCATCGTCAAATCGGCTGGTTTCGCATTTTACGATAAAGAATGTGACATCTCTTTCCATGACTGGCGATGTGATACTGGTTTTTGCAGGCTGAGAATTGATAAATATACTGGGAAAGTTTCTTCTGATATAGATTTTTGGTACAAACAAGAACTAGATACCATTGATATCCTACCGAAAAATCCTCAAAATCCTAAGGAAGGAAACTTTTTTTTTGGTTGGAAAGACGGAGCAATCTATGAAAAAAACGATTGGGGTACATCTACAATAAATAATGCAATTACTTAAATAAAAAATATAGAGTAACAACCTATTAAAAATATATCAATTGTTATCTGTTTAAAGGTCTCGAATATTTTCCTAACGACTATTACCATGACACTTGGCAGAAATTTAGGTATTCGGTGCGGGACCATTTCATTACAGTGTGCAAAGAAATCGAAGAAACAAGAGTTAAGTGTGATCAAATAGATTACAATGGTACAATTACAATGCAAGCGAATTTTGATTTACAAAAGAAAAATCTAGCTCCAGTACCGTACACCTTGCGCGGTGGTGGATTTCTTTTACTGACAACCGAATGTGCATCGAATTGTACTGAAAGCGCAACCAATCAAGTCTACAAAGTCGATACGGGTGGAAAACGGAGTAAATTGATCGACATTAAGGGCTTCAACTGTAACGTTAACGAATTTACCCATTGGCATAAAATCTTTGAGAATGAACAAGGAAATCTTTGCGTTTCATTGTTATGCTATCACAGCAAAAGAAGTGAGGAAGGGTATTTCAAAAGTATCCTTGGTTTGTCCCAGTTACAATACATTTACTTCAATACACCAGAAGAACTCCACTTGCACTGTTTAACCAAGTTCAACTTTTAAAATTATTTTATGATTAAATGATTAAGAAAGTTTTATTGAATAAATTGGAGAAAAACATTTACAAAATTTTTGCAGTTACTCGAGAACCAATCCGAAAACTTAGACAAATGGAATGAGCGGAACGGATGTTACCGATTCAAGTGCCGCGCAGTGTACATACATATGCTATTATTACAATGAATTTTTGATTACATTTAAATGTAAGCAGTATGTTTAATAAACTCTGACAAAAGTAATTAGATCATTAACGGTATAGTATTGTTTTTCGCACCTGCACGCAAAATCTATATATATTTAAATAATGAAACAATTTATAATTTTGTATAGTTTTCATTAGACTAGGCAAATCATCCCTGCTGCGCGCGGTCATTATATTCGCTCTTTTATTAAAGCACCTGACTGTTAGATCACTAGTGCAGCAATGCATTTATCAAATAAATTAACGATCCTCCCGCCAAACTTGAAATTGTTGCAGCACTCGCAGCTCCACCGCCGCTCGTTAGCCTCTCGTGGTCTGTTGCGCCGTGAGCGTCTAGCCCGCGCCCCTGGCGTTGGGAGCCGGTTATTTTGGCTGCGAAACGCACCAGACGCCCCGCGCGCGTCTATTTCCGTTGGCGCGCGTGCGACGCCGAAGGCTGCAAAGAGTTTCGCGAGCGAGCGACAATGGCGCATCTGCTCCCGGCGAAGGGGACGCAAAGATTTTATCTGGCGCTCGGCTCTCGGTCCGGCGACGCGAAGATTCGCTCGAGAAGGAGCAGGGATTGTGCGCATGACTCCCGCAGGAGAATCGAGAAATTTCACGGCGCATCCGCGTGCCAGCAGCGGCAGGTGCTTTCTGGAGCTTTATTTTTTCTTTGTTTTTCGGGGATTTAATGATTCTTTTCATGCAAGAATTTATAGCTTTGTTTGAAAAAAAAAAAAACGTTGATTGTGTTTGCAATATATTAATCGTCGGAGGCGACCAGCGTGACGTCTATTTTCATCTGCTTTAGATGCCCTCTTGCAAATATTTGTCTTTGTCGTTCAATCGCGAATATCAGCCAGAAAAAACACACCAGCTTATGCATTTTTTCTGCGGATGGGAACAATTGGCTCGTTTTTCAATGATGACTTCGTCCTTTGAAATTTCCAAGGTAGACATGTTATCTTGAAAGTCAATCTTAATGTTGGAACAAAAAGTTGCCAATGGTCATAATGTACGTCATTAGGTATATTTCGAAAGCCCGAAATCTCACGTGATCCCATTGCCGGTAGAAAAAGAAAAACAAAAATAACAGAATGACGAAGGTTACGTGGCTCCGGTGCGTAGGGACGAATTTTCCGGACAGGCAAAAAACGCGGGGAAAATCCAGACTTACGATGAGGCACACGTCATCGCCGAGGGGTCACGTTAAATCTCCCTAGCCACCACCTCCCAATTCCTCTTGCGTCTTTTGCGACTCTCGTGATATGTTATGCCGTGTCAAGGCTGTTATCGCGTTTTTTTCCTTGATCAAGAGATGCTTGTTTGTTTTGATTTGCGTAAGGTAATTTTTTATTGCGCACGTGGAATCCACACCATCAAAACAACGCGAGCACGTTAAATCTCAAGATTTATTTACGCATTATACTCTAAATAATAAAATTACCAATCGTCCTAATTCGTACGTCTCGCCACTACTACTATTACTTGCAGTATGAAAAAAAATTCGTTTCCCACCTTGCGTTCAGCATAAATTATTCTCGAAGATAATAGGCAGAAGTTAGATATATCACACTGCAAGCATCCAGTGCGCTTTCAAAGTCCAAGCTGCATAATGATAAATTACTACTGCGCTACAGCCAGGCAGCCCGATAAATCTCTCTTCTCTTTTGAAATCAATAATGACGCGATTCAAAGTTACCTCATAAGATAATATTTCATACTAATAAATATTGGACTCTCCTAATTAATATCTAATAGCAATTTTCCATAAAGCACTCAATCTCGACTCAATATTGGGACAATATTGATTTATTAAATTCGCTCAAATTCGAAATTCGACTAATATTGCCACAACTTTAAAACTACTGTTTCTTTTTTTGGTAGTACCATCCGAATGATCCAGAGGAGGTAATAATATTCAGAAATATTGCAAAAATATTGCAACAGTATAATTTGCAATCAAGTTAAATAGGAAGAACTAAACTTTAAAAACAATTTTAAATGACAGCCTTCTTAATAATTTTAACGAATCTCAGAAAATAATATTGTTACAATATTGACTGGAAAATTGCTCATTACATGAGTCGCAATCTCATTAATATATATACGAGAAAAGTCCAACTACCTCCAACGGTGATTGAGGACATTGGCAAGTACAGCCTGTCTATAAGGCATTTCTCGTTCTCATAAAAATATCTCTCGCGCGCTTCACGCGCACTAATGTAAAAATCCAACTGGTCCGTCCAATTTTCCCGACGAGCGAGGCACGCGCGACCGCGCCGTTGCTTCGGCATTATTATTAGCCGTTGTTGCATAATTCAAAGGACTATCCGGCGCATCCGTAACAGTTGGCGCACGAGCGAGGGCGACGTACGCATGCGTTAGCGGGCACCTACCCACTGCATTGGCTTGGTCGACGCAAATGTTTATTTGGTCCTATTCAAGTAAGCTTAGATAAATACGGTATGTACGAAGCACTAATTGTTAAATTGCTACTTTACGCTCGACTACCAATTGGATTGGTTCCTCGTGAATATCGCACGCATGTATGCCTATTCGAAGAGGACCATTGCTGCGCGGACATGATTTAGTAATTCTTTGTACACTTACGGCCAATCGATGTCAGCGCGGGCGGCGTGCATCAACGTCGCACGCACTCTAGCCCCTGGCCGACGCGGCGTCGCTGCTGAATCACACTTTGATTATTTAAGGGTTTTATTCTCTATTTACGTAAGAATGGAGTGCAAGTTTTAGAAGGCAGTCATCGTTTTTTCATTGCGGTCTCGTACTTAAAAAATTATGAAAAATTCTTATTGAAAAATTATGTTACTGTGTTTCATTTTTTTTTTCGATTAATTTTGTAGGAGTCAACGGTGCCTTTTTTTATCCTTTTAACGGTAACTCATTTAAAATTGACAATGCTTTCGTCAACTTATTGTTCGATTAATTTCGAAGCAATCTACCTTTCAGATCCTTGGAAGTTCATAAATTGCGCTAACAGAAGTTTCTTAAAGTCTCCTTCGTACAACACCATCGCGAATTGCATTATCCTGCCGAGAGCTAGTCCAAGGCCGATGAACATTCAAAGCGCCGTAAAAACGGAGCGGTGGTGGCCAGCAGCGAGACGCGATAAGAAGGTGAAAATAAATGCTTAGCTCGATTAACGGTTCAAAGATACGTACACATATACCGTATAAGCCTTGTAAGGCAAAACCGAGACGATGCATGGTGTATGGGATTACATTATATCGCGCTGCCTGATTTATTAGTTTTCCGCTTTTTATGCCCATTGCGGGCAACGCCGTAACATTATCGCGATTGTTACCGGTAATCGAGGCCAAAGAGTTTGAAATTGCAGTTTCTCGAAATAAAACCGGCGCTTCGATTATCCTTGTAACAGTCCGCCGCCGTATTATTACTCGATATCTCTCCTTACGTTTGCTCGGCCAGTCTTTTTCTCCCGCAGAAGTGTATTTTCTAAAAGTCCACTTGGCAGGCGGTAATTTAAGTGCCTTTTACGCTTCAGACCCGTTTCATGGGCGATCGGACGAGCGACTGCACTCAAGATTTCCATTGTAAGCGCATCAAGTCCCACTGATGAAATCCAACGCCGAAACTGTCTCGACGCGTGGAGATAAGGCCGGCGGATCTCGGGCGGCGATAAAAAAGAAACCACCCTCGTCTCCTCTGGCTGCGAAATGTTCCTCGCCGAAAATTCTCGGCCACGGCGTTGCGCAACTCCGCGCATTTTTTCCTTCCGCCGCGCGTGCGCTCCCGCTTAACGCGACACGAGCCGCACGGCTGATCGTGCCGTCTCGCTTAATTTTTCGCAACGAGCTCCGAACGCGCAACACGTGCTCGCGACGATGACTCGATGTTGCCGTTTCGTGACGCACGATTAACTCGGTGTTGAATTACCCGCATGCATCGCCCGGGCTGATGATTCCTTCTTTTGCCATTGCTTTGTGACGGAGAAGCAGACTCGGCTAGTGCGGCCTCGCCCGTGGCTTCAAAGGACTGTGTTTAGCTGAATGTTCGTTTTTTTCTGTTTCGCCAAATTTTCTGATGGCTTATTACAGGTTTAACTTGTAGGTGCCAGTGACGTCACGCGAATTTTGAAATCGCAATGTCGTAAATTAATTTGATGAAAGAAAAAATCCTTCAATTATCGATATTCCGATCGAAGGCTCTCGTGGAATTTTTAAGCAAAGAACCAATCAACTGCAGAGTTGCCGCAGTAGTAGTAATATACTCGATAAAATTTACATAAAATTGTCTCACTTCGGTGTCGTGGTGCTTCAGCTTCAGGATAATCAAATATTGATCAAAAATAAAATCTGGAATCCTTTCCGCCAGCAGAATTTCCACTCGGATGACAAAACTCGCAAAGCCAAGCTTATGAGGGAGAGGTGAAACCTCAGCCGAGACGCATACACTATACCTATGGTATACGAGAGATGCTCAGAAGAAAAAAAGAAGCAGGAATGGGGGAGGCTCGAGGCATCTTGATCCTGATCCTCCCCTCCCGTTCTGTCTTGCGATGTAGGAGAAGGCCTGCGGGAGAAAAAAGAAGACAGAGGGCACCGAACGATGCTGGAGGTGCGCGCGCGCCGTGGGACTGTTCGCAACCCCCGCGTCGATTTGTGCGCTGGCGAATCGACCGAGCATCAAGCGGCTTGTCCCAGGGCCGTGGATTTGCATGAAAGATCTCTTTCGATGCTAGCATACTACGCCGTGCTGCTTTTTCAAATTACACTTGTACTCCCGTGAATTATATCACGCTAACAATTAAAATTGACTCCAATAATGGTTGTTCGTTTTTTCTAGAAATTGTTTTTCACTCAACGCGAGTTTATCGCGCCATCGTTTGTTTTGCTTCTGTTGGATAACATACAAGTTACGTGGCCGTTATTGTACTTCACAGCAGCCTTTCATTAATTTACAAATGTTAGTTGATGTTTTCGCACAGAGAAGCACACGTCCCTCGTGTTTTGGCAGTCGGCACAATAATCGTGCAAGGCTACACGTACAACCTGTCGCCGGAGAAGATTCAGCGCAGACGCCCGCGACGAATTCTCGTGTAAACAGCGCCACGGATCCACTCGTGTAAATATTTGCCAAATTTCACTCGCTTCGATATTTGTATTCATAAATTACGAAAATTGATTGTCGCGAGTTTTTGAGATCATTAAGGATCAATTCGCGAATGCCGTGTAGAAACAGCCGGCGAACTAAAGCGTGAACGAGTGACACACTAGCACTTTTTCTTCTAAATCATCGTAAATTAAAGAAGCACGTGCGATCGGACTAATATTTTAAAAGGTTGTGTGGACTCTGATAAAAATACGGGTAATTTTTTTATTCAATGAGGAAAAATAGTGGATGGGTTAATAAGTGTAACGCTTTGATAAAAAAAACAGTATGGTGAACTTTGGCTCAATCTTGTTTAAGCTGAAATCGCAATTCAAACGTTGAAAGGCAAGCAGCAGCGATCTAGAAGCAATAAAAGCAAAGCATCCTCCTAAAAAAGAACTTCTGACCCTCTTAAAAGTATACTGTGCAGTTGTTCTCAACCGGAAATACCGACAGTAGTAGCTTTGGACGCTCGAAAACGAAAACGAAAAAAACGATTCCGCGAGACCCATCAGAATTCCTTGGACGCGTGGCGCGGGACATCTGGTCATCACAAATTGTTTAATGAACAGCGCAATAAATTTCAAATGTTTCAGAAATGAATAATAAGAAGGTGCAGTCGCAAAACTTTGCAATAGCAATTATTGATATAATTTTGCATATGTGTGTCATTAATTTGCGGGATTGCGTTTATGTTTTGATTGCATAATTAGTCTGATCAATAAAAAAATCGTCTGATAAATTAACGTCAAAAACATCAAAATATTTTGTGACTACATAAATTGGTAATAATCAAAAATTTGAAGTATCGTGCATAATGAAGTTGATAAGGCGATACTTTAACAAATATTTATTAGGTAAATTAATTTGTTTTTTGCACTGTAAGATACATCTGATGCAACGCTACATGTCAAAGCAAACTGGAAGGCAAGGGTATACTGTTTCAAGTATATTTCATGAGCAAAAGAAACGAGAGGAACAAAAGAGATCCAGGGAGTTCAGCGATTTTCCGCAATATTCGTAAATTGCATTTGAAGGAAAAAGTTCCCGCGAGACTAGTCGCCGCCAGCAAACTTATCAACGATCTTTATGATGGCTATTTTGCCCTATTCTTAATCGTACTATTTTGCTGCCACGAGCTTTAAGCAGTTTTTACATTTGACGGTAAGTATTTGCATGATCAGATTAAACGGAGACTTTATTGGAAGTTACTCTTTTTTTAAGTACCCGTAGACTGTCTTTTTTTGCTGAACAATGCGTCTATAAAAGCCTCAAAAACGTTCAACTTTTTTACTTATCGATATTTTGTAATCTCTACCGTGTTAAGCGGAGAATATATGTTCACATTGGTAACATTGCTAACGCGTTAGATAATAAAATTATTAGGTAATTGTAACTTTTTCCCTCTGTAAAACATAAATTAACTCCAATCGGACAAGAAATAATTACACAATCATGGAGCATTGACTAATCTTTATTACTCATCGCATCCTTTTCATAATTCGCAGGCTATTCAACGATCATACTTTTTTGCAACTGGAAAAATTCGACGAAGCAGTATCGGCAATCTACAAAAAGACGCACATTTTCTCAAGCGTAGGCTCGGCCGAAAATCTCGAGTTCTTCCAGACAGGGATCGGCGCTAGATTCCCCGAGCGAAATCGGAGGCGCCGGTAGCCTAGGCAACGCCACCTTTCCTCCCTTTCCGGGCGATCGAAGTGCTAGCCATGCACCCCCGGCTCTCTGCAGGGGAAAACGGCGTATCCCGTCTTGAAGCGTTGCACGTGTATCTGCTGTGTATCTCGGCGTGCACGCTCTACATTATTCCGAAATTGATTTTCCAGCGGGAACGAGAAGGGCTTTTCATGGCGAGGGAGTAAGGCGAGTCAGATTCACCTGGTCTAATATTAGCTCGGTAACTTGAAAAGAGAGTTGGGCGAATATTGCATGAGCGATTTCAAAGGAGTTTTTTTTTGGATGAGAATTTATTGAATTTCGTTTTAGGGTGCAAAAGGAATTGTGAGAAGACAATAAGAATTCTTTTTTTATTGCTGTTTAGGGTTTTTTAATATTTTCCTGGGCTATATAGATTTATGAATTTTGTACAGGAAATTTGGAAATTTAAGAAAGAAACTTAGTTGACATCAATTTAGAAAACAGATTTATACTTTTTTATTTTACACTTTAATTTTCGATTTACTCTTTAATCAATATTTATTCATGAAATCGTTAAATAGAAAAATACACAATAAGAGAGAAGAAAAAATAGGTTAAATTGATAATTTAGCACAATATAATTGATTTCAATAGTCTAAGTGCAATGATCTCTTTATTTTCACAGCGTGAAATTTTTTAGTTTAAGTTTATCTATAACTATGAGAAACTATTTTTTTCGAAAGCCGAGAAATTAACTACACGTGCAGAATTAATTTTATCGCTTATCGCGCGAGCGCAAAACCTTCTTAATATTCAAATTTTAAATTGGACCTTGTATAAGGTCAATTATTGCAGGATTAATATGCAAATCGTAATCTGGCACGCCAAGTCTTAACCCATTTACGTTAAATATCCATAAACTGAAATTTAAATAAAAGTATTAGACACACGTGAAATGCAAGTTTTTCGTTAGTAATTGAAACGCTCATAGAAGTTTCTCGATTGTTCTTGATTTATATAAAAAAAACTTTGCTAAGATAATGCACAATGGAAAGCGAAGTAATAAACCAAAGATTGCCTATTAATCTATGTAAATACTGTGCAAATTTACAAATTCAATTATTCATACAAAATCATTGATAAGTGATACTTGAATTTTAAAAGATTGCAAGATAAAAAACTGCATTTGTTCTCTGCCATAACATATCTTCAAGGATTACCTTCGAACAAGACACTGATAAGAGTACACACACGAATAGATAACGAAGAAAATTCATTTTGCGACCAACAATGTACATTTTTCTTTTATAACCAAAAAAAAAAAAAAAAAAAATAAATAAATTGAAGATAAAGTGACATCCTATCGTAAGCTTATCATCAAAACGATTAAGCAAACGGCTGTCCGCAGGAGTTGCGCCAAAGGATATGATTGCCGTAGCCGAGGAGCGATAGCCCGTTAAAATTGGACGCTAAGAAGTCCTTGAGTTTGGTCGACAGGCCAAGGAGAGAGTTTTTTTTATCCATTAGCGACGATTGACAGAAATCGGAATTAGTAGAAAGCGAGATTCAATGCAGCAACAGTGAAACAAAATCATCGAAGCTAATCGGATCCAAAACGAAGGACAAAGTCCGATCGGCCGTTGAGAACTTAAAGATGTACATGTAGGCCTAGTCGAGGGTCTTCAATGATCTGCAGAACACCTACAGCTTATTATCTTTTCCAGTTATGTGACTGCAAAAGGATTTACAACTTCCAATAAAATAAATTTTTATTTAAAATATAATTACGCAAAAACCAAACATTTATGGAGTACTAAATTATAGTACTTCTCTATTATTACAAAGCAAAGCGACAATATATTTATTCTCGAAAAGCACAACATAAAAAACAGCAACATTGAGTGCGATGAAAATGTAAATGCATCTGTTTTGAATCCGGGGAATAGCGGCAGCTCCATAGTGCTGGTTTCGTCAGGACAATATACACGTCAACAATATTCTCGTTGTTTTGCTCGTCGGGGAGAAGAAGACGCAATACCGTCGGCGCGCATCCTCAGAACACGCTCTCCTGCGGCCGGAGGAAACTCACCGACCACGGCGAAACGCCCGGGGGCGGAAAGTTTCCCGGCGCTCCGGGGAGACAGGCCCTCGCCTCACGTGGGTGAAACTTTCCGAGAAAGCCCGGGACGCGCCTCGTCCTCCCCCGCATCCGTTCCGGCCTATTCCACTCCACGCGGTCGTCACGTGGCCCGGGGGTGCGCGCACCCCGTCCTCGCGCCCATTACGACAGCCCGGCCTTTTCCTCCGGAATGCCCGAGTCAAGCACGTCCTGCGAGCAGGCTAAGTTTAGGCGGGCGCAATCGACGTCGGCGCGATTTCACGGCTAGCCGAGCCGAAGCTTCGCGTCGGCGGGTTCGTTGCCTCAATTGGGCGAGCGCAGCGTTTGCGAAATCTTTCACAACGGCGAATTGTAAATCTGCGAAAGGAGCGATTTACGATCGGGACGGCTGCGGCCGTCGCACCTTCGCGGAAGCGAGGCGCACTTCCGCGAGGTGTGCCTTTCTGCTTCGAAAGCTCGGAGGCGGGTGGGCGAGCGACCGTCGGTTATAAGCGCCGCTTTCTTTCCGGGTAACCCGCGCGCGAGCCGCCTTTATTTTTGGACGGCGAATTCGGGCCGAGTCGACGTCACGCGTAGCCTCGGATCGGCTTTTGATAAATCGATGCGTCCGCGTCCGTGATAAGCTTGTTCCCCGGTGCGAGAGGCGCGAGGCTTTTTTTATTGTTAATGTTTTGTCGACAGGTGAGCTTTTTTCGGCAGAAAACTGGCATTGAACGATCGGCCGACCCGACGTAGCCCTGGCACGGAAATTAATTCACCTGGACATGACGGGCTGTCACACTTTTTTTGATTGTTTATGGAGATTAACTGTTTTAATTTGACAGCATTAGTTGAGAAGATTGAAAAAAAGCAAGAAGATTGTAAGAAGCAAAATGTAAAAATATTAATAAAATTATTACATTATTTGAGTAGCCACTTTAATTTGAATTTGAAAAGGTAACATTTATTCATGTTTTTCTAAGGAAACCTGGTAATTTTGAGACGAAGAATTAGAAGCTTTTTCTAGCGCGTTCCCTGTGTGACTAAGTGTCTGCTAGTAAAACTGCTGATATCGCACTTGCGATAGCTATAGATGGTAGTCATTTACTTTTAAAATTAATAAGTGAAAATACAGATATAATTTTACATTGCCGTCTGCTAGCTTCTATCGGGGGTTTACTGAAAAACAATTCCCCCTTCTTTGAATTCTCCCCGGAGCGACTTTTCCGCAAAAAAAAATGCGACGGCGCCAGGATAAAGGGACCAGTTACCCGATCTCGTTTTCAATAAATCGCCGCGTCCAATGATCCCGCGGTGGAGCGCAAACAGGAAGAAAAACGAACTGAGAAAACCAGTTTCCCCTTTTCGAGCTAAACAACCGTTTGCGATCACGCCGCGGTCCGTCCTTGACCGCAGCTCGATTTTCGTCATGGCCCGCGGACAACCGAATCGTAAAAAAAAATCAATTACGCACAGATTGTTTCGCCAATGCATTCGCATAGGTAAAACAGAAGCGACTAATCGCTTCGAGAGCAAACAAAGCTGAGCCGTTTAACGGCGGGAGCCGCTCGCGCGTTTAATCTCGCTGGATAACGAGCAGCAGATTGCATCTGCTTCGTATCGAGCTTTCATCGCTGTGCGCCGCGGCGTCGGGTTCCTTAACCCGCGGCGCAATCACCCCGTACGAAAACAAAAACTCCCCGAGGTGGCCGCGCCAAGCAACGAGGTCGTCGCTCAAAGAGACTGGCAGGCGAGTGCGGGTATAGGTAAAGGCCGGGCGCGTACAACCTGTTCCTATAAATAGCCGCGCGTCGGAGACTCCCCTGGAGGACTGACCGGACCGCTAGATTACCCCGCGCCAGAAATAGCCAAGGAATTGCGTTGCTTCGTCTTTATCTGCGAACTGTGGCTTTATCAAATCGCGGTGCTCACTGTTCCGAAAACTTATTTGCAGCCGATGCTTTCTATTAATACGACGAATTTAAGCCGATGATTATGTACCGCGGTCTATTCTCGGCCTATCTGTACCGGTAAGTGACGTCTTTGGGCTATTTACGTCGAAGAATCAGTCGCATTGCGCGGGTGTAGGTGCACCTGGAGGTGAAGTGGACAACGTGACTTTTCGCCTGGGTGGAATCTTTTGATAATAAACCAGTTTTAGCCGTTCGTGTAATTTATAGTGAAGACGAATTTAGACCGTGAAATTGAATTACTCCAATATTGGATTCTATTTTAGCTTTAGACAGCTCGGTCCATTTTTTAGAATCATCGATTTACAGGGGATTGGAGCTTTCAATCAACGGATAGCTGAATAATTTTCGTAGAAATGGAGTAATGCAAAAATGGGAAGAAGTAATTTCTCATTCTCGCGCAATGTATAAGAGTGAACAATTTAAAAAAATTAAAATTAAGTTCGGTTGACTCATTGTTCACTCAAATCGAGCAGATTTTCAATTTTTCACATTTTGAGAATAGCACAGCCCTGGAAGAAAGTTGACCATAAATTATCTAATTCGCGTCGAAATTATAGCTAATTTCAACAGGCATTAGCTAATTTATCGATAACTTTCTCTCAGGAAGTTTTGAATATCATTCATTTTATTTTTAGGATGAGGCTCGATAAGAAAAAAGATTAGCGGAGAGAGGGCAGACCTGCAATGGAAGTTTTCAATGATAAATTTTTTGATCGTGAAAAATTTTCTCTTACAAACAGATAATCTGGACCGTAAACAACAGCGATAACATTAATTCGGATTTGGCCGGCGATCGAGTTTGCTTTATCTTCTCTGCGATATCGAGAGTGCAAAAAATATGAAACGAAATCGTACCCGGATGTTAGAAAAAAATGCAACTAAAAAAATGATCCGACTAATTAACGCTAATGACAAAAATCTTGTTTTTTTCAATAACATAAGCAGTGACATTTTTCAATCAGTTATGGCTATTTTACATTTACGAATATCATAAAGATCTTCATGAAAAATTTTTAAGATAAATTGGTAGCAGTCACTATTTGCACTAGGTCTTCTGCTCCGTTACACAAAGGATGAGCAGCCGTCTCCGGTCGTTTAAAATTTCCATCGTAAAGTCGCACTAAATCCCGGACTGGTCGTTACTCGCCAACTGACGCGACTTTTTTACGAGGTCATTTGTCCCAGTAGCCAAGTACGAGACGTGTAAAAATACCATTGCAGCCAAATATCGGCAAATCGCTCCCGGCCGATCGCGAATTAACGCGATCGGTTCAACGCCTTCATTTACGTCACTCAGTCGATTCGAGAACGATGTGACAAGGTCGCACAAGCGACTGCGGATTCGACTATATAGAAGTTTTATCTTATCGGCAGGTCTCAGCGCGTTGATCTGCGGAACAGCGGCTGTTCAGTAGTTCGGATTGAGGATGTGATTCGGACTAAGGATTAAAAAAAAAAGAGTAATTCGGATACAAAATAAATTATACGAAAATACATTGTATCTATAAAAAAACGTGTATACTCGATCCTTTTCAGTCACTAAAACGCGTACCATCTATTTTTTCTGAGAAGTTATATTGGATTAAAAATTAACTTTAAATTTAAAAATTAACTTTAGAAAAAGGAATGTTTTTAAAGCGAATGTTTTTAAAGCAATTACACGTAAAAGACACTTAAAAGGCTTATTATACCATCTTTCCATAACGAGCTTTGTGTAAATCGTCATTTCCAGCAGATGACGTTACGGATGCAGGAGCAGAGTATACCCAAGATTAACTTCCCTGTGCATCCCTGCGGAGCGCATCAATTGCGCAAACAATTGCACCGACGTGCTTACGCAATTTCTCGTTATGTGCAACATTTCAAAATTTAATCGTCAACTATAATAGATCCGATTTGCCTTCAAATTCATCCCGGCAGCTCATTAGCCTCTTATCATTTTCACAATCAGCCACTTTCGTCACCGACATCGGCCAAATGACGCGACAACAACGCTTCCGCGTCCCACAAGTTCCCATCAACGAACGACAATTAAAAGTAAAGAATGTGATTTTATTCGCGCATAATTAAATGCAGAGCAGTGATTTGAAATTGGCGTGCAATTAGCGAGGTTAATGATTGCCTCAATATTAAAGATAGAAATGAAAATTTCGCAGATAAATATAACATCACCATAAAGTGCGAGATCTTTTGATTAAAGGTTAGACAATATCACCTTAAATTAACAACCAATTCGCGTCTGCCTTAAAAACTAGGTCCTACTTGTAAGATTAATGAACGTTTATTGAAACGAACAATTTTTATTTAAAAAACTAAGAACTATTTAAGAGGATGTCTTTTGACTTTATTTTAATTAATTAAGTATTTTAATTAATTTTATAGCACTCTAAACTCAAAATTGGCAACTTTAATGCCAATTTTCGGCCCTCGGGCTATAAAATATCGTATAGTACTGGTGCGTAAGTGATTATTCAGTTCGTGCGACTTTTCACCCTCGCTTCGCTCGGTCGAAAACCGTCACACGGGTTAAATAATCATCTTCCGCACCCGTGCTATAATATACTATTAAAAATAAATGCTTCATATATCGGACAGCTAACCTATCATTAAATTGTTATGTCTGTTATGTCGCAAATGATTAATTCTCACGGTGTATTATTGTATAAACAAGGTACTAATACTGTTTTAATTTCAATTAGGGATTCGACAATTGGAAAGTAATTAATTTATGTAAACACCAGTAATAATAACACGACGAGGAAGGAGGAATTAATTAGTTTCAATTGTAAATTTAGTTTTATTTCCAAAATTAATCGCGCTTCGAGCGCTCAGTATTTCTCATTATACCCTATTAATAAAATTTGGAAGAATACTCAAATAAATAATTATGAATTCTCATTCAATCGAGAATTTCTATTTCCAGAGTTCTTTAAAAATTTATTTGAATTTTTCATGTATTTGCTATATTTGGAAAAATCTATGCGATAATTATAATTAAAATATATCATAATTTTTCGTTACGTACTTAGAGGCATTATATATAAATTTATTATCTTCAATTTGCCGATTTCCATGTAAATTAAAGAAAATACAAATAAAAAGTCTATGATTCTTATCTTCACTGTAAGCCGAATATTGTCTTAATCTGATCTTAACATATGTTTGTCCTGAGTTACTCATCACAATTAGTAGCATCACTACGTCGACAAACATAAACTTTCTTTAAAATATTTTTGCGAAGAAGTACTCTCAGTTAATGAATTTTTATTTTCCTACTTTAAAAAAAAAGAAGCCTGTCACGCAAATTATTGATTTACATTAAAATGGGTCAACGCGTGCGGATTAACACTAATCGTTTATCGGAAATCTAAATGACCCGTCAACTTCTACCAGAAAACCCCCATCGCTTACTATGTACTTTCCGATAGTACAGAAATTCTAGGGATGAAAAAACTTAAATAACGTCACCTCTGGTTGTCGCGATGACGTCGATCCTCCTCGGAACATTGCGAAGCAGGTGTGACGCGTCTGAGCGTTGGTATAGGTCTCTCGCTGTATAGGTATAGCTTAATAGGAGAGGAGGTCCGGAAAATGAGAGCGTCGAAATTTTCGAGTTTCCAACAGCGCAGAGTGCTCAAGCCAAGTTACGCAAGAGGCAAGAGACGTCGCTGGACCTCTGGGATGTACCGACACTATTGTGTAATTGAGAGGTCGACGAGTGTGATGACGTTAGTAGGGCCTTCCCCTTCGTCATTTTAATCTTGGCCTTTAAATGAATTACCTCCTTCAATTGAGGAATTATTATGTCTTTAGTTTTTAAAGCTATTTTTTTTTATTTATCTACAATAATTAATTAATTTATAACGAATTAATTCGAGATATTATTTTGACTACTTATTATCCAAAATGTTAATTTATTTCATTATCAAAAGTCTAAGATTGGAGAAAATTAATGCATTTTTAAAAATTATCAACAAAGCTTCATTATCCCTCGCAGACGATAGTCATGTTCCCTTCTCAAAAACTAAATCTTCAGCATCCGATAATTCCGGATGAATAATACCGCAAAATCGGCTTCTACCAATATTTTCGACAGCAAATATCAACTCAGTTCGCATGGTACGCCTTCAAATAAATTAGAAAATAAGCCCATCGCATTATTATGTCATCTACACGCCGCACGAGGCTCGCGCGTCATCGCGATCGTTATCTAATTATATCTGGTTTGTTATCAAATACAAAGTGATGCAGTATTTGGATTAAACCACGCTACTTTTCAAACAGCGACTTTGTATCTTCAGATGTTCCAATATTAATTAAAAATTTTAATGGGATTAATTATTCACCTGATTCGTGCATTTATCAATTTTTCAGATTAATTACAAGTTCACGGTTTGATTTGAATTTTTTCGCACAAGTGCCGTCGCTAATATATGGTTTTGACTTTGACAAATAAGTTAAGCTTTTAAAGCAGCTCTACCGAATAGGTGCCCCTTCTCAATTGTGTAACATTTAATGACACATTCTTATTTTTTTCAATTTATGCAAAATAATTTTGTCTTATTTCACATCAGTCTAGTGTTGTTTGTTTTTCCAGCAAGTGATTTGGTGCACAAATTGTCTTTTTATTGTCATTAAGAAAAACAGATTTTCACTCAAGGTAAAATTAAAAATAATTGAGGTCACATGAAAAATTCCCTTTTTATTCGACTGAGCCAATTGTTCATTTTAATGCAATGAAAAACTAGTCAGTTTCTTACCGGAACTACAGTGGCTCTTGATATTTTAGGTACTAGAATAGAACAAACACTTTCTTTCATTTGTTTTACAAATTGTATTGATTCCTAAGTAAGGTTTTATTAGAAAAAACAGCTGCATAGTGACGAGCGAAAAAGTCCCTAAATGGTAAATTAACCATTTCACTTGGGCGTTTAAACCAGTCAACTCAGAAAGAACAAGTAACGACTTGACGAGGAAACCCTTAAATGCAATATTAAATATCTTTTGTCTCTCCTGTAGCGGAGTAATAAAATCAAGCTTCAGCGGAAACGCTGTCGCTGACAGTATTTCGCGCAATAAGCAGGACAAGGGATGTCGCTTGTATTTTGGAGCAAATCAGCCAAGCACTCTTTGTTATTTTCTCCCCCGAGTAAATTTTCATTCAATCAAATTCGAATAGTCCTAGTACATAAACCTCGCAAATGAGTTCTTTTGCAAATCGTAGCTTATACGTGTTCGATAGGCGAGGATGAGGAGGACCGAATCTTCCTGTGATCAGAGGGACGCAAGCCAATAACGAGATATTGCGCAAGACCGGTTTGCATAATGAGCTTTCGCTGTCAAAGCAAATCGTTTTGTACATCAAAATTACGAAGTTGCGCAACCTGCGCTTCAATAGATTATTAACTCAGTTGTGAACCCTCGGCGAAGAGCTTCGAAAGCGCTACCTGAAGTATAGGATGCACTAGTTATTCCTCCGTATTTCTCGATGTGCCTCTATTCCTGCTTACGTACAAGAGCCCTAGAGACGCCGGCTCACATGTCGCAACGCGGCAACTTTTTAAATTCGCGTTTTAAATGGCCGAGAGAAGACCGTAAATCGCGGAGTCACCGGGTTAGGACATGGGTTCGCCGTGTCTTTGCATCTGCGCGAACTTCGAGGGTAAAGGATATTTTAATTGCACGGAGGTGGTGCGGTGAAACGTTGACCGGGCGAGTTTTATTTTTAAGGTAAACGTTGATGTATGCATTCTTGTGTTTCAGTGAAAAGTAGTTTGTATAAATATCGAGTTATGTTTAGAAACAAGAGATCTTTCTTCACAAGCAAGGCTTATAATCGATTTTTAACAAATTTTTTACGAGAAATTAATCAATACGATGAGAAATAAATGAAATAATACGGGAAGTATAATGTCCGTATCTGCAGCTTTTTAAAAACTCATTTATTTTAAAGCAACTTTAATAAAAATAATTAAAAAAAACAATGAAATTTAGAAAAGTTAAAATAACGTTGCATCGCTTAACGATTTATATATTCACTCTAATTTGCTATCGAAACGAAACTTTCTTTCAAAGATTTCTTCAAAGCTAATATTTTAAAATGCGCGATAAACCAGCCGAGAAATGTGGCCCCAGGCATAACATCCAGAACACGTGAAGCTCATCAAAAAGAAAGAATGAAAAAATTATAATGTAATCTCGCCGATAATATCAAACATCGAAAGCTCAGCGTTCCCTGAAAGCCCGGCCACCCTTTCAGCCTGGACACACGGGACAACTCAATTTCTCGCTCGGATACCTAGTTCGCGCGCAAATATTGTTTCTCCCCGTCGCTGACACGCGCGAACAGAGATCCGGCATTAGCGGTGGTCGAGCACCGGCGCGTGTGGCCTCGGCGCGACACACGCGCTGAAATTTCATATTGCGCGCGCGCGAGCGAGCCCACCCCACCTTTCCGAGAAAGCAAGCGGACTGCTATTTGTAACACGGTGGCGATTATTTAACGGAGTGACTGACCCCCTCGCTCGACGTCGCCTTGCGGGCCACGCGTGTACGTCCGTCGTGAGAAAAAAAAGGGGGCCCGGGTGCTTGCGCTGCCGGTATAGCCCAAGCTGACGGTGCAGAGCGAGCAGCTCTTAAGCGAGACGTGATAAGCGTAATCGAGCGGATTTAGCAATTGTACGATTATTTTAACGTTTATTTGCGCGTGGTAAAAATTGAACGTGCGCTAGAGACAGGCCACGTAAAAGGATTGCAGCGTAAGCTGCTTGCAGTATACTGTTAATTAATAAATTGCGTAACATAGAGTGATTATCGTAAGAATGTAAAGCGGCTCTCGATCGGGCGGATATAGCGGAAGATCGTTCGCCGTGCCTCTCTCTCTCTCTCTCTCTCTCTCTCTTTCAGCCGAGCTTACGTGGACAAAAGGCTTCCTTATCGCTGATACGCTAGAGCATGGCCAACTTTTCTTCCCGCACACAGGGCACGTGCGCGAAACGCGAGAAGGTGCGAGCTCTGGAAAAACGTGTCGAGGTTCCGTTGCTTCTTTTTTTTTTCTAGAGATATCAACAATCCACGGTATTGGCGCTGATCGAGCGGTTCTCGGGATTTGCCAAAGCCTTTTTAGCCAATCTCTTTTTCTTTGGCATAGCCGAAAAGGCACCTTGAGATAATCCGGCGATCTACGAGGCACGAAGTCGGTGTTACTGTAACGGTCAATGTCAAAGTCAGTGGACTGATTTGAAATAAAAGGTAGATAAAGCCGAAAAATGTCAAACTGCTTAAGAAGTAAGTAAACGTTACCCTCGTAATTATTTGTAATACTAATTTGTACCGTTAATCAGGATATACTTTAACGAGCAAAAAAATTAAAGAGGGTAGAGAAAAAATTGTTTGTAAAAAAGTAAAAATCCGATTGCAAAGTCACTACTTCATAAAGATTATCTGCTCACGTTCATTAAAGACTCTTTAAACTATCATTAGTCATTCTCGTCTGAACCCTGAAATTGAAAAAAAGTAATCGGACGGCTATTGTTTTTTAATTTTAATTACTACACATTAAATCACTATTTAACGAAAAAGTAACATTAAAAAATGTATTATTCTTTATTTTATATTATTAGTACTTTGCAGTCAATAATAAAGGGAAGCGCGAAACCTTATACAGATAACAAGGCGATCGAGGAATCTATCGCATTCCGAGCGCTCGAGTATCGCATATTTCGCCTTCGAACTCGCACTTTATTAGTGCCCTAAATCCACCTCAGAAAAGGATAAAAATGCAGATATGCAACATCAGCCCTCCATGCAGCGCAATCGTGGGGCGCCTCTCTCGAGGGCCACCGCCGGGGCAATTGGGGTCGCGCGTGCGATTTCATCCGCGCCTCGTTTTACGGTCCCACATGTCGCGCGCGCAACGAAACACGGCTAATCCGCGTGACGAGCGCTCGCCTCGCGAAATTGGGCCAAGCCTTTTGCTAAGGAAAGCAACGCCGGGCTCGTCCGCGTGAGCCGAGTCGAGCGTGTGGTCCGCCAGCAGTCGCCGTGATCGACGAGGGGCGGGAAGGGGGTCAGGAAGAAAATAAAAAAAAAATAAAAAAAAAGACGCCGTTTGGAAAAAATTCCGACGTTGCAAGCGTTTGCTCAGTTGCGGTTGTCGCGCTGCCGGAAGTGGATTGTAGGCTGGCGGCACAAGGCTAATTCGACGTAGCCGTGAATAAGAAAGATCGCTAAACACGAGATATTTTGAATAACCAACAGATGTGTTTTAGTTTATCGTACTTACGAGGTTTTCATAGATGACTTTTCATACGCTTCGTGTTGGATATTTTGCTACTTTGCAGTAGGTATAAGAGAGTTCGTTCTTAAGTTTACACAAATGTTTGTTAGTTATACTTACTTTTACTGTAGCTAAAGAGGCGAGAATTATTAATAAGTGATTAATAATGTAATAACAGAGAATTTGGTAATATAATGAAACTATTATTTTTAAAAGAAAATCACTAAAAAAAAATTAATTTTTTGTCAGTACTTATTTTTTCTACACGTCTCATTATAATACCCCTGATATGCTCTGTTATTTACGTTTAAATACCACTACGACCAAAGCCTTAGCAAAATCATAAGTTATTTTATATTTCTGACATTTATTTAAAGAACAAACTGAAGTAAAGTATAATCGCGATGAAAGATAATCCGAAAGTTTATGCAGTTATAAACTGTTTTAATCAAGTTTTAATTTAATCGTACCAAAGTAAGTCAGCAAACTTTTGTTGTGAAATAAAGCTTTAATTATGGACGGATCAATTTGTCCAGAGTATAGCTTACAATTTTGCTGTTCAGTACAATTTACATCTGACATGCACTTTTCCCTGCAATGAAAAAAAAACATGAAACTCCAACTCCTGAAAGTCCCGAGTATAAAGCTAAACGATGTGAATGAGTGACAAATGAGCCGAGCCTAAATGAAAATGTTTTTTTAATAACGATTCAGTTAGTCATGACATGTTGAGTTAAAGCCATAGCTGGCGATATAATGGTTAGTTTTGTTAGGGATTTGCGTTTTCTTTTGTCTCAGGAAAAGACTCACCGAGATATGACAACGATTGCAAGGAATCTGAAACAGTAAAATAAGAACGGTTAAATCACGCACCTTGCCTCAGCTTACGCGATAATTCGTACAGGTTTTTCTTTCATTCTATTCTCGCTTGCATTTTTAGAACAAAATCAATATGTAATCCAGTGTCGCCTTCGGTAGATCGCTATGAAAGATAAAAGAGCGCTGCGCACGTCACGTTATTAATGTCATTATTGATAGTGCCCGGGGCGCATTCAAGTTCGCTATCAATTGTCCCCGCGCTATTTCTTATGACTATAGTTAAGAGAAATCATTGTTCTATTAATACCCCCACGCAAACTCTTTACTAATTCCTTTTCTCGCTTACGACTTTTAATTTTGTCAACAACATGTTCGATGTTTATAATTTACCAACAGCTGTAGGAAAGTTTGTGTAACTTTTATGCTCAGATCAATTGCACCGAATTTCGCTTCTGGTCGCTGTAGTCTAAGGTCAAAAATGTTCGTAGCCTGATGAACAGATAATAAAAAAAAAAAATCGGAAAACTTTGAGTTCGGGAAATTTCGAGAAGAAAAGAGCTTTTGCGTTGTAGGGTCTTTACACAGTAACCAAAATCACTCATTGATTGTGATTATATTCGAAGAAGTTCATGCTGTAAGTATATACATATAAGCACTTATTTAACTCAAGCTCGTTATTAAAGCTATGCCTACTTAGTGACGAAAGTTTATGCGAACTCGGGTTAGGGTATATTTAATCATTGACTTGACGTTTTTATGACCTTTCGATAATGAATAAGACAACTTTGACCTAGCGATTTTTCAACCGTCGCTGTAATATGACTTTTGCAAACTCTAATTAATTGTTGTTTTACATACAGTAAGCAAACAAAATTTAATTAGCTTTGATTTAGTAAATCACTCAAACTGCACTATTATTTAAGCAATAGTCATTTTTAGGCTTTATTTTAAATACAAAATTTAATTACTTCGATCTTAGTTGGGATAATGCTCAATGATGATAAAAATCTAATAACAGCAATGAAACACAAAAGTTTCTTGTTTCTTATAAAAAAAAAGCAGAATAATACTGTCCCGCGCAATTAACGAGCACTCCCGAGAGCGACTACATGCACGCACCGATCTGCCTGCTTCAAAATTTAACCGAATTATAGGAGAGAAATATTTTGACGTAAATTCCGGCGGTTCTCCCTCGATGACCAACTTTCTTAGGAAATATCGATCGCCGCGCTCGTCTATTATCTACCCCCTGCGAGCACCAAAAAACGGCCTCATCGTGGCCGGCGCGCGATTCGCCTTGCGACTACGTTGCTTCCGCCGATTCAGGCCACGGGGAGGGGCGCGTTAAAATAAGCCGACGGGGCCGCGGCGCATCGGGGTGGGCCTCTGACGCACGACCGACTTTCCCGGCCCTACGGTCGACCCACATTTCCCTGTACGCTCGCGTGCGTGCCGAGCTTTGAGCGAGAGGGAGAGAGAGAGAACGGGAGTGAAAGAGAGAAGCGTGCCGGTGTCGTAGTATAATATAAAAAGAAAGAATGTGGGGAAGATTTTTCTTGGCGTACACTGATATATTTCGTGAAAATTACGCCAAGAATCGTATATCATTTTGGAACGGTTTGCAACACTGCAAATTTTTACGGGATAATCACTGTTATTTTTATCTGCGAGGCTTGGACGGTTAGACGTAGTGGAAATTTATGCTGGAAAATTTCTCATCTGTGGATAATCGTTTAAAAACTCTTCTCCATTATGAGAGTGCGATCCATCGCAAAACTTCATTGCGCACTTATCCAAGCTAGGTATCTTCAGCATTTGAAATATTTAATATAAATAAAATTCAATTGAGCATGTTTCTACCGGACAGTGGACCATCGTGCGAACGGAAATTCCATTGTCCTGAAGCACCAACAATTTAATTTTCTGCTATATTAAAAAGAACAATTCAGCAATTTTTTTAGAAAAAGCCTGGATACTCCACTGGTATAGATACTCCTGGTATAGATCGGAGAAAAATGCGGAAGGAGGGGCCGATTATCCCCTGAACAATAAGTCTATTCGTACGTGATAAAAGCTCTGATGTCCCGGGGGTAACGTATAAGAGGATAGTAAGGTGGATGTCTCTGCGGGGGATTCGATCTCGTTCCGGAAGTCGGGCGACTGCGGCCAAAAATGAGGGCAACAGCGTGACGTTGACACATTGTCAAGGTTGAAGGAGACACATTTTTCTCATTGGATCGTTTCAGTTGAACGTTCTTTTTTTTTCAAGGAAAATAAATTCTCCTCTGTTTGTTATTTACACTTGCCGCGTATCGATGAAACATTTTAATTTACTGTACGGCATTAACTGTACCGCATTTAGCGCAATCTTCCTGTTTTTAATCTTTGATTTATTCATTTGTTTACGCACTTATAAATAACGCCTACGCTTAATTAGATGAAAATTCAAAGCAGCAGCGGGCAAAAAAATGAATTTAACGTATCCTACAAAACCATGCGCATCCATCTTTCCAATGCCACCCCCTTCGAAGCACTCGAGCTTGAATCTTTGCTTGTGTCCCGTTTCGCATACGGGACGAGTGGCTTGTACATAAAAGAATCGGGTGCACCTTGGTGGCTTCCACGATGTTTTCTCGCCTCGTTTACCTAGTGGCTCTCTATGTGCATTGCGGATATTAGGTAATGGCATAAGACGCCCGGAACGGTCGCTTCAAGGTTCGATCGCCCACACGTGCAAGACATTTCAGAGTGTATCAGGAGATCGGATCGTGATTTTTAACTTACTTACTTTGTTCGTATTTAAGTTGCGCATATTATGCATCGCTTCACTCGCGATTACATTTTTTATACTGCACTATGTAGGTGAGTCAAGTGTATTATCTTTAGTTCCCGCTATATCTAAAGTGTGCTGTGCCATGCATTTTATAAGTGACTCCTTTGTACGATTGGCCTAAGTAGATTTGTGGTAGTGAACTGTTGAAGTTGCGAGATTTTGCAACGTTATACGAAGCCAATTCGATAAAAAATTTTACTTTGAAGATACTACAGAATTTTATTCATCTAATCAAGTTTATTAATTTAATGCTGTAATTTTTCATTAGATCACTTTTTTTTCATTTTTTTTACAAGATCCTTCGATGTAAAATTGCACCAACGTTGACATATAGGTCGCGAGTAATCGGAACTGCCTTACGGCTTTCGTTACTTAATAATCACCGCCAGCTGAGCAAATTCGGCCAGAGTCCGTTCTTGAATTAGCGCTATCTCGAATGTCCCCGGGCTCCACATGCGTTTGGAGAATAAGCACGCATTAAATATAAAGGAATTAGACTTGACCCACATATACTTGTGCTTCCCAATTTCAGCCGGAGGGGAGAACGCCTCGTTTCATTCGTATAAAGTTGCTCGAGATGTCAGTCGCTACTGAAACGTCATCGTTTATACTGCATTAAATAAGCACGTAACTCAACTTCTCGTTATACATTTCATTCCTCGTATCGTTTCTTCGATATCCCCCTCTGCCTCCTCCCGAGCGAGATAAATCTGCGCGAGCGTATAAATATAGAACATCGCGATTACTGCAGTCCGGGAGACACATATGTGTGTCACCCGAGAGCATATACTCGTAAATCCGCAAAAAAAAGCGTCGACCGCACCGTTTTCATCTCGGCTGCAAGTAACTCGTTAGCTGCCTTGTGTGCGATATGCGCGGAGTGCGGAGGTTCCGCGAGATATGCCGGCGCTTCGCTGGGGGTCGGCTTTTTCCCGCGCTGTACAAGCCCCGGCAGATGTTGCATCATGGCGCCTTGATCCCTAATGAACTCTCGCCCCCCTCGCGACTCAATTGAATCGTTCGCGCGCAAAAGCGGCGAGATGCTTGCGCAACGCATCTCTTGCCAGACCGGTGGAATAAAAATCACGCGAAATCACGCGACCGCTAGGTCATAATATGCGTAGATATGCACACGATGATGTGGCATTTAAGAAAAAGAAATTCAAACTAATGATGAGATTGAAAAATGCTTTTTTTTTGTCTCATGCAAATTACTTTGTATTCAAAACACGTACATTATTATTGACTATGAGTGGATATGAAATTTCAAAGACGCATTCTCGCGAACCTTTGGGGAATGTTTTGCTAGGCTAACATTTGAAGAAAACTAAAATAGTATACTATTTTACTTTTCGAAATTTCTAATGATACTGGTTTTCGAAGATTTGATTAAAACCAAATAGGCCAAAAGTATGTATTTACTTTTTCGACAATTATACTCATCTTCTATAAGGCGTAGAAATTCCAACAAAAAATTGAAGTAAAGTAGTGACAAAGATCTTTATTTTGAGAAATTATTTATTTTTAAGAATAATAATTTTAAAATCAAAGGAAAAATTAGTTCGAATTCAATCGTTATTTTTGATGCTTGCATATAAAGTTTCTAACGTTTGAAAGGAAAAAGACTTTCCGAGGTGAAACTTCTCAAAATAAAGATCTTTGTCTCTACTTTTCTTTATTCTTTTGTTGTAAATTTCACGGCATATATAGAAGACGAGGTATTGTCAGAAAATAAAGAAAAATATTTGGTCAATATATTAAGAATAAATCTTTAAAGGTCTGTGGCTTTAATATTCCTTAAATTTTGATAAGAATCCGCGCCTTAAATTTCGTGTAGTCTCCTAGTAAAATAAACTGCATCCGCATAATTGCTTCAAATGTAATTCTACATTTGCGAAATTTGATGTTGCGCATCGTAAATCTCAGAAGGCGTATCAGTGAAAAACAAACGCGAGTCCCGCGTTCCCAAACATATAGTAAGGACATAATAAAAGTATTTTGATAAATCCAAAGGTGATATTTGCGGAAACGAAGCGAAGAGAAAAGGTAAAAAGGAGCATTCACCTTTAATGCGATTAGCATACGTACAATATCTTAGCGACGAATTCGTTGCATGTCTTATACCCCGGATAAACTCGCCGAATTCGATGCATGCAAAGTTTTGGCACTCGAGCACTCGCTTCCGCCGTTCGCCCGCATCAAATTTATAATTACCGCTAATTTACAGCAGCTCGACGTCGCGCGCGAATAAATCCTCGCGTTTGGCCGTCGAGGCAAGTTTGTAAACAGAGCGAATTGTGTGCGCACGCGCACACCCCGGGCCGCGCTATATTAGGCCGCGAATCAGCGGTACTCGTGTGTAAGAGACTCGTGATCCCGAGGCTGTACGGATTTAGGTGCTTTATTGCTCGGGTTATAAATTGTCATTTTAACGCTGATCAAGACTTACGGCTAACAAAATGTTATCAAGAGTAACGCCGCTGTACCGCCGCCGCACGTGACGATACGACGTCAGACGTATAAGATAATAGACTGGATCGCATTACTACTTGGCTCTAATAAAAAAGCCGTTTGTACTATTTGAGGCAAATTTCTTCGTGCGACATATTTATATCCGAATAGTATATACGAGGACTTTTGATCGATTCTCGGGTAAAGTCAATTTATAACCACGTTCGAACGAAAAGAAATTAGTATGTCGATTTAATTTTTACCGGTGGAATAAGTAGATTTCGCAGGTACTGCGCCGTTGATTTTAGTTATAATACTTTACCAACTTTGTGTGGCCGCGACATGCGAATCGTTAAAAAAGGAGTGCATTAACCCCCGGCATGCAGGGATGCGATGTCAGGGCGCAGGCGCCTGTCCGGTCGTCGCGAGGGGAGTTTAATCGCGTTACGTAGCGTGTGCGCTAACGACGCCACCGGTCGAATAAGGCAATAATTGACGGCGAGTCCTTGAATCGCTAGGAATGAAGTGCAATGTCGCGGGCGGACTCCGCCGCTCGATAGCCGCCGCCGACGCAGCGGGAATATATTTATACGCGCGCGTTTCGTGAAAATTCCTTGACCGTAGCCCCTGGCGACGCCGGCTTGATGCGACGCTTTACAACCGGAAATCCTAGGGCACGCTTTACAATGTAATGTTTTGTTCGGTCGGTCATTCTTTTCATAGGTGTTACTTTTTTTCTTTTTATTTTGTAATGAGAAATTATCAACTTCTACAGAGATTTTGGATGATGAAAAGCTTGCGGTATTTGTTATAAAAATATAGATTCATCGGCGAAGCACTGAAACTATGTAAATGCAATTGCGGGGGCGCGCAAAAGCTTTCTAATATTCAGCAATGTAGGAAGAGCATGAAATGTAATGATGCTAGAATTTCTTTGAGACTTTTGTTTGAATTTTGATTTTATATTTTGTATACAAAGGAATGAAGTCGCCTACTTAAATGTTTCAAGTCTGAATCAGAGGAATACCGCAACTACGGCCTTTTAATAAAAGATAATATACGTTTGCGACATTCGTCGATGCAATATTTCATATAGAGTTCGTAACAGTTGATGAGTAATATTGCCTCATAGGAAATAGCCGAATTTATTTGAACATGTGGATGTACAGTTAGGGAGCCATTAAAAAGCTTTCTACGATTTCCAGGCACTCAGGTGCAAAACTAAACGTAAAAGGCGGAAGGGGCCAACTACAGCATATTTACCTGAGTAATTGGATGTTTTTTGTAACCACACAACTGCTTTGTTGAAATAAAAATAAAACTAAAATTCCATAGTTCCCTTCCGAGACCCGAAAGCCAATCAATCACCACGCGCTACATATCGAGCGAACAACGCAAAAGACCAATTAATTGAGCTCCGATAAAATAAAACAGATAAAAATAATCGACCACCTAGCATGATCGACATTATTAAGCCTGCGGTGTACTGATCATTTTTATAATTGAAGAGCCGAAGCCACTTTTCATGAGGAAGTAGGATGTCCGTAGCAACTTTGATGAAGGAGTCGCTCGTGATTTATTCATCGCAGGCGCGATTGGACACGCAAGTAAACAGCGCCGGGCATCGGGAATGGATTAGGCACCGATCGAAATACAGTGATTCGCTCTTCCACCGAGAGCCTCCAAGGAGAACGGCTGACCTCCGCGAGCGTAGCGCTGAGAGTCCTGCGGCCTTTCCTGTTAAGCCTCCACACCTTGTGTGCGAGCAAGATCGATGTTCTCGAGGATACCGTTTTTCGACTACTATAGAGGGAAGCCGCAAGCTCAATGTCACCTGCCGGTGAAAGTGCGCACTTCCGTTAACGTGTTTTGATCCTATGTAGATTCCGAACGTCGCTGCTTTTACGAAGATAAGAGGCCGAAATGCCCGGAAACAATAGCTGCCGACCAATCAATTACGTAAATAATCAAGATCTTAATCTGCGTTAATTCAAGGTTGGACAATGTAAACAATAATTTTCGACTACTTTTACTAACCGAGTTTCACTGCGTAAAAATGATAACAATCGCTCTGTGCTGGACAGCTAACATTATTTCTCAAAACGGCACTTACTGTATATGCTTTTTACTATTGGCCATTAACTGAATTAGTTTTACTCGTCGACTTAGTCGATTGAACCGCTTGATGTACAATTAGCTCGTCGCGTATACCTGGGATAGTCCCATGGGCCGGGTATATTTCTGAATAACCATTTTCAGTCAAATCTTAGATCTTTGATCCTTTACAAGGAGCAGCTTTGATCCTTCCCAATTCCAGAGGGGAGGACTCGTTAAAATATTCGTAACTTCTCACTCGATCTTTCATCAAGGAAATTCTTAGAAACAGTAAAGATGCAGGTTACCACCGTGAGCGAGTCTGGTGATTTATTCACACCGAAAACGACGATATTTATCCCGACGAATAAATTGACTGCGGCCAATTAGACTGTGGGAATTCGACCCGATGAAAGTTAGTGCGAGCACGGGGCTCCACGGGGAGAATATTAAAGTACGTGGAGCGACTTTGCGGACAAGTTGTTTAAAAATAACAAAGGTAATGGTTTTAAAGTCATCAATAGTTGAGGCACGCGATCGCAGCGTAGCTACGAGGTCGACGGGTAAGTGTCAACCCTTGAACCGAGGTGTCGGTGTTTTTTATTTGATTTCCCCTGCCGATGAATTAATTAAGCAGGTTATATCGTTTTAATTCATGTACTCATGTACATTTCACGAGGATAATTAATGGCTTAAACATCATTAATTATTCTGGAACTTATATTAAAATTCGCTTGGTCATTAAAAACACAAATTAAAAATTGTTTTAATTTCTGCTAAAATATCTAATCAATATTCAAAGTAATTAGTTAAAACTCGATTCTGTTTTTCCTTGCATATACATGCGTTACTTATATAATTTTTTGAGCAACATACATTCTCTGAAATCTTGAGCTCGCAAACGTAAGGCACACGCACAACGCGACTATATCCACCGAAAAAGGAATAACGTAAAAGAAACCTGGTCACCAGACCCCTGAGCAGGTACATCCTAAGGATCAGCATAAAAACGTCTCAAAAATGCAAAAAAAAGCGTGAAGCGAGCATCAGCGCCACCGGGTCCCGCTCGTAACTTTGTTGCTAGGCAAGACCGCCAACCGTTACAGCCTGCAATGGGGTCCTTATAACGCAGTAGCTGCAGAGCCAACAAAGGTCCATTGTAAATCACCCGCGGAGATATCGAGCTCGCTCTGGTCTGACCAGGCATCGAGAGTGCTGCCTTAGCGAACGTTACAAAAGCGATACTGTACATTTTACCCATACAATATCTTTGTTCGCGCTTCGCGGGTGTATTTATCTCAAAATACGATGTAACAAAAGGATAAAGGTTCATTGCTACTTTGCAGAGAAGTGAATGCGCGATTTGAAAATTCAGGGTGGCATATTCGTCCCTTTGTGAAAATTAAATTTGTTTATATATAGACGCTATTATTCGCCTGTTAATTAGAGGCTTTGCAAACTGGACAACAGCTTGAAAGATTGCACAAAGCAAGCTTACAATTTACGTGCCGCTACGACGTGTAAATTTTCCATTTAGGAAATTCCCAATTAAAATTTCATTGTGCGCCTCCTTCGCGATATTCAATTATCTATAAACAATTGTAGAATGCCGTATATCTGCCGTTGCGTAACATTACGACTCAAAAAGGCATCACGCGGAATATAAGAGCGCAGAATGAGCTCACGCGTGCGGGTACTCCGGTTACTTTCACTATGCGCACTGGAATAACTGAACGCCCACGCCGCAAAGTTCCCCGAGAGCCCCCGCAACTCCCGTGTAAATATCTCGAGAAAGCCTTTCATCAGGGATTGCGGGGGAAGAGCTCCGCTCAGCCGCGGCGCATCGGCTCGGAGACGCGGAGCCTGCGCACGGAACAGCGGCTGACGTCAACTTTTTGTATCCGGAGTTAAGGGCTAATTGCGTTTAATTTATTGCTGGGCTTTGCCACATGACTAAACCTTGCGTCGACCGGGAAGCAGCCTATAACCGATCCGCGCGAACCACGCGTTGATACACCGGGGAGCGTTGGAAGTATAAAGCGCGGAGGCGGAAGGTAACTAACTGTGTTCGCTCGTTGTAATGCAAATTTTCAATGGGCAATTATTGATGGTAATTCGCCGGGGAGTCGATTACATCAATTGTGGATTGACGTGTGCGCGACGCGATCGATGTTCAAATTAACCGTCTATTGGTTGATTCTCCGTCAAGCTTGCTTCATTCTGGAGCAGACAACCACGTGTCGCACGTGAGGCGTGCAGCTGTGTGCACATGCACCAATTGTTTTTCTTCTCAAACTTCCTATTTTGAGAAAAAAATATAGACGTTCGAGGTAGCTGTTTTGCTGAATGCTATAAGCAAAACGCAGTTGATTACTTGGCAGTCAATATTCAAAATTGCAGAGAAACGCAGTATTTCCCTTATTTTGATTTCTAATAAACCATTTGAAAACAAGTTTACAAGACCTAGTGTTGACGACGATTTGTATTGCTGATATGTTTACTGCGATGCCGCAAAAAAAAAACTACTAACCGATACAATTCGACACTTTGTTTAATAATGATTCACACATTGTTTTTGGATATTTAAGCGATTATGGATTTAATACAATGTAAATTAATAATTTATGTTGATTTTTCCGCGTTCGAAATTCATTAAAGATTCGTTGATACACGCCTTCTTATTTGCGACGATGGAAATTAAAACGCAAAACAAAGAAGAGATACTACAAATCATCAATTAGAGATGTTCGCCGCTAACGCGTTATTCCGCGCAATTCAAACTCTCTAATTAATCGGAGATTGTATTAAAGCTAATAATTAGCCCCGTCGCGATCTGCGTCGATCAATCTCCGGCAGCTTGGCGCCAATAAAATTTTTCATGCGCGCGAGCTGCCAATTAAGAGTTTAACGACACCGCCGGGCGAAGAGGATCCCCCTCGGGGAGCCAGGGAGGAATTCATCGCAGCTCGTTAAGGCTACATACTATATAGCGCGCGGCTTTCCGCGTCTCCGTGGGAGCGCCGACGCCGCCCGATACGTGCGTCAAGCTCGCGCACGCGCGATTTCAGGAAGCTGCTGCTTGCCGGCGGGGGTTAAACGTCAATTGAACCGCGTCGCTTAACATTAATACATCCCACGGCGGTGCCTGCGACGGGGGGCCAGCGGCGCACCGAGATCGGACGAGCGGAGGAAAAAATAGTAGCGAACGAATTCGAGGCGAGAGCTGTGCGCCGATGTAACGGACTTTTCGGGGAGGGAGATAACCATGCGCCGACACGATTGGCATGAGCGGCGGCGAATTTGTCGAACAGAAGGTGTTGAATACTTAGCCTGATGGGCTTGACTTTTCACCAGCGGCGGAAAAGTACCGTGTACACAGCTTGTCTTTTAGGCTATTAGTCATCGGTTATGGATAAAAAATTTCCACGGTTTTGTCAAGTAAAAAGAAGAAATAACAATAAGTGAAAAGACGTATAGCACGTGACGCCTTTTAATTGGATGAAAACTTTAAAGTTTAGGATAAACGATACGAGTTAGGGAGAAAATAACGGCAAAATATAGCTTTATTTCAGGATAATCAAGCGAATCTACACAACTTGTTTTATAAAATTTTTAGTTGTAGTTTAATAAAATTTAATAGTATACACCAATTTATGTAATACGATTGAAAAAAATTTAATGTGCAATTTCAGTTAGATGTTCAGAATATGTTTCTTTCACATTGGAACTAAGTTATAGAGTATTAGATGATTAATATTTGATCTTACCAAACAGCAAAATTTAGAAAACAAGCTGAAATATAGATTTGAACATCCTTAATCTACTTTAAATGGAAACTTTAATTTACCTCAGCTTGTATCGCATACGTATCTTATTTTTGTTTAATTGAATTGCTATTCGTAATTAAAAAGTAAGAAAATAAATTCAACCTGTTTTCTCGTAGGTATAATTTTAGACAACGTAATAATTAAAATAGTAATAGCGCATCTAGTTGATGAGAAAAAGCCTTTAAATAGCAGAGATCTTCTGCTTCCTACAGGTAAATTGCAATGGTACACCAGTGAGACACCTGGCAGGTGCGCGTACGCAGGTGAGCTATCAGCGCCAGGTAACCGCACGAGTTATTAAGACGGGCGCTCAGGTGATTCACCGTTGCGAAGGCAGCAGCCTGCCTTATCATTACCTGCGCAACGCTCCAGTGGTAAGGTAAAAACGATGCCTTATATGGTATAGACTAGAACGTCGGTAATAAAGTATCAATGCCTGCTTTATCGATAGCTGATAACGTGACTGTAGCAGATGTGCTAATTGAACTGGTATCACAGATGTCTAATAATTACGATTCACGCGTACAGTCTAATTGTTTCAGTGTTGTTTCAGTTCACTCTCACTTTTTAGATCTCGATAATAAATGAAAAAATAAACTTTTTAAGTAAAATGATGAATTTTGTTAACCAATGTCAAATGTTCATCTGATGATGTGAAAACTGAAATCCCTTACATGCAAGATGCATTGAGATATTTCCATTGTTTTCGATTAGATTATTGTTATTAGATTATGAAAAACTATTCGCTATCCTAGTACCCCAGTACGATATATTTTTTTTATCAATGACAAACATCTAGTGTTACTTACTCGTATCATTTTCAGGCGACTGTATCCCGTCCCCCACATCTTCAGGTGCTGTTGATAGAGCTGAAACAAAAAAATACACCTTGTTAGAATCAAGCATCGCTATACCTCTTAGAGTCTTCATAATCATCTGGGCTTCAATCAATCATATGATATTTGATTTCTATCGAGAAACTTAATTAGAACAATAGAAATGATAAATGTTTTTAATTTCTAAAGCAAATATGTAAGAAGTTCTATTTGCTTACAACTATAAGCTCCATTATATTAGAGTAAATAAATTTTACAATGTATCGATTTTCATTCAGTCGATTATCAGAATCACTGTTGATAATAAAAATCAGTCGTATACATCAAAAGCAAGTGACATAACTGATAGCAGATCAATACATCAATCCATGAGAAAGAGAGAAAGCGCGTCGCCTAACTCTTGCCTGAGAAAACGTTTACAATAAACACAGGTACCACGAAACAAAAACCGGCGATTGCTTTTTTTCACAATCGCTTACTTTAAACTTTAAAGAAAAAGGAAAAGTTGGCAGAAAGCTGATTTCGCATTGAACGGAGTCTGGACAATAACCGGGTTTTAAATTCATTCTTGCGATGCCGTGTTCGTGAATAATTTATTTTTTTTTTAAGGTTTTCTACGAGCTCTCTCGATTGATCGAATACTGCCTCAACGAATAAGCGCAGTTTAGATACTTTGCGTATTGGCTTATTGCAGTTTGTTCCAAGTATTTCAAGTTTCACTAGTTTGTATTAATCTTAGATCAGTGGCATTTAAATCAATTAATGTTTTTAAAGGCTAGCAATTAAATAGAAATAAAAAATTTTAATGGGTTAGATAACAATTTTTATCGACTGTAATTTTTATCATCGATCTTTAAAATAATAACAAACTATTTGAACTTTTTGTCACAATTTTACCATATAGTGTAGACGCTTTATATTACCTTCTTTGACTAATATAGCATGATGAGTTTATGAATCAAATTTAATTAAAAAAAAACTTATAAAAAGCAACATCGTTTAAACTAAAGATAAATGACTTGGAAATTTTTGAAATTATAATGCGATCTTCTGATATCGATTGTTTATAATTAGCATGCTTTACTACGTATTAACGCGCTAATGATTGGCCTCTGATGGTTTCTCAGTCTGATATAACCAAGGAAAATATCGCTGAATTCGACCAGCAAAAAAAAAACTTGAAATTCGAAATGATATTTTAATTCACAATTTTCCATAAAGGAACAAATTTAATTATCTTCATCCGATTGAATTTTTTTATTTAAATTTTTTCATCCATCATGGTTGAAACTCAAGTTTAAAAGAAGTTGTTTAGATAATATAAATAGAAATTAAATTCTTATTAATTATGAAGATGGTATATGTGAAGTGAATGTACAGGATATGTGCTACATCTATGGATAAACAATAAAGAAATAAAATCAAGATAAGGACGAAGAAGCTTCAATATACTTCAGTTTCTCATAGAAAGCAATAATTTTTTAGTATCAAACGAGAAAATTTCATATTTAAAAGTAATTACATTTTTGAACACCGGTTAAATAGACAGGTGACTTTCCATGGTTGAAAAGAGAATTGAAAAAAACAAACAATAAACCAGAGAGCTTTTATTACTTTATCGATAGTTCTTTGAATTACAAATCTCAGATGATTTCTTTATCGAGACTGAAATTCGATAAGCCATTGACTTGTAAAACGCCGTAGGTAGAATGATCGCACACGACGCCCCTATCGCTATTTTCGATCTTCGATTGAGAACATTCTCTCTGTACCGAGGCCGAAAAACTTTCCTGCCTTTGTTGGAATCATGAACATCTGTGTTATCTGTGCACATATAAAATTCTAAGCGCGGCAAAACTCAGTCAACTCAGTTCAAGAGAGAAATAATTTACAAAAGCGTAAGAAAAATTGTAGAACTGTCAGACCACGAAATTATGGTGTCTATAGTGGAGACAACTTAGAATAAGTTTTACATCATTTTAGTCAGTCTCAACCCGAAAGTTAGTTCTTATGAGTAACCGTACCTTCTTGGTATGCTTAAATAAAGAAAGTGTTGAATTAATCGTGTTCCAATACAATGATCCGATAGCCTGCGCGGTAAAAACGATGAAAGTCAAAAGCGCGCGTTGCACTCGCGCTATCAGGTGCGCGCAGTGCATTTTTCGAATTCCTTATTACTATACGGCTCAGGAATTGGCCTATCGCGATAGCGATCAGGAGGTGAAAAATGCACGCGTCGGAAAAACAATGGAGAGGCCACGGAACTCTCGCGGGTGAATTCTGGTCGAGGCGATCGAGAGCCACTCGTAACAATGGGCAGCATTGAGCCGATTTTTTGGCGCGTCTCTGACAATGCGAGGGTAAAAAAATATGATGCAAACGTCGATGACCCGAGGGAAAAGCGTTACGTTGATCTGATTTTTAGGAACGGAATATAATTTTCTTTTTTTTTCACTGGAATCTCATGAAATGTGCTTTTTTCGCGAGGAATCGTTTTTTTTCAAATTAAAAGATTATTGTGAAGGAGCGCAAAGAACTCTTAAACCTACCAATAACATCAACATTAGTAATACATGAGGGAAGAATATTCCAGTCCTCTTAATCTATTGCAGGTAGAGTAAACCCCAATATTTGAATACGAGCAAATCTCGCCCAGCGGACGAAAAGTGCGCAAATTAAATTATATACTGAACATTATGTTTTTCTTTTTCCTTTACGTAAGAGCTCAATCTACAAAAAATGGTAATAGCCTATTATATTAATTCATATAATATTTGTGAAAACAAGTAGGTACAAGCAGTCGTCAAAATAAAATCGCTTCAGTCTGGCATCATTCGCAACCAATTTTTTCCCACTTCGAACGAGTTGTCTAATTCGGTTAATATTTCGTTCGCGTGATGCTAATCGCTTTGCAAATCGCAGAAGCAAGCGCTTATAAGGCGCAAATCACAAAATCGCAGTAAATTATAGCATACCGATATTTATGGAGTTTGTCGTCTGGTCGAGCATGTTGGTGCTAGTCGGGAGACCCATTTAGATGTAACGCCAATGAATGAATTAGTATCTTCAGAAACGAGAATGCAAATTCCTTCTCACTGTAGACTCTACGCCGGGGAGGTAGGAGTACCGTCACCTTGAGCTTCGATTCCGCGAAGACTAGGGAGGATAGTTTCAACGTCCAGCTCCAACGAAGGGAGAGATCGCTGACGCTCATATCTCTATTGACTTTCAGTATTTCCAATTCTCTTCCGTTCCCGAAGCTAACGCCAAGGATGACTACACGAAGTTGCGCACTGACTGTGTGGAAAAGGATTGAAGAGATTCGTGATTTGGATGCTTTGCCTTGACTTTCATTGTTGTTCCAAAGTATATCATTCAGATCATGTTTAGTGCTAAATTTGGCCAACTAGTCCATTATTGCAGTTTCTTTAAGTGTTCGAATAAGTATTGCAGGTTTAAAACACCTGGACTGAAATTTCTTCACAATACATCGCTGCTTTACAAAAAATTTGTACCGTTATTTAAAAGTTCATACCAACAATAAAAGTGACATACTAATGCTATATAATTATTTAGGTTTTAACGTAGTCCTGACCCCTTGACAGATGCAGTGTCAATTCTTTTATAAAGACTTGTTCGGTCGAAGGTGCAACACGTAGCACCACTCATCTTACAATTGTGACCGCTAGAAAGACCGATTCATAGGCAAAGAACACTTCAATTCACTTTTATTACACTAGACATCTTCAAACATCATAACTGTACACTTCACCGGGTACCGTCACTTCGCCGTACCAAGTACAGTACCACTCGCTCGCTCGAACTTGTCTCCGGAGCTGCGCCTCGAATATTCTTCTTTTATTCGACTTATCGGTGCGAAAGACGATTAGATCCTTATCGCGCGGCGCCCCCTTCCATGCACCGCTTGTTTGTTGACTCTAATTAAAGGAATTGCTTACTGGGAATTTCTTTTTCTTTTCATTTAGGTCACTTGTTTTAAGCTAAAATAACAATCCTGAATTTAAATCAGTTTATTTATTAAACATCATAAGTTTATTAATGTGGCGCTGTTACGTACACTGCGCGTCAAAAAAGAAAATGTTCAGTTATACTGTTTTAACAACAGTTTTTGTTCAATTTCCATATTTAATGCAATTCTTTATAACAGAAAAATTTAAATTACTCAATGATTTGTTCATAAGCATCCGCAATGTTATGTATTAAGCGCTTTAATCGGCGTAAAATGATTTGCATCATTTTTCATAGATAAGAAAACATGTAATCGCCGACAGTTTCAACTCAACTGTAAAAAACGTTCCAGTGTCGAAAAGCCAATTTGTTATTGACGATAAGCAACAAAAATATTTGCATGTAAGACGTACAAAAAATGACCCTTACGTTGTTTAAATTTTTCTAATTTTCAGATTAAACATTAAGCACGAATACCATCATTTCGTATATAAATGATAGAGATGGTAAATACAATGCTATTTTAGAACGCGTGCCCCCTTATACAATGAAGTGAATTATATATCAGACGATCGGCGATAACATCGATGATAATAGAGGTGTGCGGATTACGCTGAGAATTTATATCTTTAACTGTTTCATATTTTTGATATTTCCACATCAGTTGTAATTTTAGTGGGTCTTGTGATTCGACTTTCTTCGAAAAGAATTCATTATTTCAGAATAATCGATTTATTTTCATGTTGCACGTTTATATAATAAACGTTAATTCGCTTTGGCGGAGGTATACGTTTATAGGCCTCAAAATATTGGGAGGACATTTTTTTAATAGCTTTGCTTCATTAGGTAAAGGTAATTAAATTACGAAGTAATTAAGCAGTCTTTCAAAGTATCTTTTAAAGCGTATAATATCATTTTCCATTCAATTTATGGAAAATCAATGAACCACATGAATAATTAGTTTGCTCTTCTTGCCTTTCAAATCCATCATTTTGACAACTCAATACCGTTGGCTCTAAAAAAAATGTGCACATATCAATTTTGCGGCGAAAGCCATTTGATACGACTGGAGAAAACTAGCACATTTCGATGCACATTTAATTTCCTCAAAAATAAACTCATTCCGTGATTTACCGTGTTTTCTTTTTTTTGGCACAAAACTGTTTTACAATGAAGCTGCTAAAATGGCTTTTGTTTGCGGTAGATTTAAATTGCATTACTTTTCGCTGTAAAAAAACGAAATGCACTTTACTTCATTAGGATAAAATGAAGCGTGCCATTTTTTTCCGTTAGAGACTACGATATTTACTCTTGAAAATTGACGGATTTGTAAATCCCCTTACAGCATAACAATGTGCTGAGCAACAATGTGCAGTCCCCACCACGAGATTCGCCAATATCGACTGGACTTAAGTACTTAAGCCGTCGACGATAAACTTCGCGATCAATGAATCACGAGGCGAGAAAAAACACATTGAAGGCGCAAAAAAAAAGATCCGCGATCCCTCACCTAGATGAGGGTAAAAGTAAGTTTCCGTGTCAGCGGGACGTCGCTGGCAGTAAAAGGACAAGTCGCGCACTTTCGGTTTCGCGCGCACTTGAACCACGAGCCCCAACGACCCGTCGGTCTAGATTCCGCTCTCGTCTTTTTTTCCGACCGGACGAGGGTGCCGCGGGACACGCGCTTTCTTTCCAGGAATTCGCAGATGTTACATATTGATAAGTAAAAGCTGCGGTAGTTTATTGGTCGGAGCTTTGCGGCTAGCTAACGCTTTCCCGTGAAATTGTAACGTACACAGTTACATAGTGGATCGATCAATGGTCGGTCTTTTGTTGCAGTAGAATTTAAGTGCACTTCGCGTGCTGAGATTTTAATGATTTTTAACAGTTACAGTTTTAAGTGAATAAATAAATAAGTGCAAAATAAAGTTAACATGTTCAATTTCAGTTTCATGCATCTTAATGCAGATCGCTTTACCTCCTTCATCGATGAAGATATAATATTATATGTTTATATTTAAAATTTTACTACAATTTCATGGTGTAAATTGATAGTCACGCCGACAGGCAGTCGTTTAGAAGTAATGCCATGTGAATCTTAGCAATCACCCGTAAATTAGTAAAGAGATCGCATAGTAATCAATTTAAATCATGCAATCGTGATTCGTGAGATGTCACATTATTTCATTGTAACGCATTACAAATAATAATAAATAACCAGTTTCAGGCTCATTGAATGCACCGCCGATGGCCGAGGAAGTTCCAGCGAAGCGGAACATGCAAATGCGATGGTATTCCCTTCAATTAATCAGCGCCGCGTCACGACCTTAACCCCGGCAAAAAGCAGCCCAGTAACAGCTACAGCCCGCGTTACTGCACAATAGGCGACAATGTACAATTATCTCGACAATTATCGTATGTATAAAAGAGAAAACCGAGAAAACCGAGGGAGAAACAATCGCGGCGATATGCCAGCAGTAAATTTCGTTCGACTTGTTTAGCACTCCGCAGGCGCTGATGTATGCGAACGGAGTGCACTGCCGCGATTTTAATCTTTTCTTTTTAAAGAAAACGTACACCGGAGAGAAATTGGGAAAAACCCCGAGCGTTTTTAAATCCTGTTTAGCTCATTCGCCCGATTCGAGCGGTCTGTGTGAGCGCCGAGAATTTACCTTCTAGGCCAGCTCGAAAAATGCGCGCAACGCAATTCGCTCCCTAAATAACGAACCCCGAAAAGAAACGCGCTGCCACTCGCTAAACAGCAAACCACAAAAAAAAAAAAATGATTTAAAAAGAAATAAAATAAATTCCTTGTGCGAACACTGACGCCTCCAATCCTCGTGTCCAGTGGAATAAGTCAATACGCGTGTATCGAAAAAAAAAAATAATAATAAAGAGCTACTCGCATACAACGAAAATTTCGAGCGGGGAAGAGGCTGAACGCGCGGCGCGCCGGTTGACCGAGGTTGCCGCTCTCCCGCTCGGAGTTTGCGCAAAACCGCGGCGTCTCGCGCTTGTTATCGGTCGCGCATGTGGAACGCGCTCTCCGCAATTATTTGCCGGCGGCGGGGCTGCGGGAGAAGCATGCCTCGTCTCCGCGCCGTGCGAACGGGCTTCAAAGTTCATCCGCAATACGTGGAAGTATATTAAACGATCAGGTTTTAATGAGTTTTTTGCCTCGTTGAGGGTATAATGGGCCTTTTTGCGACGGTTTTTAACGAACCTTTTTTTTTCTCGCGACGATGGTCGCGGTTAAGACGGGTATATTATAATGTGAAATGCCTAGAAAGAAGTGAGTCACTCGGGTAATTATTCTTACGTGGAAGTGTACTTTATTATGCTATCTCGAATGGCCAGTCATGGAAATTGAATGTACTTGATTTATTTAGACGCAATTTGTGCCGTTGATGTTCGCTGTACATAAAACGTCAAATGGTTAGATTGTAATTAATTACGGAACGTATTTTCGTAGAATAGGTATTTCCGTCTAATGTTTTTGGCGCATGACCATTATTCGATATCTCTGATAACATACAATTCATTATCTTTTTGCTGCTTAATAATTTTCCCGTTTGTTGATCAATGACGAGCAATAATAAAGATTAAGAAGGCTTATAGTTAAGATGTTTATTAAATAATTTTGTACAAATTTGTTTGTCAGCTCTATATTAATGCGCATGAATCCTTTAATAACAATACCTACAAATTATTTATTTGATTCTTCTAAATAGAAAAGAATGTAATTCTGTATATTAATTAACACACACTTACTTATTAGTAATTGTTCATAATCTGCACGACTCTAAGTTTATTTGTGTAAGGTACGTTACACAAGGAAACAAAAATAGTCAGAGGAAACGCAAAAATACCAACATTTTCCCGGCGCAAGTAATTTCGAAAGGACTGTTCAGCGCACTCAAATACCGCGAGTTAAGAGGCGCGATTCCGCGTGACGAGATGCGAGCGCACGAAAAGCGAAAGCAAAACGCAATACGCCGCGCCTCTGCCACGCGTCACCCAGAGATCCTATGTGCATACCCTTAGCAGGCTAAAGTCCATCCGACGAAAAAACCGCAACGAAACGCACGCGTTTCCGCGCGGCACACGTGATAATCACCCGTGACGAAAAGAAAAATATGTTTATCGCCCGAGCGTACGAGTAGCCGACGAAATGGGCGATTCGCCCGAGGCGGGCCGTTGTTTTGACGAGTCTCTGGGATTTTTTTCTTCTCCTCTCCGCCCCGTTCGCCGTATTTTTAGAGCCCAAGGTGCGCGGGAGCGCCACCGCGATGTCCAAATCGAGCCAACGCGCCTCGCGATTCGCGGAAAAAGTAATTGTAAAATTGCAGCGGCGTGTAAATCGACGGCGTGACGTAAATTTGCATAACGAGCGTTAAGTAATTTTTAGTTGTGAGCGCAGCAGGAAGCGGAACAGGTGTCGCGAGGTTCACTCTTGGACGTCTATTTTTTTTCCCGGAGAGCGTACACGTGCTCTCGATTATTATGGATCGCCTCGAGATGCCCAAGGCTCATCTAGCACAAGGATGATCGCTATCCGGATAAATAATGTATTGGCAGGCAACGTGAGATCCTGCGCAATATTGTACTGTGTCGCGCGCAACTCTTTAAGAGATTTAGCTGATGCTGTGTCAAATGAGCACTTTTACTGCCTTCGAGCACTACAGTCGCGGTGGAGTACAAGGAATTAGCCGTTTTAGTTTTTCGCGAAAACTGCGATTTTATATTTGAAAATTTAATTCTATTATTTATTTAACCATGTACTCATAATAACTCACGATTATTTCGCTTTGAATTTTCACATAAATATTATTTGCAAAAAAAGAGAAGAACAAGATTTTTATCGGGAATTTATAATTTTTTCAGTATTATTTATAAATAAATATGATAATGAAAGAAAGTGTTTATTTTTAACGTTTTTCTTTACATGCAGGTCACGTAGGTTATAAGCGGCCGCTCATTTAAATAGTTTATTATTAAAAACACGTCTCTTCAATACTAAAACAAATCTGAATCTAATCTAATGAGTAATTTCAACTCCTAGACTTACAAAAACATATGAGTAATCGTACAATTGCTTCCTCCGTCGAAATGTCCCATTCACGCACCCACCGTTTGCTTGCTTCAATTGTAAAACCAACATCCGTCGCAAAGCGGCAGTTAAAAAGTTTCGTCAGTATTTGTTTCTTTTTCTTCCCCGCGCAAACATCTTAAACACTTAAAGCTAATATTTCCATCCTCACGATCATCTCTTAAAAAAGTCTAGCTTCTTTGTACCTGTCTGTCGAAGCGCATTAAGTACTCTGATAATGTAGAAGAGTAAAAAATTCAGAAAATCACTCTTTTGCAGAAAAAACACAGCCACTCGAAACTCGATTGGCTGTGTTATCACTCGTTTCGAGTGGTTTTTCACTCTTCCACATTTTGAAGATTATGAGGGTAGAGTAAAAATGATTTCCATACTGTTAAAAATTTATGTAAACCCAAGTTTTGAATATTACCTACAAGGAAAAACACATAGATTGTGTAAATATATTACGCACAACTCAGAAAACGTGTTTTTGATTCAACCATTTGGTCGTGCATTTGGTTCAGCTAATAGTACAGTATTCTAACAGTGCAGTAATAATTGTTATGCCTGTCGGATACATGGAGAATAAGAGAGGCCGCGAACTTGCTCGGAAGGAGCTGTTCGCGCCACTGGAAATCGGTCAATGTCGAGAGTCTTACTATAGCTTTGACGACGATCTAAACCTGAGAGAAGCTAAGTTATGCATCTTGCGAACATCTGCGGGCGTTACGGATGAAATAGTTAAAAATGGAATAATATATACTTGCGCGAACGGGATTGCTGCACTTTTAGCATTGCGGAAGAATGCGAGATGTTTCTTTTATATATTCACTTCGTGTAACTTTTCGAAAGAACTTTTCTGAGCCCTAAAATCTTATCTTCATTGCTCGTGGTTTTTCTATAAACTTTTTAGGAAAAATCTAAGTAGTTCGTAGCGCTTAACGTTTTATTTTAACGATTGGGAATTCAAAGAAATTGGCTTAAGCATAGTTTCGTAAACTTTGTTTATCTACGAAAACGTTTTTTTTATTAAAAAGTTATTAAAGTTTTAAAGAATGCCTAATTTTTCTCTACAATGTAAGAATTATAAACAATGGCATGATCAGATATACTACAGTGGTCACTGTGATCGAATAACAATCGGCAATACTCCACTCTGCAGGTGTATGTATGTTGGTATCCTAATAAATTTTATGTAACTTTATTTCCGACACGGACTTCGGTAGGTACATCCGCGTCATTTATGTAACTCGCTATTAATTACACAACTACACGACGTGCCATTCCCGTGGGTCTTATTCTGTGAGATTAGCGCACGCGTTAAACGAACTCAAGGTGCACTATCAGTTGGCATGATGCACGATTTTACACGGCTCTGCATACCTGTACATTCCAAAAAAAGCTTACACCAAGAATCCACCTCGGCGCCGTCTCGATGAGCTAACTCGCGCGTGCGAGTCGCAAATTTCGCCGGATGTCAAGCGCAGCGCAATTTTTCACGACGCCAAGTCACTCCGCCGAGTTTCGCTTCGACGGATTTATCGATCTCAGACGAGGGAATGTCACGCGATTGTTTTCCTCGCGTCGGAGCGCAAATTGCTGACTGAGCGATTTGCTGCAGGAATCTTATGGCGAATTTATGTTTTCGATTAATTCCGTCGTGTTCTTGCGTAATAAAGTTCTATTTTAACTGCGATTATAATAAAAGCTGTTCTTTCAATTTAAAAAGTGTCACTGATTAAATTGTAAGAAATAAAGAGTCTTGAGCAGGGTCTAATCTGACGTGAGAAGGAAATTTAACTTCTTGATCCTGGATTCTTCTGTATTATAAATTCATTTGTTTCAAAATAAGTTTGATTATGGTTATTTTCGATTATTTAGGATCACGCTAGTTAGAAAAAAAACCTAAAACAGATATTCTAAAGACCTTTTAATTATTTAAATTTTGTGAATGTAATTACCTGACGAAGCCGGCAAATCTAGTCAACGAAAGGTCGATTTTTCGTAATTTTAAAATTTGTTAAAAATAATAATATTACGATGTGGAACAACCTTTGTATAAGTAAATTAATTTGTGCGTGTTATTTTTTTAAGCACATATCACAAACCATAGCGAAGTCTCTAAAGAGTTTGTGTGTTTGCAAAGCGGTTAGTGTAACGAATAAACAGCGCTTTTCAGGTCGAGTACTCAAATTTTCACAGTACACGCAGTTTTCTAAATTTGTTCGTTGTTTAACGTTTGGTGATATTTGACTTTCGCAAAATACGCTGCGGAAAAATGACGACAAATAGCTAACGATAACACTCGTAATATATTATGGAGCAAGCATGGTGACCTTCGTGATCTTTTTAGAGATTTAGGCTAGATGTAGGTAGAATTTTTTTAATTTTCATTTCATATCTCTGGATGAGCATAATTTTTTATGACGAAAGATTGGAATATTTATTTCGTTTGGAATGAGTTTTTATTTCAGCGTTTCCACTCAATTTAAGTAATATAAAAAGAGCTTCCGCCACGTGGAGGCAGTATTTGTAAACGAAAAATATATCGAATGCAAAGACGCTTAAATCAGAGTAAGAAAAGTGATGAGTAATTTACACCTGAAATACAGGCGCGATTCCTAATAATAACGCGTTCTTGAACTCTGGTACAGTGACGCAACATGGCTAACTGAAAAAAAAAATTCCATGGAAATTGTGGACCTTGATACTTTAGTATGTTAAGATTGCAGAGTCACTGCCATACGGAAACATATGAAAATTCATCGAAATGCGGTACTCTTCTAAAAATACAATAAAATTGAAGAACCTCACTGTGCCAAGTCAAACATTTCCTCGCGATCTTTATCCGAAACTCCTCTTTGGACGATTTCCATGCGATATTTATCCTTGCCTAAGAAAATATGCGCCTCGCGTTCTGATCACCTGTTCGATCATCTTGCAGTCCCGTTATACCGTGCATAATACTCGCAAACAAGGCAGCAGCAGTCGCTTGAGAAAGAATCAAAACAAATCTGTTTTATTATCGTGCAAAGGAAAATTTCGAGAAGTTGCGCCTTGGCAGCGAACCTCGCGACAATGGTCGATCGATCGCGCACTCCTCACCTATCGCCGGCGACTTTGAACTTCGTCTCCCGACGAGGCGTCTGCCAAGGCGTCTCCCTGGCCTCCCGCTCCCCACCTCTTGCCCAGAAATTTGGCCAATTCCGTATGCGCAAAATAGCAGCAGCCGCCCGAGGAATGTCCTGTGACGCGCACCTGCCACGTAGTGTTGCGACGCAGTTTAGACCCCCGGGGGACGTCAACGGAGCCGACGCGACGTCGCCACGCGCCAACGAAATTTATAGAATATATAGAATAGCTGTAGAATGTACACAGCTGGGCAATGTGCGCGTGGCGGCACGAGTTTATTCTGCAGAACCAGAGGTAAGATCGGATACCCAAATATCAATTTTATATAACTTTGTTACAAGTTTCTTCGAAGTATACGTAACCTGTTATCTGCACAATACACGGTTTAGAATAATCATTTACTTCGTCCCACGATCATCGAACTATCGCTATATAAGATCGCTATATAAGTAAAAACTAATTTTGCAACGAAACTATGACAATTCTTCGTAATCTCTACCTGTTCAACTTCTTTGGTACCCTTCGCATTTATCAATATGACTATCTATAACAAAATTGCAATGCCTACATTTCGTTGTAAGCTTGTCTTTAATTGCGATATTATCTATAAATTTAATATTTCAACTCGAAGCGTCTATGGGGGTTTCCCACGAAATATAATGAATAAATTCACACAATAGAGAAACCACAGCACCACTTAAGTTCAACATTTAAATTCATTAAATAACATTATTTCCATTATTTTTAATCAACTCATTGAATACTTATATTAGGTACGTAATTCCCACAATCACTAAATTACTTTGCGGTAAATCATTAATTTTATGAAAATCATCTCTTTTTATAACGAAAGCCTTTTTCAAATAAGCATTATTTTTTATTTCATTTGTTTACGCTTTTATTTTTAGTCCGAGCTAATGATATTTTTGACGATTAAACATTTTCGAGGTCGTAATATAAGTTTTCTCATCTCCGAAATATTAAATTTTGACTCACGCTTTTTCTCGGTTGTCCAATAGTCTGCAACTACAAGCGTTATATTTAGCCGTGTGCAATTATCCTCTGTTTGTTGGACCGCAATTTACAAAACGATCTGTTTTGTTAGCACCACGAAACGAAAAATAAGAAAAGCTCGCGGCAGCCGATTTTTTTTTGGCCAGGCGTATTATCGTAAAATTCTCTTCATTTCGTCTCGTTTGAAAAATCGAAAAGAATCCGAAGCGGCGGAGTGGCAAGTTTAGCGATTTTGGAGGGCAGCCAGAAGAAGCGTGCTAGACGTTTCCCCGACGGATCGAATTTCGTATTCTTTTTTTTTCTTTATATTTTCGAAAAAAATTGGATTATTTCAATCGACCGACGTCTGTTCGTCTGAGCAGTGTCTGAATTGTGATTCAAGCGAAGCGAGACGCTTATCGAAGGTAACCGCCGGATGATTAGGTAATGGAATTTTCTATATCAATAAGTAGCGTAATAAAGTGAGTCGTAAGTGCGATCGTGAAGCAAGTGGATTGTTGTGATGTAAAATTTTATATGAATTCGTTGAAATTATTTATAATTTTTAAAATAAATTTTAGATCAGTTTTTAAATTTACAGACTCACTTAAATTGCTTCCTCCTTGAGGAAGCTTTGTAATAGTGATTTTTGAAGTTTTTGTAAAAACATATTATAAATGTTTTTTGATATATAAATATTTTTTATTAGTTTTTAAGCATGTTAAAGTACGTATGCTGAAAAAATAAGTTGAGTTACAAAAAGTATTTATATCTCTTTGTTTTTAATATCGACGTTAAAATAATTTACGACTCTGCATTAATTGATATATCACATAAAGAATCGTAAATTAATTGGATCACTGATTAAGAAGAGAATACTTAACAAATCGACTTGAGTTGCTAAATTCGCGCATAAAAAAGTAATATAAATAAGTACTAATTTACTGTTTATTAGTATTTAAATTAAACAAACAGTCAAACCGAAGGTCAATGTTTTATCAGCTCGGCGGATGTTACCAACATTTTTGTCATTGAATATAATGAAAATATAAATTCGAACAATGCTCGATCCTACTACAACTTGTCATTTCTTTATGCAACTAAAACTGTGAAATTCTCTTCGCCGAACAAAAGTGAAAATGACGTACGGAAAGAAAACGAAAACCGCAATATAAAATGCACTTTGTATTCGTATCGAGGGCGACGCTTTATTATACATGCGCGCCACCGGTCATCTATTATCAAGCTTGGGATGTAGAGATCGCTGCAGTACAGGTGAAGAGGGGAAAGTGATCGAGTGGCCGAGTAGTGTCTCGTTATCGGCCTCTTCTATAAATATTACTTCCTTTTCCTTTGTTTAAGAATTTAAAAAAACGCACGTCAATTTCTGCAAGATTACTATTTAATCGTTTTTCTCTTTATTAACACGGTTCATGAGTCAGTTAAAATAACATTGCTTGTATTAAAGTAAAGTATGCTAAATAATTTTGGAAGTGCCGTATGTTGAATGATAATTACGAAAAGTTTAAATGGCTTTATAATATTTCGTGGAAACTTTTCAATTATGCAAAAAGTCCGGCTAAAAAATTGTTTAATTTATGATAATCATTCGAGGGTTTTGCAAAAAAGAAACGCAAGCCTCTATAAAAATTTTGTGATAAAGTTTTATACACGGTGCCCCAAAAATACCCGAACCCCCCGATAACTTTGTAGGGTGAAATCCTATAAAAAAAAAAGTTAAATAGAAAAGTTGCAGGATTTCAAAAAGCAAGGTCAAATATTTAACTTTTTTCGATAGAATTTCACCCTGCAAAGTTATCGGGAGGTTCGGGTCTTTTTGGGACACCGTGTACAATAATAAATCATAGATAACGGGTGGATCGTTCTGTTTTTCTTATTCAATGCGAAATTCACTTGTATAACCTGACCGACGGCATGCGCTAATGCAACTGAATTCTACTTTGTCGGCTCGCGCGATGAGAACAAATATTTGCACATCGCGTTATAATGAGGAACAATTTAGTGAGAGATTCCCACTTAGATTACGGTTAAAAATCGTTACATACTTTATACTGCACATTATGCTAATCAGGAATCAATATCGGTAATAATAAAGAGTTTCGAAAGCTGTACATGGTAGAAAAAAAAGCTAACATTTTGTAGGAGTATTTTTTTTGTTGACTGTTGAAGAGCGACTGACATACATAATTAGCCAAAGCGGAATTTCGACCAGGCACAATTGTGCACGTCGGCGCATGCACACACGACGTTAACACTTGGAATTACCAATTTTGCATTTCTACTGCCTAGAATTTCATGAAAGCGCAAACATCGTTAGAATTTGCTTTCTGAAAGTTTTTAAAGTTTCCACTGCAGGATTTGAATGTGAATCGAAAGTAAAGTTAAAACTTTAACACGATACCTCATTAGTTACTATCAAATAACAAGATAAAGAAATATTTTCTTGTAATAACACAGCGGAACTTTCGGTATTCCACTATCAATTGACGCTATCGTGAAAAAATTCGAGTACGTCAAAGCCGGCGAGAATTTTAAATAAACTCAAAAAAGAAAGGCTCGAAATAGCGATACATATTCCGTTTGCCCGTGCTGACGCGGACAAACGTACAAACAAGAAGCGAAGAAAGTGCATGTAACGCCGGAGGGGGGGATCAGCGCACTATTCACGCGGGCGGCCGCGGAGAAATTTCTTTCTCCTTCCAGGGCCACGGGCCGGTAAAAAAAAATCGCCCGCAATGACAAGGCGAAAACGATCGATCGGAATCGCGCGGCCTTGCCACTCCTCTCCTTTTCTCCTTCGCTGTGTGTACACTGGCGTAAACAATGCGCGCGCGAATGCACCGGCGACACCGGGAAGAGCAGAAAAAGCTCCGAGGCGGTTGCACTTCCTCTGCTATCGCGCGTCGAGTTTTTCGCCGGCTGCAAAAATCCCACCGGGAAACTGTTGTTGGCTTCTTTTTGCGCAGCTAATTTACTGTTGCTTCGGTGTACAGTTAGGAAAATTCGCTCGGATAAAAAAAATAGGATGCTTCCTTACGTGCAATTCGCTGATTCGAGATTATTAACTGTGCAATTACTACTTTTTCAATGGTGGACTAAAATTAAGATTGCAATAAGCAGTTTCAAATTATGAAATTATTATTGACGTAAATTCTATATTTATGGTATGTGTTCTATAAAATGCTCATATTAGGGGAGAGCGGGGCATAGCGGGCCGTGGGGCAATGTGAACCTTCGGGGCATAGTGGGTCACCCCATTAAATATGT
>JAXIUT010000048.1:1188285-1220703 GCA_035586675.1 Eurytoma californica
TTAATAAATATGTTTCAGAGCAAATGAAACATATTTAATGGGGTGGCCCACTATGCCCCGAAGGTTCACATTGCCCCGCTCTCCTCTATATAGAAAAACATTTTACTGAATTATTTGACTGAATGTGTCAATCGACTCGGGTCGAGAACGAGATGCACTAATTGACTCAGGATCCATTTACGTTTATTATTACAGGAGTTTAAATCAAACGTGCGAATTCCGGCGGTATATACTTTTATCAGCCATTTTCGATATATGGATTTATTTTGATTAGTACTCTAAAGCAAAGATGGTCCATGTCAGTATACTTTTACTAGCGCAATTAGTAGCAAAATTTTTTTTTATCAACAAACATCACAGCTTCGTAAATCATAATAACACTTGTTGCTTTAATGATGACAGATTTATTTACATTACTTTCTCGAATGCTGCTTATATCAAGCTATAAAATTGGATTCACTGAGTTTAATTGGCAACGATAAATATTCATTCGAACCATAAAAAATTTTTAGTTACAATAAACAACAACGTGCACTCGCGACCTGATTTCATACATTGTAAACAGTTACCTCGGACCGCATGGCATTTTAATTTCGCCTGATTTCAATAGCACTCCAGATGAAAAAAAGGAATAATCATAGGGAGCGAGTGAACCTAACAAACGTCCGGCTGACAGTTAAATTTTTCGAGTGGGCGTCACGAAAGAAGTCGGGGGGAAACCGCACGTGATTGTGGCGTTCTCGGCGACGTTGACGCCGTCGACGGCTCGCCGAGTGAAAGTGACAAGTCGACACGTGACTTTTGTGTTGAGGATTAGCAAAGGAACACTGCACGCGACTTCGCGCGTACACTCTACATTCAGAGACCTGTTTTCAAATTACTTTTTCACCACTCCAACCTCCAAATCGCATGTTCAATGCAATTTTCCGACTCTCAAGGTGAAAAATGCAGTTCGCGACTGGGGCGTAAGAGGATTTTTCCCTCATTCGACTTTTCTCGTCTCGTGGGGGGAATAATCCCCTTCCGCACCCGTGACGAAATGTACTATTACAGGTAACATGAAATTGGAGCAAAGTAATTAGAATATCGAATTAGGGTAATTGCGTTTATTTTGAATTATTTATGAGATCCATTTTATAGTAGAATGCACTTTATGTAGAATCTAATGTGTAGGAGAGAAATTTTTATTAAAAACTACCATTGTCTTGGCCATGGTCTTCCTGGCACTAAAAAGTTTATTGTAGATATAGTCATTAATTTTTTACTAAATATGTAAACAAAAGAAAATTCATTACAATACCAATAAATATTCTTATAAAGAAAAGAAACATCATAGCATCAATAAACAGTACCATGGAGTGATGAATTGCTCTATAACAGAAAGTTCATGGGTACCGTCAAAACGACAGTATAATTTCTAATAAAAATTTCTCTCCGAGTAAGGACAGTGTAGAGGAGCATTCCGGAGCACAAGTTAAAAATTTCAAGCGATTGTTTGAACTTGAAATTCTAGTACCCTTGACATTCTTATGTAAATCGGACGTTTGTGCAGAGCAAATGCAAGTGCTTCTAAATCTAAAAACAAGTCCAGTGCTTGCACGGCTGTCTTCAAAAACGAACGAGGCCTCGAGCATGAGGCACGCGGAAAAAATTTTGATCAGCCCGAGTCAACTGGGACATAAAAAGGGATTAATACTCTTTTTACGAAAAAATATAAAATGTTTCAGGCCAACTTCCTCGTTTCTAATTTCTAGCTCCGAATCAGTCGATAAATATATTACCCTGTTTAAAGTGAAAGAACTGAACCAGTAGCCACGTGCAAAGGAGAAATTTTTCGGGCTTTCCTCTTTACGACCGAGCGAGCAATAATTTTCAACATTTGAGTAAAACAACGAGTCGTAATGAGGTACAATACAAGGCTTCGGCGTGTTTGCGAAACTTTGCGCTCACCTAAATTACGCTCTTGCTACAAAGGCACGGGTGGGTCATTGGCCCGGCCTTTGAACTCGTTAATTTGCCATCCTTGCGAGGCCCGGGCGAGCGATAAACTCGTTTACACAGGGGCGCAGCCCCCCCCCCCCCTCCCACCGCTTTGATAAAAGCTGGAACTGGGGTGACTGCCTTCGGCCATACGCGAAAGTTGACGGAGAGATCGAAGTTACTTTTGTCAGCAATAACGAGTTCTTAACGATTCTTTGTGATAAACAGAATGCCTGGCAATTTCCGAAAGTTTATGCTTGATAGCCTTGGTTTAATCTGCGTAGATAAATGAAAAAAAAAATCAATTATCAGCAAGATTATTGATAAAAAATTAGTTTAGCAAAGTATTATATTTACTGCTGCCAACAACTTTTTACCAGGGGTAAAAAATTATTCAAAACGTTCCGTAATAGAACGAGGCGCACGTACTTCCTTGAAGACACCCGAGCGCAAGAGACCGTAAAAAAAATGGAATCATCCGACTGAATCCGCTCTAAAAAGAAACGGCGGACTGCGGCGGATAGGTCTCGCTTCGCCGAATTGATCTGGAGAACCCAAATTTCATTACACGGTGTCAATAAATTAAGGACCTATCGAACCGCAACGGCCAAGGTCCCCGCTAAGGTCGCGCTACACAGCACATCTTCCTATATTATCAGTTAAAGCGCGGTCTTGCCTTGGTCATTAGTAAACCTTAGATTTATTTACGTAAGATCTATATTTTATTTCAAATTTTTTTAAATAAATTTTTGATAAATTATAATAAAAATTTGTAAAATAAAATACATTTAGTATACAAACTTACGTGTTGTAATTGATCAAATAAACCACAGTGGAACAATAGACAGTGAAACTTACCTGCAAAAAGAAAAAAATAATAATTAAAAATATATTTTATTATGAAAGAAATAAAAATGTGATTTAAGTATTCAATTGAATTATTTATCATTAAATTTATTAATTGATATTTTGCAATTAATGAATGCGTTTAAAAATATATCGAATTCATACAATGTTATTAAAATAATTTATTTTTAAAGAACTGACATTGGTTATTTAAACAACGCAGTCGAACGAACCCTCTATTTTTTATGTTTGTGAAAAATCAAATATTGTTTTTAAAATCTATTCAAAACATGTTAGCTTTTATCTTTAATAAAAATCATGCCAAGTAATTTTGAGATAAACCGCCAAGAACTGGTGAAAACCGGTAAAATCTATTAACGATCGTGACTTACGGAGTCACAAGAGTGTATTTTGGCACATTTTTATGACAAACTCATGACGTAGTGAAACTTATCGATTATTTTAAAAAAAACCCAGATAACGACGTAAAATCGATTTTCCTCACAAATCAAGTAAAAGTGGAACATACTTTGAATTTGATTTTAAGGCAAATATGCATGCTTGCCTAACTATTGTGTTTTAACATTTTTTTAATTGATATCTTATTATCAAGAAAATTAAAACGTAGTTAAGTAACTATGTTTTAATTTGTTATTTTACTGTCAATCGGCTTTTTAATATGGAAACTCTGATTGACTCCTTTTTGTTCAACATAATTCGAAGTGACCGTGGATGGATGCACAAGGAATGTATTCGCAGCGGAAAATGAAAAAAATTTATTGGAATCGTGTACATAAACTATTATATGCCACGAGATGATCAGGTGGCAAAAAACTTGTTGAGCCTTATCTACCGATCTGCTTCTGATTTACAATTGACGGTTTTACAAAGATGCTTCAAGTTAAAGAAAATTCAATCACGTCAAGAATTAAGATAGTAATTATCGTTTATTTTTATCGCGCGATTAAGATGCATTTTTGCAGATACCGCCATCAAAGATTAATTATTTGATTATTGTAAAAGTTGTACTAAATAATCTATTCACAAGACATAAAAAAAGAAACATTTGATCTGCAAATTAAATGCGGATCATTCATTTTCAACTACAAAATTTTTACTATCGCATTTCAAAAATAGAAATTTTAATTTGATTTTCAAACTTTAAAGCAAATAAATTTATCAAATCTTTTCTAAGAAATAAAACGTAAATGAATAGGAGTGATAAATACACAGTATTTAAAACCAGACATATTCTAAGCTCAATTGACTTTGACTGGAAATAACACAAAAGACGAGCTTTCGTGCCAAATCTTTGGAGCTTTCCGTATTTTTAAATCTCGTTTGAGAAAGTCCGTGTAAAGTCAGCTAAACTTTTTATTTGACACGTATCGAAATCTTGAAAGTCTCGCAATAATTTTAGACGGACAATATTTGAAAACAAGTACACCGGTAACAAGTTCTTCAACCGATAAGAGAATCCGGTGTCTGCAGTACCTAGACGAATACACGCAATATCGGTTACGTAAAGCGATCATTGATTATAGAGATGGAGACAATCTTGAATCTTGATGTATGGCATTACAGAGGCGAACTAAGTAAAAATATCCGTCAGTGCTTGGCCGAGATTATCGAAGAAAACTACAGCAACGCATTTCTACTTCGCGTTACTTTCTTCATTTCGTATGCGAAAATTCTATTTTAACAATGCTTATGCGTACAACATTTCTTTTCATTTTTTATTTATATAATAGTCTCAATAGACATTCTCTTATATTTATCACGTATCATATATTCTAATATCCATTTAAAATGAAATTACGATTTTATTTCAAAATAAAATCTCTAGGCTGTAGGTCTTTGTAGAAACAGGGTTAACGAACTGCTAAAAATAAAACTAATCTGCATTGACGAAACTTCGTTTACATTTAATCACCTCATTTGATCTTCAAAATATCGCACGTAAAGATTATCGAATTGGCACGCGATTTTTCACGCTTATGACTAATAGGCAATGACAGTATTCTAAAAATATTCATAATCGATTAGTGAAAATTTAGGCGATTTATTTCAAGTTTAGTTTTGTCACATACACTGTATGCAAAAAATTAGAATTATTTGCTTGAAAAATAAACAACAATGTAAAAAGATAATTATATATTTCATAAAAATGCAGTAAAATTGGAAGATCTAATAATAAATAAGAAAATTTGTTTTTAAATACAATTTTTAGTCAGCTAAAATTTCTTATATTATATATTTAAATTTTTTAAGACACGAAAGGCCCACGGTTTCAGCTGTATTTGAAGCTCAAGAAACGCGTGGCTGCTACCCAAATCAAAAGATAAATGAGTAAAAGGCACGCCAATTTTATTCCTTCAGCCCAGTCAGTAATATTTTTTTGTTTAAAAATATTAACAAAGAACTTTATTTCGATTATTTTCAGGAGAAAAACTACATGTCAACTTGATAGATGCATCTTTTATATATTTATTGTTTGGAGAATGAAAGTATTAATTAATCAAATTATGTGTTGAGCAAAGTAGGCTTAATAAGTGCTTTGAAAAACAGTTTTTATAACTTTCCAAAGTAGAAAATGATTCAAAATATTCTTAATGTACTTGAGTCTTACTTATGTTTGGGCATAATTTAACACTTGTTAAAACATTCTTATGAAAAACTAAACTTTTCAGTAACCATAAAACTAATTAATTTCGTTAGCACAAATACTTTTATTTGTGGAACTTTCAAAAATTTTAATTACAAAGGACCTTCGATTACTTTCCAGAACTTTTGTGCTACTTTAAAAAAGATTTCTCCCTTGGAAATAGTATGAAAAATTCCTTTCTTAGCCCAGTAATGTCAGTTTCAAAAGGCACCAGCTATTGAAATTTCTCAAATTTTTCGAATAAAATTGTGTAGCAAAATGTTAAAAGTACACCAATTAATATGTTATCTTCGCAAATAAAAAGAGAAATTTTACACTACAAAATATTACATTTGTTTAAAAAAAAATCAATAATTCGCAAATGATTTATTTTAATTTATCTTAAAAATACTGAATAGCACACAAGCAGCAGCGGCCTTTTTATCGTAAATGATAAGATATTGTAACAATCGATTAACTATTTAATTCTACAGTATGTCCTTAACGATATTCTGTAAAAATATCGAATTTGCAGCATAACGACGGAGGAAAAGTCGAGGAATGCCACAAATCTGCTGAGATTAAGAATCGGAAGATGGGAGAACGTCAACCGCGTGCCAGTTGCAATGAAGAGCAGCACCACGCGACGCAAAAGTGGGTGAACCCGTAGTACGTCGCGCGCCTTCTCTAATCGCCTCTTCGCAGAAACCAGCTGAATAATGCGACCCAACCAGTTCCGGCACGAGCCGCAGAGATACGCAGAAGCGAAACTACCAAGTCCACTTTTTACTGGCGCGCGTTTCGACGATGCTCGATTTTGGCAGGGAGAGCTCACCGATTGTTGAGTTTTTGCGCACTGATTGCTGGAGTTCATTCCACTAGAGGAAATAGGAATGCGAATAATCATTAAGCACGAAATTTTTACTCAACTAATTTCACATAGGTACTTAAATTTTGTTTTGCGACTTATTTTATCGCATTGGAGAATGTTAGATTTCTAATTGTCTTGTGCTGCGTCTTTATAATGTGTCATAAATAAAGTGATTGCAAACGTCTGTGCCGTAATCGCAAATTGTATTATTGACAACAGAAATTACGGTATTACGGAAACATTAATTTCCAACTTGTGTAACAATTTTTTCCGGGAAAGTGTTTGGTTCAAGTTCGTTCATAATGAAGTCATCAGTTTTAACGGTTCATAATGACAGAAAAGAAAACACTAATATAACGCTTGCACATCTTGGTAATATTTTTTGCATTAATTGATACTTTATCGAAAACGGTTTAGAAAAATGAAAATGAGTCGGTACAAGGTTATCTTATTAACTGGTTGACATTTAAAAATTGTATGCATTTGTATTTCCTTTAACTATTTACTTCGTTTATCCATTTCCAAACATTATAACATTAAATAAAAATAAACTGTAATGGAATTTAAATTACGATGATGCTTAAAATTTAATCAACGTTAGATGCAATCTAGGATAATCATAATTATATTATTACGTGCACATACCAGAGCTTCTAGGAATCAATTCTCATGAAATAAAGTAATGTTCAGGAAGAGTAAGTCTTTAAAATTGTTCAAACTAAAAGACCATTAAGTACAAGATAAAATAATATCTAAATAAAAACGTCGTCTCGCTTTTGAGCACCGAGATATTTTCGGCGTTAAATTAAATATACATTGAAATAAATGAACTCGGAACTTCACGGGATGTGCGTAAGCTTAATCCGACAAGGTCGCGCTAGCCAAGGGAAAATATTCTGTATATTTAACAGACCGTGCTGGGCATTTAAATTAACATAAATATACGTACCATAATAAGTACTGGCCACTTTAAAACACATTAAATTTACTTCTCAAATTAAATTTACTTAAATTCTATTTAGATCGAAAGATATTCTTTTATTTGTCCTTATAAAAAGAAAAATTCACAGTGTTATCTACAACACTGTTTTAATAAATACTCATTAAATGCGTAAAGCAATATAAACAATTAAAAAAGTCATCATAGATAATTGCAAACACACTAAAAGCAATCACAATGTAATTCATTTCAAGTAGCCAAGTCAAATAATAGTAAATAATAATCTAAGTACTATATATTTACTTTACAACCAACGTGAAAATTATGCAGGAATTATACATTGTAAGCTTTCAATTTCTCATCTAATGCAATGAACAAAAATTGCAGCTGCGCGTGCACGAGGGTAAAAGAGAATTTTAATATTTTTTTTTTATTTGTTGCAATAAACGCTCGGTAAATTAGCTATAAAAGCCAATAGGGCGACCGCGACTGTAACTACCGGTCCGGAAAAATCACTGAGCCTTGAAAAATCAAAGCGCGTGATACTTTTTGCAGCTGTTATGGCTGTTCCGCATTTTCAGCCGGCTAAATTGCACCGAGTGCGCGGCGCTCGTCAATGTCGCGCAAATTATCAATTACCGATCGCAGCTGCGGTTATTTGTTTTGCAGGAGCCCATCAATGAGCGAGCCTCGTGAGTTACGCGGGCACCGAACGATTTTCGTCATTGTTTGTTCCGCTGAGAGGCCGCTGCTTTTTTATTCGTTCAACTGGGAATTAAGTAAAGGATTAATCAGGAATAGCGCACTTTAATTGTAAAAACAATGTGATGCTAGTCTGATATAATCTATTACGGAAATATAGAGATACCTTGAGACCTAAGAATTAAAAACAGGAAATATATCATAGTTTATTGTACATGATTGTGTATTATTAAACATTTTTTAACGATAACACTCATACTGGATTTTAATTAAATGTCTCACATTCTACGTCCATTCTCAATTTCGCTTCAAAAATCTAACACGAATGTTTAATAGTATAGGGTCAAGAAACATTTTAAGTAACTTACAGATGTCTCATTTTAAATTTTGTACATTTTAATTATTGATCGTCAACAATTTACATTTTCCTTGACATTTCCCTTTGAAAATTTATATATTTGACAGTGTATCATTATTTAAATTACCATTCAAGAGTCAACAGATAACAGATCCATGGTTTCAAGATCGATTTTGCAACGTTTCCCAAACGAAACCCCCGGTGAAAAAGAAAAATCAATCGTCGTGAATTTCGCAAAGCCCAATAAAAGAGCGCCTCGCGAGTGAAATTGACGGTTGCGAGAAACGTACACACATGAGAAATTGCGGGCTTCCGCCAAGTTTTCATGTAATAATTGTCCCGACAAGTTGCGAGCGACGAAATACAGAGATTAACTCTTCGGCATTCGCGAAACGTACGACAGCGTCGCCGTGGAGAGTTAGGTAATGCGCTCGCATTAGCTGTGCAGGCCGATTTGCGCCGAGCGGAAAAGTCGTGCGAACCTCCATGAGTTTATGTAAAGTATGTATTAGCGAAGATTTTTTTATTTTACGAAGAAATTTTAACCCTTTTAGACCTGCCATTGGAGTCTGCGTCTATTTCTCGATATTTTTTTTCAATTTTCTGACAACAATTGAAGATAAGATAAAAAAAAAGAAACGCGGATCAAATTGGAGTAACACACACTAGCAATTGAATAATTTTTCTTGCAGGAAAAAATTCAGTTCTGGAAGTGGTTAGCTCTATCAACCTCCATTTCTTTACCTCTTTGCTTTAAATATTTTCATCTTTACTTTTTTTAAGTTATCGTGAATTAATTACAAAATGCATTGTATTAAGTTAGCTTTACGTTTTTTATAGCTACAGTGACGTCCGACCATTTTTGTTGCAAGTCGCAACAATTAACACGATTTTATTTTTCAGGCTAACGTGTTGTAAATTGAAAATTTCTAATTCTCATTAGAACGGCTATTTCTTCTTCATTTAGAGTTAAACAAATTTTAATCTAATCGCTAAAAGTACTTAAGGAATCTATCGCAAAACTTTCTATTTCATAAAATTAAAGATCTTATCTATTTTAAAAATATGAAAAAAGTATATCTTACGGCAATGACAAAAAAATAGCAGTGAACTCATCCGATAGTTTATAGAAATCCAGTAAAAAGTAAATCTTTCGAACGAAAAAAGAATGAACAATAAACAATCCAAAGCTGATCTCGATAATCCCACTCCACCGACGTCACGGCATGTGTGCCCTACTTCCCGCTTTGCACCTCATGCGTGAGGGCACTCTGAACATATCGGAAATACCCTCCCACGATGCTCACCTGTGACCTATTCGCGGACGAGCGATGACATCACCGCGTTTCCCTATTTATTTTTCGCTTCGTATTTTATAGATTCTCTTGCCTCATTGTACAGCGATGACGCGGTGATAGTGAGAAAGTTCGATCGAGCGAAAAGTACGCGCTCAACGCAAAAAGGCCGCAGTGTCATCGGAATGACGCAAGATTTTTAAAATGCAGCAAAAAAATGTAGCAGGCTACATCTGATGAGTAAAAGCAGCAAGTACTTGTTTTTTAAACAGATGTTTTTTTCTTTTAACAACTGATCTTCCTGCAATATATAAGTATGAAATTTATCCCACATTCACTTATTTAATTATATCAGTGTCGAACAATGTATGTACTTATATCATAGAATAAGCGAATATTCACTTATTCTAACGTGAATTCCATGAACTTCTCTTATTTAGATTTAGAGAGCAATGTAAAAAGTGAGTGACTAACAGGGAGAAGAGCTTTCCCCGAGGAAAACCGAGAAAGGTCCATCATCAATTATCCCGGGCTATCGCGACGAGTACCAAGAAATTCAAAGCCTCCCCCGGTGATATTCAAAGTTTCTCCGCGATAAGGTAAACAACCGTACAAGTCGCCGATAAAAAGTTATTGACTCGGACGAAGATGCACCCGTGAGCAATGTGCATTTTCCGACGCGCGCATAAGCGGTTGCTCATTTTTCTATCTCCTTTTATCTTGCCGTCGTCGGTATTTTTCCAAATCGCCAGGCGCTCGCGAGGCCTAAAGCGGGGAATGGTTGCCCCGAGAGACTGATCGCGTCGCTGCACGATTGTGAGTAAAAAAAAAAAAGGAGAGCGAGCTGGTTAACAGCCTCGGTTAAACGTTTCGTATACCACTGCGCAGTGGTGATTATCGGGGCCGGGCGCTAGATGCGCTAATTGTTTCGCACGATTTCGTTTATCTAAGTCTTTCGATTTGTTTTTCTTAGCAATTATCGATAGTTTTACTTCATAGTTTTTTTTAAAACTCGTTTATTCTATATTTTTAAGTTTACGAATGTTCTTTTAACGTTTATTGTTACTGTTTTGTAGATATTTTCGAGTATTTTTATTCTAAAAGAAATTGATAGAAAGCGAGTTCATCACCCAACATTTAGGTAGACTCTTTCTTACTCTTTAGGTAGGGTGATTAATTTGTTTATTAATTTTCATGCTCATTTAGATTTCTGAAGAACGTAAATAAACAGTTTTTTATACATTAGACTAAATAGCAAAAACGGTTAGACGGTAATTATGAAAGCAAACAGCTGGAATATAATTAGCACGTTCTTTCTGACGTATGTGCATTTTTCAGCTAATCAATAAAACTGAGTATTACGTCACACCGAAGAAAGGCTTAGAAAAATCGATCGACCACTGAATATACATCGTATAATAAGCGTCTCAATAAATTGTTGTAGAGTATTCACATTGTCTTCTATAAACAACCAAGGAATCCCTTTGTCATGCTAATATCGGACTGATCTTTAAAAAATTATTATAATTACTTTGAATACAGCGAGCGGTTTTGCGGAAAATGTTTCTTGACTAAAAAACAGGTATACAACGAGGTACGCACAAGCAGAGTAAACTGCTGTAACCGATTCTTATCATTTGAAGGCCAATAAGCCTCGCCATTGTCAATGTAAACGGATGTTTGCATCTACAGGTACAGTAAAACAACGGCGTACTCAGTGTGTCAGTTATCACTTGTATCTTTAATTTTTTCCCAACCCGTGCAGACGCTTATTAATAGACTTGTTTGAAGCAAAAAAAATTGCGAAAATTTTAAATCGAAAACAACACGAAGGTACGGTCGGAATACGATTTTTACCTTGCTTATGAAAAAAAAAGAAGTTTGTGGTTGTGACTGTAAAATAATGGCAGCTTCGTCGAATGTATTTCGGCCTTGCTACAATGCCCGACTCGTAAGGCTGCAATTGCTCTTCCCACAGCTGCAATTGCTGGATGCTGCAATTGTAATTCAGCCAATAACTAATATTGAGCTTAGCCTTGATTAAAAAATCTACTAACGCTATCATCACCTTCATTGTTGCAATGTAACTAACGAGCAATTGATCAATAAGATAATCAAATGTAATTATCAGCATACAACGTTCAAGTGATTATCTTTTATTTAAAATTAATAAACATCTTAAAAAATTATGTTGGTTTATCTGTGTCATAATTAAATATCACCCTCGGATAGGTAATATAGGTATATCTTCAAATGTTGATCCATCACAGGGATCCATAACGTACGTAGGTGCATTATATTCAATCAGATACACCTGGATAAAAGAGCTTGAAATAAATGAACCTCGATATACAACCCAAGTGCTAGCATTTCCCACGAAAAGCGTCGTATTATACGCGATTCCGCGCCGCACAAAGAGACACCGGTGATTAGACGACAATCGCGCGTCACAATACGCGTCCGGCATAGCTTCCGAGTCGACGACCTTGCACCGGAAGGAAGCACCAGAGCGGAGAACTCGATACACCGCGGCGTGGTACGCGCTCGAAATCCGTGGCACACCGGGGCCCGTGACCCTGAACTTCAGCACTCAACCGACGCTCTCGCCAATTCTTTTTTTTTTCTCTCTCCTCAAGGCTGCCCGCTTAATCAGAGGTTATTAAGCTGCGAGTCGCGGGGCATTGTGCGCCTGCTCATTAGGATTTCGCGGGGAGAGGAAATGGCGCCCCATTGTGCGACGGGCAAGTTGTTACTGTTTTGATGGAAGGTTTCGCAAATTGCGTTAATTTGGCTAACAAGCCGCGCGACGAGGTGGAGCCATTTCAGAATGGTCGTTATCCGAAGATTGTCGAAATTTGGCCTTTTCGAGCAATTAGAACTTTTCAAAACGAGGATGCACTTCGTTTGGGGGGGGGGGGGGCGTAAATACGCTTCGCCGCTGTCGACTCGCTGCGCCGGGTGAAACGTCAGAGCATAAAAGTATTTTCGTAACATCTCTTTGGAAAATCGTTCTTTTACAAATCAAAAGCTCGTTTGTAACGATCGAGCGCGCAATTCGAATGTCTCCATCACTTTAATTGCAATTTGATGATGATATTTCTCGGTAGAAGAAATAAACGCAACTGGAGGTACCATTAGAAAAAGACCCACACGTTGCTTACTGCTTCGTTATTGAAATATTATTTTCTTTAACTGCAGTTTTATTATATTTATTTATAAATAAAATTAAAAGTACGTCAACTTATTGATTACTCATCGCTGCTTTGCGGGTTTTATTTTTTCATGAGACTACCAATGACTATTCGTAGGTCACAGTTGCAATGGTCGCTAATGATATAGGCCTTAAAATGATTTTTTCAAACGCTTCGGTAGCATAAATTTTCCTCACTATCAGCGAGGTCTAAACGCACAGCGGCGAATTCCAACTTTATCAATGCACTCGCAAGCGTTAAATGCATTTTTACCTCGCATATTTCCTGCATCAACAATAACCATTGTCTCAATTAATTGTTCAATTTATTTCGCGATTTTGTTTACAAGTGAAAAAGTTATAAATGTAAATTAATTTCCTTTTTTTTTTTAAATTAACTGTCACCGTCAAAATTGCAACCCAAAAGCTCATTTAAAAAGCTGTACTGCAAAGCAGGGCAAATACTTCCTCGTCATTCTTCTTGCATATGATAAAAGGATAGCTCTCGAGTGTAGCCTCGGCGATTCATCCTATCCGCGCGGCAACAATAACGAAAGTGCCAATTAATCTCGAAGATTTGCATGGCCGCGGAACAGACGGAGAGGGGAATTTCCGACGAGGAGGCAGGTAGGCATGGTCATCACCGGTGGCTTCCTGCTTCTCCGGGCTGCTCCAGGTCACTCGACTTACTACAAGGTCGCGCGGCGACGGCTTAATCTCGGATCGGTCGTATTCGAGATGCGACTTTGCGATAACGTACGCCGAAAGGACGTCATGCATCTTGTCTTCTTATTTGCCTCTTCCGATTTGCTTTTTTTCGTTTTTTGGATCAACCATAATTGAATAATTTTTGCTCATTTAAAAATAAATCGGCAGTTTGATCGAGTATTAGAATTTTTACAAAAAAAAATGAATCGTTAAAATTTACATTTTTTTATTTTTATCATTTTATTGTTGTTTTTTTTTTAAGTTTATAACGAAGATCGTAAAATCAATCTCAGGCTGCTAAAATGTACAACTAGCAAAATAGTCCTTGAGGTAATGATAAGTAATTTCTGTTAAGAAGCGGTTACGCACAAATTATAACTACATTACTCGAACGTCAAATATTGCGTAAAAGCGCATTAAAAGATTTCTGCCTCCCGATCCTCGCAGCGCACTGTCCTCCTTCCGCGCGACACAAGGAAATTAGAAATGCTTCGACTAGCCACGCGGAGGGTCGTCGCAATTTTCAATTTCAAGATCAACTCGCATGCAATTGTCCAATTCGCTCATCGGCTGCACCGACGTTCAAGTTCGGCAATTTTTAAATCAGATCCGCGCGATCGGGTCACGAGGATGAGAGACAGAGGGAGTCGATGCAGAATTGAGACGTGACGGCCGGCCGTGCCAGTTTCATGCACTGGCTTCAACGCGAATTTCCTACGTAGGCGCAGCGCTCGCCTGAGTGCAGCGAAGCGCGAGACGTACGCGCCGCTAATAAGATTTCCTGCTCGCGCCGGACCGAGCGAGATCGCACCGAGCAATTTTGCTGCGAACGGCGCGAATTAAGTCGTTACTCGGTGCTTCGCTCTAAATGTGGGTAAGTGCAGTGGCTTGATCGAATTATAGAAAACACCTTTACCTTTACAATAATTATTCAATACGCCTAAAACCGAATTACGCAATTGTTTGATAAAACCAATTGAGAATTGTTCCGTAAATTGCTTTCTACTATTGATAAATCGCGTTGAAAAATCGAGAGATAAAATCGAGTTTACGGAAGTGGTATCATAATCGCACTTGGAAAGAAAATCGATTGCACCGAGAATTACTTTCCTACCGATACCACCGAACAGGAAGATTGAACTAATCGCGTGAAAAAACGTTTCCAAACAATCCGCAGTCGGGTACAACTTCCTACACGTCGTTATCTCGGCCGCGACGCGAAAAAAAACGCTCCTTTTCATCAATTTCGATGTTTACCGGTACGGCGCACCACGAAGATGACCTCGTTCGCGGGGAAGGTGACGCGGCGGCACTCGTAACCGACGTGGACGTACGGCAGTTACGGTCTAATGGCTCGCATTGCGTGCTCTTGACGCCTCCTCGCCTTTCACGAGGCGACAGCGATCAAGAACGACGCGGTGCGCCAGTGCCCGCGTCAGCGCACGAAACCGAGAAGACGCCCCCGCTGCTCCAGCGCTATAAGAAAGGAGTTCTCCTACTCTCTTAGCTTCTCATTTTCTTTTATTGCTTAATAGTTTTTTTTTGCAGATGTAACGCTTTTTGCGTAGCTTTGTTTAGGTCGAAGGTGGGTTCTTCAACAAAACGGCGTATTTGATACTGGGACATGAATGACTGCGTCTTTCATAAGTCCATTAGCTAACAGCGCTGCTCGTGACTAAAAAAGAATATTTTATCATTTGTCTCATATTTGCTGTGTGTAATAATGAATAATCAAGCAAATTTTTATTTTTTTTATTTTCGTAATAGTAATCACTCCATAACGATTACTTTTTGAGAAAAAGAGATTTTAAGTACTTTTATTTCAATTAGATATTTTAATTTGAAAAACTCTTTTAGCTCTTTAAACATTTTTACTAGGCCCTATTTTATTATAAATATGTAGTCATCAATTTTTGAAAAACCTCTTATGAATATGACTGTGCTCGGTGTAATTGCTATTCATCCAGGAATAATAAAAGTTCTCCCTGACAATAATTTTCTTTCTGAAAATAATGAAAAACTTAATGAATGCAATTTGAATTACAAAATAAATAAGAATTAGCATTGACTTGTCTCAAAAACACATTAATCATCGAAACGACAGGCAATCGATGCCTTATATCGAAAATTTCCCCCCGCTTCCACCACCCATTTGAACGGTATCGTAAATAAATCAGTCGTCCGTCGTCAGTATCATCGACGTACAAACAGAATTAAATAGAAGGAAGACAAGCATCTTGGATTTGCGCAAAAATTAATGCTTTTTTTCATGCGTCGCGGGATCTTGAACTCATCGAAGCTCATAAAAATGTCGGCACGTTTATTGACTGTCTTTGGCGCGGCTATATTTAAAATCGCTCGTTTAACATTAACTTGATAAGTAGAGCTAGCGAGATAACAGAGTCGCTCTTGAAAGGTAAATAGGCACGTGAAAAATTAACACGAATCGGCAGTGTGGGTCCGCTTTGACTCTCAATGAGCGTCGCGTTATACCGAAAAGTTCCCTCCAACTGATGGATGTTATTAGCTAAAACATGTTGGAACAAATCAAATTTTATTGCGTTTTTCGCTTAAATATTTTAACGTAAACATAATCAAAGAGATGTTCGCCCTTATTGTCTGTGAAAGTAACTCTATTATTTATCTATATAGGTACTAATAAATACTAATTCGGATCCAATTAAGAGATATGGATTCTCGCGGAGACGAATTGTGAAGATTGACTGGACTTTAGCGAGTATAGGGCGAAGTCGTTAGATTCTAGACACGCAGACCCGATAAATCTACCTCGAAATAAGCATCCGTACGTTCATTTATCCGCTCATTATAAAACAGACCTCTATCGAGATTTTGCGAAGATACTGAGCACCGCACTCACACGTTAGTACGCGATCTTCGATTTAAAAGTAATAAACATCCTCGAAACGATCGCCGGATCGCCCTTACCATAATCCGATCAGATAGGAGAGAAACCAATGCTTTTTTTCTCCAAGTCTTGGAAAATCGCCGCTTACGACTCGACCGCAAGTGGAGGCGTCTACCCGACATTTCCATTATGACACGTCGTCGTAAATCCGAATGTCGCGTAATGAAAACTGCACGCGCGTTTAGACATTTCGCATGTTTTTTCCTCGCGCAGCTCGCGTTCGAGCGTAAATATTTTTCCGCTTTCGACGCTCGATTAAAGGCGGCGGCGCGCGAGCTCGCAATTTTCAGAGGCGATTAGACCGTGGCGCAAACAATCGCGCCGGCAGGCGGCGCAAATACTGCGCGATCGCGATCTAACGAGGCGCGCGATCTCGCGAGTTCCTGCACCATACGGCGGAAGCTAAGTGGCGCATGGATTTTTATAGTTCGGACGCGTGTTACGGTCGACGCGCGCCGGGATTGCGCAATCGCGAGCGGGAAGGGCGATCGCCCGATGCGGAAGAGATAAGACCGAGGATAATTTGACGCATTGTCCGTACGAGAGCGACTCTTCCGCGAATGTAGGCTTCTTTGGATGTCGCATTGTTTGTGAAGTTTGGTTTGTTAAAATCCTGAATTATTGTTCCCCGAAAATTAATTTTTTTAGTTACCACTTATTTTCTTGAAAAATATCAAATGTATTGGCTTAGTGCAGTGCTGATTTACGATTTTTAGCGAGTGACAGACACTTACGTTATACGCCTGCCGAATTACCAATTTCTCGTATACTTTTTTAAATATTTTCCTGTAAAACTGCTGATAAATCCACTGTAATTTTTTTATCGCTGGAAGAAAACTAGATCCTCTCCCATTGTTCTTAAAGTTTTTCTTGACTCACTATCATGTCATAAAAATAAACAAAAAATGAAAGAAAATGGAAAATGTCTTCCCCCTCCTCTCCTCAAAAAAAAAAAATACGTGAGACAAGTCCTAAGATTTAATTAAACGATTGTTAATATGATGCTGATGACCAAGTCTCGTGACTCTTAGCACCGTAGCTGGAGGCACGTGTAGCCGTAAAAGGCGGGTGAACATCTTCAAATCAAAAACACAAGTACTCAAACGTCTCGGATGATTTGTTTTTTTTTTTCTAGTGGAAACATTCCATCAGCGTCGCATCATAGCGCGGCAGTCTTTGCACGCGCGTAACACACTTTCGAGGATCGAAAACAAAGTCCACGGACGAGCGAGAGAGGCAAAAAATAGCGGTTATACATATTAAAAGGATCCGAGGCGGTCGTCGGTTCCTTCGGACTTTGCCCATCTGCGAAGGAGATTAGCCTGAGTGACGCGGTGATTTTATTTTTTCGCGATGAGCGCGGAGATACCGATAAATCATGACTATATACATGGCAGTCATTCGTCATAAGTTACGCGTCTATAGACGTGTACGTCAATTTGCTGGGAAACCATTACAGTGACGATTCGTAAACTTGAATTTGTGCTAAATTAATGCGTGCAGTTAGGCTCTTTCATTTAACAACTTCCTGAGAGGATCGCAGTAAAAAAAGGACTTGAAATTTCTATTATAGCGCTTGAAAACAAAAAAAAAAGAAAAGATTTTACTGCCGAAACAAGGTGAAAGCCGGCGTATTTATACATCGTCACGGACTTCCCAGTGTCTTCCGGCGATCGTAAAGTGCGCGTAACGCGTGAGCAGGTGAAAAGTAACGTCACAGAAGAAGCTGCGCATACGAATGAACGGGAAATTCGCCGACAGGACAAAACAGAGCCCCGAGTAAACAATGCTAATCATTTAGCGGTCATCGAGTGCAACCAGCGGGAACAGAAAGGTTTCTCGCTGTCTCCTCTCGTGATGAATTCGCGAATGCGAGAAAGGAAGTCGGGTGCGCCTCTGGTTATACTGGTACGGACGCCGGGCTGTAAAATCGCCGCGAAGCAAAAAAGCGTCTAAAAGAGAAGAAAACGACTTTTCCAAGGATTTAAAAATGTGGCTGCGGCGAGACTCGCATATTTACGCGGGAATCTTTGTTATCGAGATGCAGGAGAGGATTTTACGAAATGAAGAATTTTGTTTCTGCTGAACCACTCGAACGGGTTACGAAAACGATGACAAAACTGGGTTTTCTAGATTTGCCATGGACTTTGGAATTTCTGCTGACAAAAGACATGTGAAAGGGGCAGCGCGTCCTTTTATTCTGCAGATCGCGTGTTATAGATCTAATAATTGATTAAGAAATTTAAAACTTTAATCACCACATTAAGATCCCGTCAATAACGGTGCCTCAAAAATGTTTTTTTTTAAATTAAAAAACTTACTTTGAAATTTTCTTTGTTTTCTCGATTATCTTAGATGTGTTACTATTAAAATTGACTGCAAGCATAACCTAATATTTCTAATAATCAAGGTTGTAATGATGTATATAAATTTATTTAACATTATTCGAGATTTCTTTACTCAAAGCATTTTTCAAATATTTCTTTACTAAATACTTTTTTCAAATATTCCATATACGTAACACGGATTGTGTATATATGTATATCTATATAATAGTTGTTAAAAAGAAAATAATATCTACAGCATCGTATGCCCAGAGTCTTATTCACCTTGCACAAATTCCAATACGTCAAAGAGCAAAGATCGTTCTATTTTTTCAAGATCCAAGATAGTGCACCGCTTTTACACCGCCACACAAAGCTTTATCTCACTAGCCTAAATCTAGCGGCACACGAATCATTGAAGCATACGTTCACAGAAGAAAATATACAAAGAGGAATCGTGTACTCAATGGACGAACCGGCATAAAGCAATCTCGGCGGCGCGTCGTGTTTGCGATGCGTGAATCACATCGGAAATATAAGTAAGTACGGGATGACATAATCGCAAGCTAACGCGCGACTCAGCTAGCCCCACGTGGAGAGCGATCGCGCGCACTTTTTTTCAGGCTTTCGGCTCGCCTGTGAAGCACCTTTGACCTTTGTTGGCCGGCGATCGATCCGTAGCGATCGACCCGTACGACGGACAGCCCATTGACCGCTCGATGGTTACGCGGCGAAATTTTTCAGAGGCAGAATAACAACCTGTTGGCCTGGTCTTTGAAGTCTACCGTTTTTTGTGTAACACGATAGTCGATTAAATTTTGCTCGACGTATGCGATGCTTCGAAGTTTCAATGCGGGAAATTTAGATTTTATTTGGAGATAGGTCTTTTGAACCCGAGATATATAATTATATATTTAGTGTAGAAGATAGCAATTTCGTAAAAGATGATCGTTCATTAAAAACTTAACAAGGTTCATAATCGGCAACAATTTATTTTGCCTCAATAGAAATATAAATAACAATTTCGTAACAATGTAATAGATTTACATTATAGGTAAACTTAAATTTTATTAATAGCAATACTCAGCAATTAAAACAAAAATGAAAAAGAAATGTATTCTTGCCCAACATTCATTAATTTTAAAATAACAAACGATGGTACGATGGTAGATCGGCATTTTCTGAAATTGCGAGGTGGGAGCAGTAAATGGGTGACCCCAGTTTTATTTATAATTATCCAAAAAGTCATCAACTCTCCGCCGCACAAGGGCAAAAGCACGAAGAATCGCCTCGGCGCGTCTAACTGGCGAAACTGCACGTTGGTGGCCGAAAAAGGCGGGAAAAATAAAGCGCCGACCGCCAATCTTCCAGCGGCGAAGAAAAAAAGGGGGCAGACGCTGGGTCTAAGTCAGGCGAGCGCTTCCCCGAAGGCCCCCGCCGCTCCGCCGGGTTTTAATGACAGTAATGATGGAAGAAGCGCGAGGAAGCGTCGAAGGCCGCCGAAAGTGCGCTCGAATAATGACTAGCTGATCCTCTCCTCCCGTTCGTTCGACGCGAGCCGCTATGTAGTCCACCGTCCGAGAGGGCACCGACCGAATCTTTCGCCGGATCTCCCCCCCCCACCCCCCTCCCGGATGGGCCCTTTCCACGGTAGCGAATCCACCTTTCGGTGGCAAGAGTCGAGCCGACCGCATCCAGATCGCCCGTAGTTTTATGCGGATCAATGCACTGCACTATATTTTAGCAGATTTTTATTGTGCGATGGTATGATTCGGTTGCAGGTTGAGCGTAACGCGAATGCAAGTATTAGATTAACCGTTCAAAAATGTATATAATATAGGGTTAAATGAATTGAAAGATTTTATAGCATTGACCGTTCGATAATGTAAGAGCTATAAATGAAATAAAGAAAATCAGAAAAGAATTTTTTTGACAAAATGTCTATCTAAAAGTTCCATATACAAAAAAAAATTTGGGTTTCCTACTAGAGATAAAATTATTTAAATTTGTTTTAATTAATAAAAGTGTAAAAAGATTATATATTTCTAACGTAATTATATACTTCTAACTTCTAATAAGATTATAAATTAAACAAAATTTGCACCTGAGTAAAAAAATCCCATAAAAACTTAACAAGCTCGGATGGGCGTTTAATAATGTCATTACCGCAAAAAGTTTCAATTGAGGAATTTTACGACGGCTTTTGTTTAATAGCCCCGCGTGCAGACGGCTCATCGCGAGGTTTTTGCCCCGCGTCTCGCCCGCCGGAATTCAAAATTGCATCGCTCGAAATTCGCGAAAAAAGAAAAAGGCCGGGCGGCGGTAGGTAGGGAGGCCCGCGCAAACCTGTTCGCCGGCGCGAGGGATCAAAGCCCCGCGGACTTTCGAAGGCTGATCGCGTCTTGTCAATCAGCCGGCGGTCGATGCCGCGTCACGCGATCGCCGCCCAATTGGCAGCGCGGGCGCAGCTTTGGACTTTGCTCCTCCGTGGGATCGGCCGAGGTGCGCAGGCTTCGGCGAACGAAGTTCGGACTTGCGTCATTAGGAATTGTGGTCGTCATGTTCGGCAACAATTTTGCAGGTTTTATCGCGAACAAAACAAGGGTAATGGTAATCACTCTCTTTTTTTCAGAAGGAGAATTACTTTGCAGTCTTACAGCGACGCAGTAAGCAGGATGTGACATTGTTTTCCGCGATAAAAAAAAATTAAACAACATAATGACACAATGCGAGCTCTTAAAACTACGCTCTTTGTTGACAGTCACATCCTGAAATTTATATTCGCAACGAAAGGCTCATGAGAGCATTCAAATTTGAAAAATGTCGCGAATATAATATAACGAGGTAAATAATATTTGAACCGTGATTTTTATAAAGCTGCGTCTGCAAGGTAGAACGCGGAGAGAATAAAAAATCCCGCCGGTCGATTATCGCGGATATCAGCTGTGAACAATGAAGCGTGTCGGCGAGAAAAAAATATGATTCATTGAATATGGAAGACTACATCTTTGGAAGAAAAAAATCGTTATCGAATGCAGGTTGGATAATCGGCGTGTGCAGCTGCGCAAGTGCATTCGGTTATATCGGAATTGGCGGGCACTTACACCGAGAAAAACCCAGCGAAGCTCTCGAAACTGGATCTTCGCGGCGAAGAACAGTTCGATTACATCGACTCGCAAAGTCTTCGAACTTTTACGTAAATACACTACATGACTTGCATTTCTTTAATACCTTTTTTCATTAATTCAGAGTGAAAAAATGTAATTCGCAGAGTTTATCACGACTTTAACATGATTTAGTTTGCCTTTTTTTCAATTTTGGGTTATTTGTAAATTATTAATTATTTTATGCTCAAAAAGTTAGGATGGGTAAACGTAAATGTATTAGGTGCAGTGAAGTAGATAGTATCTTTCGCGCTAGAGTACAATGCTATTACTTAACAGTCAATTATCATATATTTTCATGTGCTAAGTGAAAAACGCTTTTTAATCGCTTCCATAGTTTGACCGTCAGAATGCGAACTACATACGTAAAGGTAAATTCTGATTTATGAAACTCAAGTAATTATAATTTTATTTTTAACTATTTTTATAATTAATACTGTATTATAGGTACTACTTTTGTTCTTGATGATGTGACAAAATTTACATTAAACGGTAATTTATCAAACTGTTTATAAATCGCAGATGCTATTAGATTCAAATTTTTTTTGTAATGACATAAAATAGCGGTATCTTTGTTTCTATTTTAGCAATGGATCTATAGTGTTTAAACATATATGCTCACTTTTGCACCATTATTATGCACTAAAGTAACAAACAGTTGGAGCAACAATAAATAAAATATTTATAGTTTTTTTGTAACGATCTGCAAGTTTGCAATAAAATAACGACAATCTGTGTAACAATATAATTCTGGCGGTATCTCTAATAGAATTATTTACATTATTTTTAAGTTAGCTAATGCCTCCTCACGATATTTATGGTTATTTACATACAATTCTAAGCCGCTGATAAGAGATAAGGATGTTTAACTTTTTTACGAAATTTTATCCACAGCACAAGTTAAACTTTCAAACGAATTGATTTTCCCCGAATTTTTGTCAGTAACACTGAATTTCCCAGCCCTTGCATTTGGGGATCGTAAAATCGGCAAGTACTCACCGATCCCGTCGACGACGTATCTGTCCTTGGGATCCATGTCGGCGAATTCGGTGACTGCGCTGAGTCCGCTGGTGCTGCTCATGGTGGGGCTCGCTTCTCGGACGGGGCTACGTGCACGGGGCGGGCCGGGTTCACAGATCCTCGAGGATCTGGGCACTCGCGCACTCGCGCCTCATGATCGGCCGGCGGCTCGCGGGCCCCGAGATGACAATGCGTCGCCGCGCGCTGCTCGCCGGCGATATGTATTGAAAAGCGAGCGAGTGGGGCGCGCGTCTCTCCTTCTATCTCTATCTCTCTCTCTCAGGTGCTCCGGCGTTTTTCCGCGGTGGAGGAGGACGCCGCCCGCAGGAGGAGGAGAGGCTCACGTGCGCACCGCACTGTCTGCCGACGACGCTGACGCGCAGTCACCTTCCGGCTGTGATCGGCTCGCGATTCTGCTCTCCTCTTCTTCCCAACGTAAACGCGATGTCGAGTTCTTCGCTGAGTTCGGCCGGTTCAACTGCTCTCTCGAGTTACGCTAACTTTTAACGGGGAATTCGTAAATTGCTAGTTTCTAAGTGAGTGCGATTGTTCGTTTATTCTTTAAGTGACCTTTTACTGCTTACAACAAAAGAGTATATAAAAAATACTGACATAAACCAAAAGTGTACAACGGAAAAATAACGATGCTTCTCTATGAATTGCGAAGATATAGTCTAGGAATATTTAAAAGTTTTGTTAATCGAGACGCGGCTGAGGAAAATTTCGTAACGCGCGCACAGCTCGCTCAAAAAGTGTAGCATCACTGATAAGCCGAGGCGCGCACTCACAATAAATTACGGGAAAAAATATGTAAAGTAAAGCGGAGCGAACGTCACTCGTATCTTTCGTCGGCACGCTTCACTCCTTTATCTCACCCTTCGCACTTTTTCCCGCAGCGTTCCCAAAGTGACCGAACCGCTACAACCAGTCGCTCTTCACTCGCGGATCAAACTTGGAATTTTTCCGAGCTGGGCGCAAGGAAAGAAGACTTGAGAAAAACGACACAGAAGCACAAGAAAAAGAACTAAAATTTATCGCCGCTCGATCGGCGCGTGCACTCCTCGGAGTTCGGCGATCCTCGCGGGCCGGCAATTTCGCGGTGACTGACTGGCACTCGCGCCGCTACCGTTTCTCACCGATCCGCCGTGTGGACGCATGTGCGCACGCTGGCGGAGGCTGCCTCCGGCGCCTTATCTCTCGCCTCGGCGCCCTCGGCGGAGCGGCTCATGATCGCACCTGCGAGCGGCGCGCGGCAGGGGGAAGCGTCCGTGGGCGGATAAACCAACGAGGAAGGAACGCGTCGCTCGGACGGTACAGGTAGTGCGCGGCCGCTAGGCTCGGCCGCGACTTTTCATCGGCGCCGGGCGGACGTCCTTTTCGCGCCGGAGTCCCGTGCGCGCAGGTGTGGGCCGCCGGAGTGGGGGCGCAGCCGGGAGAGAGGGGGACTCCCCCGCGCGCATGCCGCCGGCATGTACACGCCGCGGGGTGACCGACGCGCCGATCCAAGTTCAAGGGTGACGGCGCGCCGCGGCTGTCTTAATTCATTGCGTTGTACGCAGGCGCAGGCGGTTGTGCCGCGGGACGGGAACCGATCTGCATCCTGGCGAATCTCGTTTGGTACAATCATCATCGGAAATTATATAATTATCCTAGAGTTTTACTTAATACGGTATAGATGTACTGCGCTTTTATTTGCGTATCGTGAACGATGCAAATTAATCAATGTACGCGCCCTTGGAGCTTTTTAATGATGCGTATCAGGTGAGAAACAGCTTTTCAAACTATCCAAGTTTTTTTCGTTTATTAGTGCTGCATATGGATTTTTGTTGAGTCTTATTTATTCAACACTTTTGGGGATTGTGATAAGATAAGTAAGATGAATGCACATATACGTGCAAGTCACTGAATTATTTTAATAAGTAATACGGTACATCCAAGTACTACGTTTTATTTTCAACATTGTACTTTTTTTAATTTATAAATATTACTTTTAGTATTATAAATAAATAATACTGTTGACAATATTATTAGAAATAGGAACGGAAAAAAATCGTAAAATCCTTAGTAACAACAATAATCACATTTACATCAATCAACCTGATGATAACGTTATTTGTGAAATAAAAACAAAGAATTTCTAAGCGTCAAATTAATTCTACTATATAATTTGGATTGGAAATGTCAAGAAAAATCGTTAAAATCATTAGTAACCACAAACCTACTTAAATCAATCAATCTGATAATCACATTATTTATGAAATACAACAAAAGAATTTTTAAGTGACAATTTCAATACTACTGTATAGTAAAACAAGATTGAAAAACGAAAACTTTAAAAATTTGAAATAGTCAATATAATCGATTAACTTCTACTTCGCATTAGATACATTTTGCATAAACGAAAATAACTCGTTATCGATCGATTTTTATCTTATAATTAACGATTGGTTGTAAATAAAAAGAAAGTGTCCTCGCTGAATAAATGGCCAATTTTCCAGTAGACCGCTTTTACTTCGGCGTTTTTCTCTTCTCTCCACGGCAGTATAAATATCGAAAGTTCGCATTATGGCCACGGAAAACGTCGAGTGTGCGAATTGATAAAACCCATTACCTCGAAACCTCTTGTCCCGGAAGATCAATCACTCCTTCATACTTTCCAAAATGAATTAGAAGCAAAGACTCAGGGCGCCGTTTTCGTGTGCAGATATATGATAACGTGATGGATATATTCGTTGTCTAGTGTACATTGCAGGACACCAAGTGAAACCGGAATTTAAAGTGAATGCAACTAATACTTGGAGCAATGACGAAAATATCATGAGAATTTCATTACATATTTATAATAATTTTCCTTTTGAAAATAAAATACTCTCTTATCCTGTAATTAAAAAAAAAGACATTTAATTAAATTATTTACAAAAATGCGAAAGGAATATATTATATATACACATTTGAAAAATATGTTACTTGTAAGATAATCGCATAAAATAATTAAGTTGGAGTGGAAGAAAAGTTTACATAAACTTCATGTTTGGCTGAAGATGTATCAAGTACGGCTAATGAAGCAACGGCTAATGAAACTTTACCACTCTAGTCACTATATTTTTAAAAATTTGATAAATCTTCGAATAAAGTTACGGATAATGATTATCATTTAATTTTATTTCAATGTTCGTCATTTAAACATGATGAATTTCGTGTAAATATTATCCCTACTTAACTTCTTGTACGCGGGAACAGTTGTACAAGCGCTCCAGTAGTAACGTACAGACCGAGTCAGACGTTAACAGCCAAAGCCACCCAAACTACTATATAAGCTTTTTACTGTAATTTGACTCACCGCCGGTTTGGCGGGACCACACCTCGGACGATCAGGAAAGTTAAGCAACGTTGATCACTTACAGTAAATATGCCTAGGAAATGTGGACATGAACATCATATTAGAGCTCTAATAAGTAAGCATCGAGCGTTCCGGAGTTGATTTTCGTACACCACATTTAGATGATACTAGCTGGTTTTGACCTCAGGTTTTCCCCGTTTCACTGGTATAATAATCCTTGGACAAGTGTAAAGTGACATATAAAGTTTACGAATAAAAGTTGAAGTAAGAAATGTGTGTAGGAAAAATTATTAATAAGTAGGTATAACGCATGCACGTTGGGCCTTTGAGACAGCGTAAAAGCTTTTTATGCAGATCGATCCCCTTTACTGATATACAAAAATTTAATAAAAAATCTCTGATTTAGGATGATTTGTTTAATGAATCAATTCCGGCAGCAGAAACTTGGAACTAAAAGGCGAAACCGGTGGCACGTGCAGCACGTGCTGCGTTCGCAGCGCGAGCCTCGTCTCAAGGCACGAGACCGTGACTTTCGCGTGGTCCGGTAGTAACCATCATTTTTCATTAATTTTACTGGCATTCTCGAGGAGTGAAACACCGCCGAAGCTTACAGACTGATCTCGAACAAAAACGTGGAAGGGCGATTTTTACTACGGAAACCAGGCAATTATTTTAATTTTTATAAAAACATTTAAATTGCTTCTTATTTTTGTAAAAATTAATGTATGATGATGGAATTTAGAATAAAATCAATTTTGTAAGAGTGCATGATTTTTTTCAAAGTTGCAAGAAATAAAAAAATACACAAAGCTAAAGAATTAGCAACTCATGATGACATTAAAAATGTATGACTTGCCCACACTTTTAACGGGATTATATGACACACCCTCCTATCATAAAATGTTTTCCTCAGATACGCTAAAGCTTCGTTTGCTTCCATAAAGCAATTCATTTGTTCGGTTCTAAGCGTCTTTTATCAAAGACTCTGCAACGCGCAAAATATCCAGTTTATTTCAACAAAAATCATGATTAAACGCGCGCAGTTTTTTGAAGATTAATAAAATTCTCGTACGAATGACTTCTGAAAAACTTTATTACCACCTTGACCACACAGAGCGAAAGAGAAAGCCTCAGAAAGGAAAAGCATTGGCACCCCAACCGAAAGGGAAAAAAACGCTCGAACAGCGTAGCGCATCGTACGGGCGCGAGCCGAATAATGCGGCCACCGGCCGAGCGTCGAAGGACAGGAGCGGAATAGTCGCCCGGCCAGGGTCGCGCGGTGGACGAGTGAATCCGCGGCGAGTTCCAGCTCCGACGTTTACGACCGCGCCCTCGGCAAACTCATCATCATCCTTCGAAAGAGCCGATGCGCGGCCTAACGGCCCTGGGACCGGCGGGCGAGGAGTGAAAAGGAGGAAAAAAATCGACAAAGAAAGGAAGAAAGAAGGACGACACGCGCGACCTTATCCTTCGGCGGGGCGCGTCGATAAAAGTGGGCGCGACGACAGTGGCGACGGCCGAGCCCAGCACCCCCTCATTGCACTCGAATCACGCGAGTCCGGAGCTATTTATAGGGGCGGGAGCTGCTTGGGGCTCGCGGTCACTTCGATCGAGGACCTGCCCATCGTATTTACGGCCGCCTAGGGTGGGACCGTGGCCGAGCTTTGCTTGGCAAGGATGTTGCATTTGCGATCGGTTATTCAATTTTTTCTCATTTTTTAGATTTATTGATACAAAAAATACGTGAATTCCCAACTTTTTTAAATTTGCTTAACTATCTATATTCATTTTGACTGACGAAATATAAGCATTTACTTTAAAAAAGCAATTGAGGTAAAGTGGAAAATTCGTTGAAGGAGAAAATATTTTTCGAATTAGTCTAATGACTCCTCCTTTCAGCTGTCAAATTATCATTTAGTTGACCTATTGGGTATTTCAGACGTTTTAAGTCAAACAACAAGGACTTAAGGAAATTCATTGGCAGTCTCAAAATACTTAATAAATGTTTTTTTAATTTAATCATATAAAGAAATACTAATAGCGTACTGTGAAGAAAACGATCGGAATGACGGTAATTAAAATTATAATTTATTTCTTTTGTGCAATCAGGGAGAAGAACTTACCATTAATACTGCAGCTATCCACTAATTGATAAAGATTGTTAAAAACGATCGATCATTCCCGTGGTCAAAAATGTCACAGCACCAATTTTTCGAAATGAGTGGAGTGAACCACAAAGTTGTTCCATTTCACAATGCTGCATTCAGTAAAAAGTTTATTGACCATTACTACGGAAAAAACCTTCAAAGTTTATTTATGTGGAATTCCGTACCTTTTAATTGCAGCAAGAATTATTTCTTTTTAAAAAACGTGAATAAAATAATTATACTCGTGTTTAACTTAATAGGAGGATCAACATTTCCACTTGTAACTTCATATTTATTACCCTCAGTTAATGAGAACATTTTCTGAATATTACGTAATCATACCTTTAATACAAACTATCATGATTTATTCATAAAATCTGCCATTTTTCAAAAGCACGCCGAGCACCGAAGAAAAAGCGCATAATTAATTTTTACGAAAAATCCAACGACCTCAAAGGTTAAGCCGCTGAAATTTATGTACACACCGCGGCTCTTCTCTTCCTTATCGTCGGGATTAATCTCGCGGTACACTACCTGTAATTGCGAAGGCGCTTCTCTTCCGCGTCTGGGAATCGATGAGCCTTGAGCGTCCCGCAAATATCAATATTTTCGTCTGCTGCCGCGATCGATCAATATTTCTCCTTTATTTTGACTACCGCCTCGAGCGACGCGGCGTCCCCGCTAAAAGAATTGCATCGGGAGTCGAGGAGGGTAAGCATTCTTTTCTTTTCTTTTCTTCTTTTTTTTGTTCAGTGATACGTTGACCTCACGCGAATAGCTTCGGTGTCGGCTTTCTTTCTTCAAAGATTCCCTCGGGTGCACTCGAGGGTTTCCGAGGTCGGCTATTAACGTGACCCAAGGTACGAATTTCGGAATTTAAAACTCTGCTTTTTCGGCTGCGGACGTTAACCTGCGACCGCTACGACCCTTGTATTATTATCTCGGTAACAGATTTTTGGTGAATTATTGCGCGGGGGCTTTTACGTTGATATAAGCGTTCAAGTGCAAAAATTACAGTGGTGAGAAAAAGGTCGTGCAATCATCGATAATTCGACGATTAAAAAAAATTAGACTTGAATGAAATCGATCATTTACGTGTTGTAATGAAAAAGAATAAATTATGGTGATTATTTGTGACTCACGTTGTCGTTTCGCGGGAATTTCGTAAGGCTTAATTAAAAATTACGTTCAAGTGGCAAAAATATCTTAAAAAACCAATTACCTTTGCATTTATACAGATCGACATAGAGATATTGTGAATTCCAATTAAATTCAGTGCACAATTTTAATTTAATTCATAAACAAAAATTTTGCAAAAAGCAAGAGTAAAAATACTTTTGCCAACGGTGTTTTGCATGCTTGCAAAAACTTACGAAATGCACCGAGAAAACAAAACATATTGAAAAGAACAAGAAAAAAAGATAGTCCAATTACGTCCACGCGAGAAAGAGTAAAATCTCTCGAAAAATGTTGTTTTCTAGCAAAATAGTAGGTGGCGCGAAGAGAGAAAAAAAAATGGTGAATGAAAATTAGGCTCGCGGGAAAGAGAGAAAAAAAAATACAATTCGCCGTGGTGAAACTTCGCCGGCGTCCTTCTGCGATTTGTCGTAAGTCGAGGCGAGGACGGGAGTCATAACGGCATTGTTCGCTTTACCACCGACGGTAAAAAGTGTCCCGATCCGACGGCGAAGGTCACCGCGCTTTATCAGAATAATCAAGACTTCTTTTTTACCCTCCCCCCTCCGCTCCCTCTTTGATTCCCACTTTGATCAGTTGACGGCATGACCGGACCGACGCTACGCGATGGCCATCTACACGCTGATTGCGGGTTAAACGTCAACGTCTCTTCGTATGCAGGTGTACACTTTTTTTCTATTCTAATAAAAAAGTTCGTTTACTGTTCTTTGTAAGCCTGCGATCAACAAAGATTTGATCAGCAGTTACTCATCATTATTTTTGTTAATTATTATAATTGATACCTATCCTTAGTAATCTTAATTATATTTTTTATTAAATGTTTGATTTAACAATATTGTTTTTTAATGCAATGATAAAGATTTAAGCGAATTTCACAAGATAAGTTTTGGCACGCACTGACGAGTATTAGCAACGGTTAGTCGGGTAAGAAGGAGGTACTAAAATTTCTTTTATCTAAAATATTTATTACAAATTGTTACTGTTGTGATTAAATTTATGGAAAAACGAACAAAGCCTTTGAAATACAGTCGTTTTATCACTAACGGTAAATTAGAATTTAAAAAAAAAATTAACCATTAAAAAACGACTGGCATAACAACAAGCAATAAAAGTAGCGCTACAAATTATGCAGCGTTATTCGATACTCAATTATAGGATAAGTCAAGCTCGCGAATGACAAATTTTTTATAACGCATTCAAACGGTAAACCCTTTATTTTTTTAACATAAGAATTGTCGGAATAGTTGTTTTCCTCAATAAAATACCAAACTTATTATACTTACCTAATAATTATCAAGCGACTATAAACAACTACAGAACAAACAATAAAAAGCAATGAACGATATCGATGGACGCAGTGATATGGTGCCCGTGACTCCAATGGAAGCGGACGTGCAAGGGTTGAAGTGCGCACACCTGCTGAGTGGCGGGAAATAAAGAAAGAAAATAATAAAATAACATGCGACCTGTCACGTCGCGAAAATCACAAACCGGGCGGACGGGCCGACGATTTTGGGTCTCCGAGCGAGTACGCGCGACACGGCCTCGTGAGTCGCATGCCAATAATCGAAAATTACTTCCTCTCTCGGTGGCGATTAATTTTTTCTTTTCGAAGGCCTGAGCGCGCACGGCGCCTTGTTGTCCATCGGTCGTTGTTTACGGCGTGGGTTTTTTTTCGAATAAAAAGCTGCGCGTACAAAAAGTTATTGCTGTTTTAATTGCGATCTTTCCTGTTATAAATTTGTACGAATGAAATTCATTAATTTTTTTTTCTGCCGCGTGTATATTGAATTTTCTGGGATTTTTTCACAATAAAGTAATTTAGCTTATATTTGAGTGTAATCTCTTGTTAAATGTTGCGGTAGACGGATTGTACAATAGAAGTTCTATTTATAGCAGCATATGCTTTTATTAATACGGCGCAGACTCGGTAGGCTCTTTCGTAATTGACGCGGCTCTAGCAATAAAAAATTTTTCCAAAATCGGGAGAATCGTAAAATCGCGATAAGCAAATCCCGCGTATTAACCGAGGCGCAGGTGGCCTTTGTGTGACTCTTTTGCGATTCCTTAGGTGTGTCCCTCACAAATAGCACGATAATAAAGTACAAGTGAGTATTTTTTTCCTTTTCATCCTCCAAGCATCGGTTTATCGAGAAGCAAATTTGACGAGGCACTTCGTACGTTCGAAGTTTTGAGAGGCGCTCGATAATTTTTTCCTTCCGCGGGCGGCCGCAACGACTGATAATGAAATTTCGGATGGCGCTGTGCCGTGACGCCGATGTACTTACGTCCTCGCAGTCGAAAATAGAAGTAGAAGGACGGGTAGCTCGTACATAAAGCCAATTGACACTTACCTGAAAAGAAAAAGGTAAGCGTTAGCTACTTTTATCATCAAAGTTGCAAATTGGAATGTCTTTGAATCGTAATAGCTTTATGACTGGGCCTGATTGTTAATAAACAAACCAAACAAACACATTTTCTGCGAAGCGATAAGCAGTCAAATGTAAAAACTTTGACAGCAAGATAATGACGTTTAGACTCATTATAAAAGCATAACTTGTTTACATATTTAAAAAAAAGATGAAACAAAAAATTAATGAGACCAGCAGGAACGTGAGCAGTGTTTGACGTTAACGTTTGCATTTACAGTTTTTATACGCCGCATGCGCTTACGCATCCAACTGAAACTGTTGTCTCATCGTACTTGAACACAACGTAAAGAGTACAATGTACCATCAGTCATGAGATTGAAGCGACAATACCAAA
>JAXIUT010000048.1:1237676-1316086 GCA_035586675.1 Eurytoma californica
GAGGATGAATAAATGGAATCTTAGATAACAGTTTGACAATTCCGCGAATCGGTTAAGGGAAAATTCGCTATATTACAGCTAAAGGAGGCAAATTGCAAAGTGAAAACTTAGTTATTCAATTAATAACACTTAGACTTTCAATTGTCACTCGAAATATCGAGCTGTTTTATTTATTCAATAAAAATATTCTCATTAAAGTGATTTATTATGCAAACAGTAAAAAGGCAGCAACTTAAAAATAAAGAAAACTATCATATATATAATAGCGTACTTTCCGTCTTATTAATCATAGCTAATCATTTTGATTTAATGGAATGAAAAGTCACTCCGTCTGTTTTAGAGAGTACATTTAATAAAAATTATTTTTCGTTATTAGTCCCCAGTAAAATAAAGATTGAAAGGATAAAATATAATTATCTTGTAACAGGGCACTGCTTATAATTATTTTCATATCTCAATTCTCTCTTGTAGTATTATCTCTAATTATAGCTTCAGTATACGAGCGCGAGATAAAAGTTAAAGAGAAAATAAACAAACGAACCCGAAGCTTTCATAAAAACGTATGCAAATTAATCTGCACAGGAAACTTCCAACGTCCCAAATGTCTGCTGCTCGTGTTGTCACAAATGTTGTATATATACTGCATTTATGCAAAAAAAATCGATGATTTTATTTCCAGAAAATGCGGAGGCACCTTGATTCTCTTCAGGTTCATTGGATTTTTAATTATAAACAGGCAGTGATAGCTGTCGATGTTATTATTGAAATCAAAATTTTATTATTTATAAGATGAGTTGCGACGCTTCCAATTTCTATTTTTGCAAATGCGGTATTTACTTTATTAATACATATACTTTCAAACGTACGGATAAAAATATTTTAAAAACAATAAAAAAAATTCATTGTATAATAATTTTTTATAAAACTATGAGAGAATAGTTATCAGATAAAAATACTATTTATATAAAAAATATTGTAAAACAGCAAAACCATATTTAACACCTGTAAAACTTCTTTTTTTTAATGAAAATTCATCTATAAAAAAATAGAAGTCATAATAATTTAAAAAAAATTGCATATAACAAACAAAGTAATTAAAATCTGAAAACTTATGAAAAACACCGTTATATTAATGAATTGCGAGAGGAAGAGGAAGAGAAACCAACGCGAAGGCAGAGTGATTTTATGCATGTATGCTGCACAAAGTACTACTTCCTATATACTCGCTAGATAAGCAGTGTCGTCGGGTAGCGCCGCTTTTCCGCGCTTCTTTCTCATTAACGAACAGCCCAAGAACAATCGCGACGCGGCGCGTCGCGCGTCTTCATCGCCGTCCGCTCGCGTGATTCGACTTTTAACCGGCGCGGAAAAAATCTATCGCCTATTGTAAGCGCTGCGGCGTCGTCTGTCATTCCCACTAATTAAGACTACACTGACGCTGATCGTAAGCAATTTGTTTTTGCGACATCGTAGAAATACATTATTAGTAGAATTTTAATTTCATTTAGATCGAGTTCAATTTACGAAATTTCAAAAAATCCATCTATTTAATTGGATTGAATTGGATAAACGTCTACATTTTAAATATTTTGTTTTAATATATTTTTTTTTTTTTTTAACGAAAAACTAATCATGGGATTGATTAACAAACTCGAAATTTTTACGTGGCAGATCTTCCGCGCTTCGCGTATGTTTGCTTTATTCATTCAATTATAGTTTAATCTTATACCGCGTTATTCTTAGAAGAAAATTTTCTTTACTAAATGAGTCTTAATCTCACCGTAAAATTTTCCCTGTATGTTATAGAAAATAGTGAATAATTAATGTAAGAATGGCTCTATTTATAATTTAATAGTCGATTATCTTATTTTCTCGTACGTTCTGTACATTGTCGTATTGATCCAAATTTTCCACCAAAACTTTGGGCGTGAAATTCGCTTCCGTAAGGTCGATTCATCATCTCGCTTTAAAACTGAGAAAGATTAAAAAAAAGAAAAAACAGACCGCTTCCACCTGTCGCGAAAGTGACCCAGAAATCGTTCGGAAGCGATTTTGGAATTACCCAATAACCCAGCGCCAAAAATCCACACTACTCTTCCGGGGTATAGTTTATGTAGTGTCGTCAGGCTGCGAGATCGATCTCGGCGAGTGTCGCGCGTGCGCGGGCGAACGCGAGTCTCGGACTCGCAGATATTATCTGCCGGCCGAGAGCGCACGCGACACCGGTCGTCTTTGGCTTTTTCGCGAGGCTCTTTTACCCCAGGGTCGGGGCTCAGGGTCGCGCCCGCCGGTTTCGCTTCGCACCGACTCACGCCGCCGGCCGAGCGAGCGTGTATTATACGCAGCTATATACGCCATTCCAACGCAGGACGCACTGCTGCTTGATAAGCGACAAGGCCGACGTCTCCATTGACGCGACCGGCAGTCTTTCGGGGCCGACGCGTCCTAACTTCGGCAGCCCTTCGTGCCTGCTAAGTGAAAACTCTGCTATATGACTCTTGTCTGTTGTTATCTTCGTTTTTCTCATTCGAGTTTGAGCGTAAGGTGAAGGAATTGTCACGATTTACATGAAATTGTGAGGTATTTAAAATTTTACTAAAACCAATGGAAATCGTTTAGTTTTCTGTTATCGACGAAACGATTTTATGGGTGTTTTGATAAATATTGGCCGACAAATAATTGAAAGATTGTTTCGCAGGTGAGAGATAATCTGTAGATTAACATGAATGAAAAAATTGCAATAGATGCTTAAAAATTTTCTAGAAATATTACTATGTAAAAAACGACACACGTAGTGAATGAAAATAGGCAACTGGTCGAATAGGCTGCAAAATTAAATTCTTGCAGTTCAGCAGTTCTTGAGCAAAACTTATCGCGCAGTGGTTGAACTAATGAGATGCTTTCGATAAAAACGATCTGTAAATTTGTAATTGGCAAGACGTTCTTTCTCCCCATTGAAGGATAAATATTTGCAAAAAAACTAGAAGAAAGATAATACCATTAAAAATAACTAAACGAATAAATCGAATTTGTTAAATCATTTTTCAAGTGTCCCACTTGCTACCGGTTACACATTTCTCACCGGTCACCCCATAATTTAGAGAACGAAAAGAATACGTCGATATCACCACTAAAAAAATAAACGTAACAAAACCCCCGCAAGAGAAACAACTCGCCCCGCTACCCACCAAAAGAGTGACAAAACGAAGAGAAAAAAAAAACGGGCGTGCGTTGCGAAATCCATACCTGCGCGAGCGCGCGGGACACTCGAGACAGCCGAGATTGCCGCGTAGAAAAAGAGAGCGAGAAAAGAGCGCCGCGCGCCGTCGTAAATTGCAGCGGCGGAAATCGGCCGCGCCGGTGTACAAGTGCCCGACAGTATATATATATATGCGCATACGCGAAGCGAAAGCGCCGACCGCTTCCCAGTCGGAAGCCGATGAGCGCGCGCTTAACCCAGATATCGAGGCAGACCGCGCGGCGGCCGGGCGTGCTCTCTTTTTGTTTTGCCTGTTAAAAAAAGGCAGAGGACGGCGGTGGCGGCGCGCCAAACCGGAAAGCCGCGCTTATTGCCTTTCGGATTCCCGCGAGTTTTCTCTCCGCTTCTACGTGTGTGCCTCTATGTGCGGCCGCGGGGAACGCGCACCGCTCGTTTCTATAGGAGGAAGTCAAGGGAATTGCGACGATTGAAGTTTCGAAGGGGGAGCCGAACCGTTTATGCAATTATATACAGCTTCATTGCCGAGAGTAGTCAATCCGTCCTTTCTGATGCTAAGCGCTTTTTCGGTGGTTCCAGATTTATTATTTAAGTGCATGGATTGTCGTTTTTAACGATTAAGCTGCTTTTTTTTAAAGAAACCGGTTTATGTTGCATATCCATGCGTTGGACGTACAAAAAAAAGCGTTGTTTCCTTTCATTCAGAAAAAAAGTAAGTATCTTAAATTCATAACACGAGCAAGCGTTCAAAACTTATCCATGACGAATTCACTTGAGTAAACAACCTTGAGAATCATCTATATCCCATGAAACACTGATTCTAATTTTTAAGTATAAAACCTGCAGACGCGTAAATCACCAATCAACCGCAATTACGTCTACTTAAAAGTCATCGCGCTGCGGAACGTCGGTCCGAAATTCCGTTTGATTCATCAGATTCGCCGAAACCCCGCACGTGAGGCCGCTGAATCTTTGAGCGCCGGCGTCCGTCGAAGATAAGCTTGTAAAAAATAACAATCCGCACCGTTGCGCAATCGTCTCCGAAAACATCGAAACGTCCGGCGCACCGGCAGACATACTCCTTTATACGCAATCGCGCGCCGACATGAGCATCAAAAGCTTTGCGATGGCGCGCAATCGACGACGCCGATACTTAGTTCGAATTCGACGCTTCGATGGACAGACGACGCCGGTCAGATATAAGCCCGCCGGAACATCTGTGCCAAGGTGGTGTCGATGCGTCGAACATCCGTTTCGCGGCGTGTCGGTGCAATTTTTTTTTCTCTCTTCTTTTATCGCCGGCTACCGTGCTGGCGTCGTTTTTCCCTCGCGCGCGAAATCGCCGCTAGTAAAGTAGTCTAATTGGGGATTGTTTTAACATACAATCGGTGTGAATCCGCGGCGAGGGAATTTAGCGGAGCCAGGATATGCGCGATGCGCACGTGTTGCGCGATAATTAAGCTCGGATTTACGACCTATCGCGGTAGTCCGATTGAAACATTTTAGATCGACCGGTTAGATTTCCACGTTGCTGATTGTTTTACTTGTCATTGTTGAAGCGTTGCTTATATTCTTCGAGAAAAAAATAATTATTTTACAATTGACAGGGGAAAAATTGCTCTTTTTTATGAGCTTTTAAGTAGAGGACACTCATTGCGCGATTTTATTTTTAAAATTCATGCAACCTGTAACAATTAGTTATTTCTGCAAGGATTTTAAGCCATTGCGAAGCAAGTTTCATTTGTGTTTTAAATTTACAAAAATTATCAACTTCGTGGAAATTATCGAATTAACGAGTAATTGATTTTTTTACATTCACATGATTGGCAAAAAATTCTTGCTTAATAAGGAAATGGAAAAAAATTACTCAATTAAACTCAAATCATTAGATCCCACTCATCAGCCTTATTAACTGAATTAGCAACTCAAATTTTGAGTGATTCATTTATAGAACAGAAAAGGTTATAAATATCTTAGGTCACAAAGACATAGCCAACTGACTCACAATCAGCCGACTTAAAAAAAAGGTATGCGCGCTTAATCGTCTTACCTAAAAAAAGACTCGCCCCACCGCTTAGCTTATAGACATACGCAAGTGTTTGCAATCCAAACCATAATCGGAATATTTTTCTCTCGGGATACTCCCGCCAAAACGTGTGAACGGCACGTGTTCTCCGAGGGACTATAGGCGTAAAATTAGCGATCGGTACCGAGGGGAGCGCCTACATTTGAAGTTCCGCTGCGGGACGTACACGTGAGGCGCACTATTATTGTTGTAATTTATGTGCGCGCGAACGCATTTCTCGGCGTTAGTATCGTGGTCACGCGGAAGCCAATGCGCGATGTTATCGGAATTACGTGCAACTTTCAACGTTCCGAAGTCGGAAGGAGCGGCGCGCAAATTCGTTGCCGTTTGTTTTGCATCGGGTATCCCGGGCGATTTTCACTTTCCATTCTGTACTTGACCTTCTCTACACTAAACGCTCTGCGCTAAATCTGCTTAAAGAATAGCACTTTTTGATCTTGGTACTAGTTGAGAATCAACGGTCGCGTATTATTTTTAGAGACACGTTCATCGTCGCATATTATTTTTTAACACGACAAGATGCAAAGGATGATCTATTACCACTTGTATGCGTGAATTATAGGCACACTGAGCACGAAGTATCATACGTAATTTTAGTATATTTTCTATGTCTATTTGATGTCATTCGCATTTACTTTCACTTGAATACAAGATAGGATTGATTCATCGATTCTTTTATAGAAAATTATATAGTGCATCCTGCGTCCTAGATAGAGTAATGAAAAAAAGGAATTTCAATTGCTCGTACGTTATGAAAAAATCCGGTTAAAAAAAAAAAATAATACCTAAGAGCAATTGAATAGGCGCTCCCTTTTTTGCCAAGTCCGAAATGAATTTTCAGTTAGAGCGGCGCATTAATTTTTTGCTCGGTTGAAATATCGTAACGCTTGGTGCGACTGTTTACGCAATAATAATAATACCCCCGGCGACTATTTATCCGCTCGGTAATCGCAAAAATTAACGTCGCCTTATACGCTCCGCCGGTAGTGGGGGGCCTATAACATAAATATATCACCGAGAAATCTATCGGTGTCTGGTTGAAGTTGGTCGCCACGACGTCGGGATCTCAATTACTTTGATTTTACGGCTTGCACGTGTGTGTCTGTACAATGCACGTCTGTGACTAGTGAAAAAAAAAAAAACAGAATCGAAAACAATAAGATCAAGGACTGCGCCACGTATGATGACTTCGAGAAAGGGAAGGACTACGTGAAGTCGTCAGTCAGCGCTGCTGGCTAAATTTTCTAACAAAGAAAAAATAGCGCAGTTTCAAAACGCTGATTGATATTTGCTGGCTCGATAGACCAAATGGTACAAGGCCGGAATAAAGGGGATAATGCTATTTTTACGGACTTTATCGAGCGGATATTTGGTAATTTACGCTGGGGCTCAACTAAATGAGTTGCACTTGATCGATCAAGCTATCACCGCAAATCGACATAATAGCCATAAATTCTTCTTTGAAAACTCCTCGTGCCTTCATAAATCAATCCCGCTAATTTAATAGCGTTATCTAAGCGATCGGCTTTTCAATCGAAATTTTTAATCAAACCTCTTTGCGCCAACAATTCCTATCGGCAAAACATATCATCTACATCGTATAGCATACGAGAGATTCCAATTTGCCGATTAATCGAATACCACCCGCGCCTAATGTTGTATTTCGATTCGGCGCGGCTCGTCCCCGTGCGTCACCACGCGCGCCATCAATCCAGCCGCCATCCGCAATAAAGCCGCCTATTACCGTGCAGCCCGCCGAAACGCAATCGACCGCCTCCCCCGCCGCGGCGAACAATGGGTGAAATTTAGGATACAAAGCCGCGGAGTGGCCGCGACCAAACGCCGATGCAAAGCGGATCATTGGTATGCGGTTCGTGCCGGATTGGAATTCGCGCCACCTGCACGCGCGCTACGCTGCCGGACGATCCGCGGCGGCGCGTCGACGTCCAGTTTCCACTGGCCTCGCTCGGCCCGACCTCGACGCTCTCGTTTTGCGGTGGGGAAAGAAGATTTTTTTTTTAACCTTTAGAGGGCCGGGATTAATTGAGACACTCGATCCCCCTTACAAAATGTGTAAAAAGGTACCCTTTGTAGCCTGGATTGATCGCGAGTACAAAGTATCGATCAAAAGTCGAGCCAGTACAGTCGTCAGATGAGACCGAGTGACCGTCCGCACGCATAATTCGGGCGGACGCGCGACAAGTGGAGTTATTGAGGATAGAGGTGACGGGGGAGGTGCTCGATCAAGGAGAATTTTTCAAGGCTCAGGGGCCCGAGTGGCCGGCGCGTTTTTCAGAGGCTCGGGTGTCGCGGGTTCAATGCATTCGGGGAGAAATCGCGCGCAGATGCGTTATGTCACTGAGAAATTTTAAAAGTTCAATTTTATTGCGGGGGGAATTACATTTGACACTGGCAGTGATTGATCTTGTAATCGAACTTTTGATGAAAGCTAAGTAAACGAATGTTTAATATCCGTAACTTCTTTTCACGGAGAACACGAAGCAAATTATCGGTAGCAAAAGAGAGATTTGTGTTTAGAAATCGGTAGGATGAGTAGAGTCAACGATTTTCACTTTTAAGTTCGTTTCACACTCTGCAGTGTGTGAAAGTCACAAGCACTTGAAAAAAAAATCTTTTGAAACAATTATGTGGCAAAAAATCGTTTAAGCAACTATTCAAACTAAGTAGAATTTTATTAGGATAATAAAATTTATTTACTGCTTAAAAAATATTTAACTGCATGTTCTTTCAAAATAAATAATATTTTTATTGTAAATGAACAAATTTCGAAAATAAATTTTGTTAAATATTAATGAGAAAAACTACCGTACATCCTCCTACAAAATAGACGGTAAAAATGTTTTGCGTTATCACTTAAAATGTTTACCTAGATATTAAATACCAAGAGAAAGGAATGAAATTGAACAATACCCTTTTTACATTCAATAAATATTAAAACATTTAATGTTTCGGGTCTGCCAAGTCTTTTGGAGTAGTTAATCGACGCACGCCACGTCACGCGGGGACTTCCCATGAAGATGAGATACATCTGCGAAAGCGTAATGAAAAAATTTTCTATCGCCCGAAGCGCCTGACGATCGCGTTTATCAAGCAGGTGTCTCGGGTTCAATCAACCCGCGAGGATATGTCGATGAAAACATTGACGCGTGTGCTGGTACTGCTAACTACTTGTTTGTCTACGAAATCTCCGAGCGAGGCGTGTATGCTAGGCACTTTGAGCTCCTCGGGCAGTTGAGCCTTTAGGAAAAGGAGATGGCTCACCCAAGACTGTCACGGTACAGTTAGGAGGCGAAAATAAAAATAGCTGTGTAAGTCGAAATTCCGCGGAGCGGGGTCAGGCTTTTTCTGAGAGAAAACGAACAATTGTTAGCGCGATTAATGGCGTTTTGTTTACATGGAGAACAATTTTAAGCGAGAATTACCGTTTTTTTAATGTTTACCACGGAGTAGTTTTAATGAGCAGATTTAATTACATGAAATAATAAATATAATGAAGTGCTATTCAAAGAAGGGAAATCTGTCGGCGACCAGATTTTATGTTGTTCATTGCTAATGAATAATAAAATTTATGTAATACTGTGCACTGTTTCAACAAAAATAATATAATGCGAGACTAAACAGAATCGAGACAGGTTTTTTTTCAAATTCTTTCGCATTTTCTTATACAGGTATAAAAACCCGTTTTTTCTGAAGACGCAAACATTTTTAGTAGCTCGCATACAAAACTAGAGTAAAAAAGATTTTCGCTTAAAAAAACTTTAAACTTTAATATAAGCTGTAGCATCAATTTATAACGTTTTATTACAACTAAGAGATATATGCAAAAAAATTTTCTTCGTAGATCCAAACCCGCATATTTTATCTCTACATGACAACAGCTATTTGTCTTTTTTTCTGTTAAAAACCTAAATTACTAATAGTCTTACAATTTCTTTTATTAGTTCAAATGACTTAACAAATTTTTACCTATAATCATAAAAACTTTGATCTGACAAGTAAATAGTATTAGCAGTGATCGAACAAGACTCGAAAGCAGAATATCTTAGGTTTAAATTCACATAGAAGAACTTTTTTCATTTAATTTTCTAAAACAATTTTCAATTGTCTTAAAAACAATAAAAATGATGTTTTAAAATTTTGACTATTTCTCTTAAATAGTGCTACGAGCTGAAAAATATGAAACTCATAAGTATTTATATGAAATTTTTTACTATCTAACTGACGTAGATTTAGTAAAAAATTTTAGAATAAAATTGCGATAAAATTAACACGTGTTTACATTGCGAATCGTCGGAAAAAAGAACCGTATCCCGAAAACAAAATTACAAGCGAGGCGCCGATGACCCGTTGATAATTCGTCAAAGAAAAAAAACACCCAAAAGAAACCGATGATCGGGCGCATCCTTTCATTTTGACCGGTATGACCTCGAGCACTGGACACGCACACGTCTCGCACCGACTTAGCTTGACTTTTCGTCGAGCTGGATCACGAGTGGGTATCGACTCCGCTCCCTCCACTTGACGCCGCGCGAACGGCCAAGTTCGCTCCGCGAAATCCTGTTTCCCACCGCCATTCCCTATATTTTCCTTTTGCTCGACTTTTTGCGACTTTGTTGCTCTGCACGTTTTTTGCTTCTCTTCGCGGACTACGGGGTATTTCGAAAGTCGCCCGGAAATCCTTCTTTTTTAGCGGCCCTGAATGGTTTTTCGCCTTATCGAAAACATCCTTTTCCTTCTCCAGCTTCCCGTAGTTTTACAGAAGTTCTTATGGCAGACAAATGAGCATTAAATATGCTCGATTGCTTAAAGGGCGCTAATAATTATTTCGCTCGATTATATAACCGAGGCTGTTTTAAGAGTAAGTGTATAAAAAGTTCCACCGAATTGGCAAACGTTATTCCACCGATTAAAAGAAAATTCCAGGCGCTAAAATAAATGTTTTTATCCAAATATTCAAGTAAAAGAAGTATGTTGGATTTCGCAGACTTTTTTTTTCTTCTGCGCGACGTTACACTCGGTAAATATGAGATAGAACTTGTTATTTCATGATTAAGCATGAACATTATATCCGTCACAGAATTGCAGATTGCTGATTACAAATAATTAAAGAGCACACATATTCATCGTGCAAGCTCGCTAATTATTCCACCTTCTTTCCGTAATTTATATCTTCCCCGGGACAATCGTTAATTGTGTAAAGAAACTATAATACTCGAACGCCTGCAATTTGTCGGGATTCTTAATTTCACAATGCGAACGTAAAAAGATTCATTTACTCTTTAATCGTGCCCGGCTAATTGAAATTTTAATTGAAACCCGCTTATAAGCTGCCGGCGTCGCGCAAAGCATTTTAAACGAACTAAAAAAAGAAGGCGCGAAAGAAATTACGAAAATAAAGTCGCGATCGTTAAATTCCCCGACTCTTCGAACAAACAATTAATATTTCCGCAGTTATACCTACCATCGCCGCGGACGTCGTACTGCTCCCCTGTCCCCGCGGCCAAACGGAAACCCGGACACCGGCTAATCTCGTAATTCGCTTGGTCGGTAACGGAGGTGCAAGCTATGTACACTCGGCGGAAGCTGATTCTGATAGAACTATTTAAAAAACTGCAACGCCGCACGAAAATTTGGAAGTGGATAAATATGATACTAGCGGCGCTATTTTCTCATCTTTGCTGATGATTGCATCTGTGATGCTGATTTTGAAGATGCGGAACTAACGCCACTAGCATCATATTTTCGAACCTCCAAATTTTCGTGCGGCGTTGCAGTTTTTTAAACAGTTCTATCAGAATCGACTACCGCCGAGTGTACATGTGCGCCGCGATCGAAAAATCTACCGGCACGATACCAGTGCGAACCGGCGGCGTGGCGCCGATGACGAAACCTTCTGGAAGTTACCGTCGCCGAGCGCGAAAAGTCGAGCAAGCAGCTTATAGTCCCCCTCGAGCACGGCCGGCCCAGTTAAAATTCATTGGGTGTGCGATCGGCGGCGAGTCGATGCACGGATCTCGGCTAGTTTAAAGATCGCTCAGTAATCGTACTGCGGTTTAGTGGAAAGTGTAAGTATAATTTTTTGCGGAGTTAATCGGTGGAGAATATATGTTGTTTGTTTTTTCTTTCTTTTTGCAGGTAGACTAATTTAGTGTAACATTAGCTCGTTGGTTTGTATTGAAGGTAATGCTTTTACTAATAAAGACAGGTCTGATAGATTTCTCTCAATTTATTTGATACAATTTATATCAAATATTTCGTGATGTATAACTTTTCAGCGAAATGAGATTTTTTAGTTTCAAAGTAATTAACGTTTTCGTAAACGCATATTTTCCTTAGATTAATTAAAAATACCTCCTGCAGTTTTAATTCAAAGAATCACTCCATAATTTGAGAGAAATCCGGGACCCGCAGGTCGTTTCCTCTTCTTGTAAGTGCAATATATATATTTTTATGTTGTAGTTGTAAAATAACATGTATACCTAACTATTAATAAATGGACTCGATAAATAATAGTTATTAATTCGATGGCATGTTTTAATCGATGCATATTATAATTCCGAGAAATACGCGCACGTACGGCTGTTTTCGTTTCGAAAATCCTGACGTGTTTGTATCATTATTCAATAATTTCAATTTTTCAAGCCACACCAAAGCGAGTTAATATTTAACACCACTACATTAAAGTCAATGAAAATTCAGTCGAACTGAAAAGAGACACGCAGTATTGAATAAGCACCTGGCTTGGCTTATCCCTGTGTGATGCAACGATCAAATTTAAATAAGCTCGAGTTGAGTCGCGTCCCCGTGTCAAAGGCAGAAGAGAGAAAGGAAAAAAAAATTATGAGAAGGAGTCGGCACTGTTTTATGATATCGGTGCATCATACTGCTTAAAAAATAAATAAATAAATAGAAATATTCGAAAAGGGAATAATCGCGATTGTGACCACGATGTCGGAAACCTCCACGTGAGGACGATTTACGGTTTTCTTTTTATTTTACCGCCGACACTCTTATTCAAGATTTTTAGCTTTCTAAATAAAAAACGCTGTGATAAATATCGATGACCTTCAGAAAGCTTACCCACAAGTCATGCTTCTTCGCTATTACAATAAGTTATTGCAGATTAACTGTAATAGGAGCCGATTGTTCTGTAAGTAGTAATCGACGGATGCGATGCGGCTGTCTGTTACTACTGGCGGTAATTTTAGTTACAGTAAGATATTACGGATAATGCAATTATGGATACAATTGTTCTGAGGTACCTGACTAATTTACAATTTTATTGCGATGAGCAGTAATAAAATTTTTCAAAGTTTTTTTTTATCTTAACAATTAGTAGCTATTGTTAAAAGTTTTAAATTGCTAAAAACGTATTAATTGATGAACATATCCATCTTTTTTTCAGTAAACTAACAATTGAGTAAATATGCACGTCATTGGACTTGAAATATTCTATTTGTTCAGTCAAAAATGTTCGCCTTATTTTTTTCTTTCTTTAGAAAGTATCGTGAGTGGCGCGGTAAGATAAAGAAATTGCTTGAACGAGAAAAAAAAAAAACAGTCGTTGAGAAATATCCAAACTGTACTGTGCAAAATTTACCAGTCGATCAGTTTGGTATGCAGTACTGTACACAATCGATTACAACGTCCTCACTCGTCCATTCATAACTCACTGAAGTTTCAAAAAGGAGGTATCGCCGATGTTTTAAAACGTGGCGATATTTCCATGCGAGTTTACGTTCGCGTTTCGAAGATCAATGACGCCAGACTTTTTACCAGCGTAATCGACGAGGGATGCAATAACAATAAATACAAACGACCATAAAATGCATTCAGAATTGTTTGCAAATAATAACGTATTCGCTTATGCAAATGCTCTGCTGAATCGCGATAAATAAAAATGTTATTCTCCTTTTTTTTCTTTAAATAAATAAATAAATAAATAAATATATTCGACCCATTCGAAGGTGCGCGAGCAATTGAAAGGAAGTTCACTAATTGAGCTGTCGCCGCGTAATTTCTTTTCGATCGTAAGCATGCGCTAGATATCAAAAGTGCAAATGCCTGCAAGTACACAAGTAGGTCAATCTATCTTCGCATACTTTTCGGTACGATTCACCGCTTCGTTTTACTTTTATGAAATTTCACGCGTAAAATGAGCACTCAACTTTCGCGCACTACGCAATTGCAATAATAATTGCTGCCACATTCGTAAATAAAAAAAAAATTATAATACATAATAGATCTTTTCTCTTCAATAGAAGAGTAAATAAAATTAAAATTTAAATAATCAGTATGTTAAGTAAAAAGTGTGATTATGATGAAATTACGTAAATAACTGACGTATCGAAAGGAAAACAAAACCGCGTTATCTCTTCCTAGATCATCTTCCTGTCACTCCCAAATTTTCACCTTAATCGCAAGATACTTAATTTCATTCTGGAATAACGGCTGTGATCATGTGAGTCCGATTGAAAATAAAACAGAGATATGCGAACGATTATAAAAGAGTGAGGTCGTGAACTCGCCAAATTTATTAACACGCACGACGTCCAACCTTCGGCGCCTGATGTAAGGACGTCGCCTCAATCTCCAATTCTAATTCGGGGATAAAAAAAAAGATTTTTTTCGCAGATTCGCGATGTCTCGTCGCTGGTTTATGCCGAAGTTATGCTATGCGGTAGGTTAAAATCAGGGTCAGTTAACTCGTCGCGTCAAAACAGGCGATTTTTTTTCTTTTTTTATAAATGATGTTCGAACTCAAGGAATAATTGCATACCGTACACATAATCCCCCGTGGAGAACGAACAATTCACGCATAAGTTTCGAGGATGATCGTCGATTTAAGTGCAAACGCGACAAGAATGGAGGGCATTAGCGTTAGGTGGACGATAAATTTAAAAACAATCACCGTGCGCGCATGAGCGGAAAGTTTGCGCTCGGAGCTAAGCAGCTTCCTTGAATGGGCATGGAGGACGAATGATAATAATTCATTGAATTTTTATCGGCTTGAATAATCTCAAAAGTATACTGATTTCTTATTTTCCTTCCAAAGGAATCTCACAATATCTATGGTCGTTAATTGCATCCACTATTACCGGCGCACACGGGGATACCCAGAGTTTCCTCGAGGAGTTTTCAACCCGGTGGGAAATTGACTTCGCAGCTCGCGTTCGTCGTAAATATCCTGCGAAAAAGAAAATAAACAACACCGCGCAGAAAAGTAAAAGTGCCACGCGCTCCCGGCCCGAATTACCTAATAACTCCCTCGTCGGTCGCGGATTTACGTAAGTGGGATCGTCACGTGTGCTCAGGTGCGGCAGGGTCAGGATCGCGCGGTAAGATAAAAGAGGACAAAGAAGATCCTCCGCGCGTAGTATGCTAACATTCTTTCGACTTGTACAGTTCGAAAATCTCAACGATGAAAAAAAAACAGCGAAAATGGAAGACAAAAAATAAAAAGGTTTATCAACTATCCATTTGTGCAATAGCAGAGTAAAATCCATTTCTACCCTCTTAAGTTGATACAGCGAAAAGTTTCTCGGTGCAGCAAAAATAATTCTTAAAATGTGCTCTGCGACTGTTCGTCCTTTAGCGGAGCGCATTTCAGTAATTTTGAAACTAAAGCGCACTTTTAAAGCTAAACGGGAAAACCCTGCAATGAAGAATGGCAAGAGACTCACCATCTCTCCCCAGATGCGGCTGCAGCTGGTGCAGATGCGCGTAGTAGTGGTGGTGGTGCAGTATGCACTCGAGGTCGGTGCAGTTGAGCATTTTCCGAGCGGTGCTGCTGATTCCCCGGTGTCGCACGGCGCACTACTCGAGCACAGCCGGGGCTCTCGGGGCCCCGAAACACGCGCCTCGCGCACTCGCCGGACTGTATGCAGGGAGGTAGCTGTTGGGCCGGGTGCGCGGGCGGGCAGTCAACCCATCTTTCGCGGAGGCGGCTCACCTCCTCGGCCAGCGGGGGGAGCCGAAGCCGCACGCGACGCGAAAGCTCGCTTCAGGCGCGAAAGCGGCCGGCCTTACGGCGCTCACGGGCAAGGACTCGCCTCCACGGGTGTACCAGGCAGCCGAGCCGTTCGCCGCCGGACATTTGTCAGCTTCGAGGCTCGCTCGTTAACTGCCGGCCGGGCGAGCGCCCGGTCCCCCCGAGACCATCGGCCACGGGGGCCTCTCACTCTCTTTCTCCGTCTCTCTATCTCTCTCGGCCTCTCTCTCTTTCTCTCGCTCCGCCGACCGCACGCGCCGCGACACCTTCGCTCGCAAGCTCGCGCCGACCGTACACTCCTCCTTCCTCCGCCTCCGACCGTACTCCTCCTCCTCCTCTCCTTTCCCGGCCTTGTTTCCTCGCTGCACGTGCAAACGCTGCGCTCGAGAGAGGTGTTTTATATACCTTGGGCTCGCGGTCGCTATCGAGGATGAGCGGCGCTTTAAACGATCGCTCGCTAAGGTGACACGATTACTTGCGCGGAGCGCTGCTCTTCTTTGGAAATCGAGGTTCGCTCTCCGGCAGCGCTGCGTTCTCCAAGTATTTTTCCTTTCGAGCTAAAGCGCAGTGCACATTTTTTCGTTCCTTTGCACGAATACCCCACTTCATACAGCCGTGTAAATTAATTTTTTTCCTTTCAACGACACCCAATCAGTCCACAGGAAGAAACTTTCGGGACACTTCTGCACCTCGCGCGAAAACTTACTCGGCGTCCCGATTAGCCGCGTCGATTTCCATCGGGCGCCCGCAAACTCGCGGCGAGCGCGCATCGGCGGATCGCGCACTTTCGTGTGTGCACCTTTCCAATTGTCCGCTGGTACGCGTCTCCTCCTCGCGGATTTTCCCCGGGGGAGGGGGGGAAGGTCGTCGGCGCGGCCGGAGAGTGCGGGAGAGCACGTGGTGCACGCGCGGCTCGCTTTCTAAACAGCCGGCGGACGCGCGCCGGTGTGTCGCAACCCAATGAGCGGCCGCCTCGGGTGGGCCGCGCGGAATTTCGAGTCGCGCCGACAGACGTTTACTCGTCGCTGCGGAAAACTCGGGGATTTTCGCGGGCGCGCACGGTGCTGCGGCACGTTCGCGCGCGGAGAACGCCGTGCGACTGGCGAGTGTGTGCACCGGCCGGCCGCGCTTACTTTCCCATTCGTCGCCATCTTTGAGACACTCCTCTCTCTCTCTCTCTCCCTCTCTCTCTCCCGCTCTCTTTCTTATTGCCCGACGGGCTTTTCCCGCTCCTTTTATACCCGTTTCTTATGTACCCGCGGGTCGCGCTTTTCGCGATGTGCAGCATGCCAGGTGGGCCCGGTGATGTAATTTCGGTGGGAACCGGGCGTTTTTCACCTCGAGGGTTCTTTCACCTCGTTACGCCGTGGGATGTTTGCGCGGCCGAGCGTCGATGAACTGCGGGATTTTTCGCCCAGCCGCATTACGGACGATCGGTGAGGTAATACCCGCGAGCCGACTGTGAATCTTCGCGCATCGGTAATTTGTTTTTCTGCGAGCGGTACAAAGCGCTCGCCAAAAACTGCGGAACGCGTCAGCGGGATTTTTGACATTGTGAAACGTACAATTCTTTTTTTTATCGTTTTCTTTTCCTCTCAAATCTGAAGATGTGAAATCAATTTGGAAAATGTAAATATCGACACATTGGATGCAAGAATTCGTCCACTTATTTTATGTGGGAAATAATTTTTTACGCGTTAGATGTCATTTTTTGTAAATTAATTGACTTCTGACGTCAATATTTTTTTCATCTTCATTAAATTAATACTTTTGCGATCGATCTCTTTTATTTCGAAAAGCCTTACATTGTAAAACGCAGTAATTGCAGTTAATTCAAAGTCGCTCGATTCAAAAGACTGTAATCGCATTTACAAAATGATTGATGAGACGACCTTGGTATGCAGATCGCGCAATGGTCAATAACCCACATGAGCTGCCGGAAATAAAAAGTTTTACTTTTACTGCTCGCCGTGTCTGAATGGACATTTGTCTCTGACACTAAATTAATGTCTGTCTCGTTTTATCGCACTTAAACGTCGCAGCAATTCGAGATTTTACCGTAATTCGCATGCAAAGAACATCGACGACAAAGAAAAAAAACAGTCGAACGTGATATTAAAAAATTTGAACCTATTATAGTATTTCCGTCGATACCCGTTTTTCATGTTTAATTCATTTTGAGCCACGATCAAAATAGATTAACTTAATTCGTCGCTCTCGCTTGATCATCAATTCATACACATCTCGCTCGCTGTAATGATTAAAACAAACTATTTCAAAATTCGTATCTTCTGACGACGTTTAAAACTGTTTCTATTTTGTTGCTCGAATTTTACGCAACTAGAATAAAAATTGAAATCCCAGATATAGATCAACAAATCCATCCTCGTACAAATGAGAGACGTCGATCGCCGGCTAACGATGTACCACTTGAAAAAGAATTCCACCCGCAGCATGTAAAGTACCCCGTAGAGAAGACAAACGACCAAAGCTCGCACAACATTGTGCTTTTTGATCATCGAATATGCGACGGTCGTCGGGAGATCGGGACAGAAAGGACGGGAAAGCCTCGGTCGGCCGTGTACTTCGGACGGTGAGTGCACCGCCGGATAAGCAGGGAGGGGGGATTCCGCGAAAAAAGAGCGAGCGATAAGATCCGCAAAAGAGGGCAGCGGACGAAAGGGAAAAATACGCGATGCGCGACACAGAAGGAGAACCAAGGTCTTCCTTCCACGCCTGACATTGACCTTCTCACTCCGTGTAATACGTCACAAAAGCTGCGACTGAATCCCATCATTCGCGAACTGGAGCTCAATGGAAAATTACCGTGGACCGTCGTTTCCTTTGTCGTGGGATCGACCTTTTTTCCGCTGACATTGTAATGTCGTTTTAATCATTTTTGTCGTTTTAACCGAACGTCGTTTTGCCCGCAAAGCCTGAATGAATTTTATTTTAATAAATTTAATTTTCTCACGGTTTTGCGAGTAAAAGACTGTTACGAACTAATTTGTTACATGAGAGCTAATTTAAAAATTTGAAAATTACTCGACTGCAGCCATAATTACACTTGTCACGACAACAGGAACTTTCAACGTTAAAAGCGAGTACCTGATTTAAAAAAAAAAGAGACCCCATAATTTCAAATCGAAATCTCGAAACCAAATTTGTAAAGCTACCCAGCCGGTTTCACCTATTACACATCAAATCTCCAGTGAAATGCAGAGCTCAAATTCGATGCCGCGCAACACCGTAAAAGTTTCTACCGCGAGAGCCGCGGCGTTTCGTCGCGGGCATTCATCTTAAAGATTAATAAAAAAAAACAAGCCAGAGTGAGAATCCAAGTTGCGCTCCTCGACATATACACGGGAAGCCCGCCAATAATGGAAGAGTCGTCCCAGCCGAAGAGAAAAGTCATTTCGATTCTTCCGTTTCTTTTATGTACGCACTGCAGGCCGGCGATCGTGAAAGATACGTCGAGTCGAAAGTCGCGGCGAAAACCCTTTCTCCGGCGGAGCCGCCACCCCGCGGGAAAAGAGGCGATCCATTACTTCCCATCCTCTCTTTTCTTCCCGCTGGCTTTTCGTAACGCGCGCCTCGTTAGAGTCATTCGTGAGCGTCCGGAGGGAACGATAAGAGTGATCGACAATAGCCGACGAGCGCCGCTGACCTTCGGTGTAATGAATCTCCAAACATGGCCACGCTTGGCGCGCGAGCGCAAAATATTGAGGAACAGGCCTGTTGTTTATTCTCCGCTTACGAATAATACGTGTTCTCATTATTTCCACTGAGATACAAGGCACGATCTGATATCGAGGGTTATTAACGCATTTTTATTATCATCAAGAGAAAGACTTAAGCTTTCAGTTTCTTTTTTAAAAGTAGGTTCTTGGAATTACCACGTCTCAATGTGTATAAGTTATATTTAATTTCCTGCTTTTACTTTTGCAATTTTGAGTAAACATTTTTTACGCTACTTTTTTTATGCGATTTTTTTCGACCATTAATATGGAACGGCGAAATTTATTTCAGATTCCCGGTAAGAACAGCTGACAAAAGAGTCCCGCGGCCGCAGTAGTAACAGCGAGGTACGGCAAGACGCAAAAGCGCGTTTACGAGCCGCTGAGGCTGCGAGTTCGCGGAATAAAGAATCTTCCATTATATTATACCGGAAAATATGAAACGGGGTCGTAAAATCAAAGTAAAAGTTTGATTATTATTGCCCGCGCATAGAAAGGAACATTTTTAAGTACAATTTTCTCCAGTGAATTAGTAGCGAAGACTGCGAACTAAAAAAGTTTCCGTTTCATTATGAAATAAAAAAGAATTCATCGTAAAATCATTATTATTTTTTTAAGATTGTCGATTATTTAACAATGAGTATATTTTTTAAGAAGGAATCTCTTTAAGCAAAAAAAAAAAAAATTATAAGGTAACAAAGTGTAAACCTCTTTATGTGCGATATTATTTAAATTTTTAACCTTCGCTAATGAGTAAACCTTTCACTTAAATAATAGGTATATAATTATATGAAAATTATTTTTGACTCTATCATTTATTTTTCTGGTATATAATATTCTTACTCGTTATAATAACAAGGGCATTATAATATCATTATTTCAATATTAATCCACTCGGAAAATCTAATGAAGAATATTTTTCTGATTAAAAGGATGATAGTTCGTTGAAAAAAATATTCCACCCACTTATATTTATAACAGTAGGTACAAACGATTATGCACGAATATCTCACTTATTGGCTTTTTGTCGGATCGGCGTGTATTTACCGAGTACCTTTTAATCTGAACCAAGGCTTATTTGGCCAGATTGACACTGCTGTCCTCGATCTAATAAATTCTCCCGTATACGCGCGATGCAGCGCCCGGGAGATCGGACTCCACTCGATAAGGACGTAATTGATGCGGAAACGCCGTACTCACGCTAACTATCCGCGCGAGTCGAAGCATTGGGCTGCGCGACTCTCGGGCTAACGATCAGCGCGAAAACGCGCTTTGTCACTTCCTCGCTTCGCGCGCTTTTACTTTTTAAAATGTTTTTCTTGCTTTAAGGATGAACGTCAGGACTATGACGTCGGCGCATTATAAAGCAAGCGAAATAAAAGTATTCAAATAACGGTGTGACTTAATTGAGTGCAAACATTATTTAAACAATTTTTTTTTTAAACAACTCACTGCGTGCAAACTTAATTATATTATCTAATACGTCAAATTAAAAGCGTACAATATAGTAATTTGTGCTACCTAAGGAGTTAACTGAAAAGTATCTGCTGAAAGGGACTCGATTGGTCCCTTTGCGCATATTTTCAGTGAATTCAACTTTGCGGACACATGGTGAAACTAGGCGTCCTCGAGCGAGAGCAAGACTCGGCCATCGGGAGACTGGCGATATTTGCCTCGCAATATCTCGCTCCATTCATCGTTGAGGAGAGTATGTGCGACACTTTTTTTCATTGCTGTCCGCGGGACGCCCAGCAAGTCGTTAGCGAAAGTTCGGGCCTTTCAATTTTATTTTTACTCCCGCCAATGGGATCTTTTTTGAATATTGTAATTGTGCAAGTCAATAAAATTAATGCACGCGATCTCACTGTTAAAAGGATAAGCTTTCAGTAAAGTCGATTCAATTTCTCTTTTCTTGTGTTTTTATTTTAAATATAAACTATTAAAATAGTAATTGATTATTGCAATTATAACTTTACAACAATACATTTACAACTTCTAAAGTATATTGGGGAGAACGGTGGAGAAAGTGAAAAATTGTATACGTCTGATGTCGGATGGAATATCGAAAAAAAATCGACATGTATTTTTTTTTAATTTAATGCTTATGGATAAAAATATAGTAGACAAAACGACGAAACAATACCACTTTATAAACTGCGAGCATTTTAAACATCACCTCATGTTTTCTAAGTAATATTATCTATCAGTCAATTGTTTTAATACACGTTTTTCATTCCATAAATGATATATTCTACAAGTAGTATTTTTTCATTACACGAACCCTTCTCCTTTCAACAATTTACTGTCTCATCTCATAAAAAAATCATATGCGCAAATTATGGCGCATGAGTTTTTACATGCGTGCGTTCAATTAACTTAAAATAAATGTAATTCATTGTCGGTAGGTGTGATCTAGAAAATAAATATTTGGCAACAAATGCCTGAAAAATAATCACTCAGTATTTTAATCAACAATTGGACGTCATTGATTACAGACGACCGTGACACGATTGCTATTGGCCCAAGATTTAGATTAGATCACCCAAGACGAGAGATCAGTCAAATAGATAAAATATAATCACTTTTAAAGTATTTGCATTTTTGCGAATCATTGATGACGTGTGCACATTATGGAACGGAACAGTAATTTAAAAAAGTATTGATCCAGCTTTCACTTTCGTTTAAAAAAAAATATATATTTCAATTTTTTCATTTTGTGCTAAAATAATTAAAATTATTAAAAGAATTTAATTGTTTTTGTTAAATCTACATAATGGTAAATAACATCTAGTTACAGTTATTATTAAATAATAAACATTGAGCATATGAGTATAAAATTTAATACTAAATACAAAATTTCAATCTGCACGATATATATTAAATAAGTGTTTCGCCGTTATCGAATAACCAATTCCCAATGCATTTTCAAAAAGTAACTTTTTTTTAAACGTTAAAAACTATCACGTTTTTCAGTGCCGATAACCGCGGGACACACGCGCAGATCGCAACTTACAGCGCAGCAAGGCCTCAGGGGATAATTGAGGTAATTGCCATTCTTTGCCGTATAACCGCAAAGGTATGCAGCTGCGCGCCACACAATCTAAAAATCTGACATTTTCGCCATGAAACGCTTTTTCAAGTGACACAGAAAACTCTTCCCCCTTCAAGGACGGTCTGAAATCTGTAGCGCGCGTCGAGCGTAAAATAAGCAAAATTTTACCTTGCTTATGAAAAAAAGAAAAGAATCTATTTCAAGCACTCGCTGAAAAATTAAGGCTCGTTGATCTTAAAAACGTGAAAAATGAATTTGGGGATTAGAGATAAAATTATGATGTATAAGCTAGCGGAAATAGATTCTTAATCATACTGTTTTGTGTAATTATATACGAGGGAATTTAAGTAAGTATAAACATATACTAATTTACTACAGTTTAAACTTTATTTTTCAAAAATTCATTCTTTTCAAGAAATTAAAATATTTGTCCAACTGCAATCTAGAATTATTTTATTATTACGCTATATTGTGTATATTATTTTCCTGCGATAAAATTTAAAAAACGGCGGCAGGGTTTAATTAAGAGCAATAAATACTCACCAATTAAAAGCCTCAAGTACGAAAATTTATACCTATAATTAAAAAATAATTGCCACTAAAACTCACACCCGAGCGTCGTTATAAAAATTTTATAAACGCCGAAAGCGAAAGGAAGAGGAGGCGAAGGTTAATTTGCAAGTTCCTGACCCACTGCGCGACGCAAGTTCGGAAGAGCATTATTATGCATTACACAAGAGCTCGCGGGTGTACGCGGCAATAAAAGTTACTAGCATCGAGCGCGGGTCGCGTCGACGCTCTCGGAAACGACTTGATGCTCTTCCGCGATCTCGCGACATACGTATTGCCCTTCCTACGGTTCTCCTTCCTTTCGGCAATGACCCACATGCACCCGTATTTTCGCGCTCTTCTGGCCCGCGAGATGAGCCTCCCTATACTTCGCCCTTGTCACCGTTCTACGGCTTGATAACACTTGAATGACCAGTGAGAATGACGATAAGGAGTAACGTGGTTAGATAATGCCGTCGCGCAAATGGAACTTTTGCATTCGAGTGGAGAATAAGAGGAGAAGTTTGTGAAATCTACGCAATAATGTAATGTACATTTATATTCTGTAATTTTAACAATTTTCCAAGACTGACTATGTTCAAGTTACACTTGAACTGTACAGTAATAATTCTATCTTCATTAGATCTTGTTAATAATAAGTCGAATAGCTAATGAAAGAAGAGCTTTTAGCAAGCAACTCGATTTGTTCTCTGCATATTATTCACTTTCTTCTTATAATTCTTCTTTTTGTATACAAGTATATCTAAAAATACAAAAAAATGTTTGAGTTCATTTTTTTAATTAATATATTTTTATATTCTATTATATTATATTATATATATTCAAAACCCCACATAACTTAGTTAATCCTAATATGCAGCAAATATTTCAAATGCATATCATTTTATTTGACAAATAGTAGTTTAAAGTTAACTTTCTACTATAGATTGATAGAACAATTTTAATTAAATCCATCTGAATTTTCAAAAATATACTGCATACTAATTATTACATCTAGACTTTAACTGAAATAAATACTCATGAAAAATAATAGTCAATATAAAAATTCTTTACTTTTTATTTAATAGTTTTATATGATTATATGAAAAAATTGCAGTTAGTTTATTGGGAAATATTGAAATGCACATATAATAAAGTCTATCACGCAACAAAACTGGCACCACTTTTTTAATTTTTATAATTTTATGCGAATTTGTCTTTATAAATCAGCATTAAAGCTCATTTTACAATTTTATCGTAAGTCATCAGCGATCATTTACCCTTCAATTACTGCTGCAAGTGAGTATCCACCGGTTTCATAAGCGGTTCTCTGCAGCGAACAAACTTTTGTGTATTCTGCGATCATAATACACAGCCAAAATCCTGAAATATAAAAGTCCGACGACTATAAAAGAATTTCAAGAATGCCGAATCGTCATGTAAAGTAGCAAATACATAAGAAAATAATGTACCGTAATATTTATTTAATATTTACCTTATAAAAAAGATCATTTCGCCTGTGTAACTACAATCCTTCGTGCAGACTCGCACTCCTTACTCCGTATAGACTCTGCTCGAAAAGATCGACGTAACCGGTAACCCGCTGACAATGGCGGCCGCTAATTTACCGACGGTCAAGAACGAATGTCTCGTCTCGTTGGCACTTGGCAGTACCTAGCGGGAAATTAAAAAAATTATGAATTATGTCGTTTTAAGACATTCGTTTTTATATTTAAATGTTCCGTTTAATTTCATTTTTATACGAATGAATCGACAACTCATCCTTTCGAATTTTTCTTAAAATTGGATCTCACAAGTTATGGCGACCATGTGCAGACTACATTTCATTGCACGTACGAGTACGATTATATAATTTCCAATGATTAAATGATTTAATAACCGTATAGGGTGTGCCAAAGAATTTGCGCAAAAATGTTTAACAAAACGCGATATGCAGTCGTAGTAACTAAAGAAAGAGAGTGCAAACCGTAACTCGCGCAATGATTGTGCAGCGCTTAGTGTTTGCCTTGTAACAGAAAGGCGTAATTGTAAAAGCACGTGACGCACGCAGCAAACAGTCTTAGGCTCGCTTATCTGCAACACAACTGCAGAAACATTTATTTCTGTTATCCTTAATTAGTCCCGATCAACACACTTATATATGTAATATGTAAGTATAGAGAAAGGATGAGTCGGTGCAGCCGCCAGCCACGCGCTGCGCACAAATCAGGAGTGAGAGAGACAGAGTAGTAAGAACGCATAAGGTCGGGATACCTGCCGTACAGTTGGCGCTCGGATCGGTGTCGCTCCGCTCACCGCTGCGTCCCGCTCTCGCTCCACTGCGCCTCCCGAGTCTCGCGATCATCATCCAGACTCCAGTGGGCGCGCGCGGGGGGTGTCCGCGTCGCTTTGTTGTTCCTCCCCACTGTGCCGCGGGTCCCGGGGCTCGGATCTCGGACGTCGCTCCGGTCGCTCGACATCCATGCTGTATTGCTGTAGCGGAGGCACGAGGCGAGGAGAGTAGGAGACCAGGCCAGCCCCCCTCCCTGAGCTTCGTGCACAGTAGTGCAGGCGATCTCGCGTGTGTGTACGCACGGTGATGAGGAGGAGAGGAGCGAGCGAGCGAGAGTAGCGGCGGAACCGAGGCGATAATCAGCGGCCGCTCCGCGACTTTCGACTTTCGACTGGGCTGCTGCGTCTGGTTTTTACAGGGATGCGCTGTTGCGCAAATCCTGGGAAAACAAGCTCCGGGGCCCCGACCGACCAGCTGACTCAGTTTTGCACCTCCTGAAAAACCCAGCGACCGCCGATAAGGAACAGCGGGCCTGCCTGTTGTTTTTCGCGATCGCACGGGATATCGCTGCCCGTAAAAGCGGAGGAGACAGTCGGTTTGTGTACTCGTTGCTGGGAACTCCGTACCTGCGAAGCCTCCCTCGCACTACGCTCGCGAGGCTCGGATTCGTCTTAACCTTGAGACCAGAAAGCTGGGAAGTCTACGTCCGGTGGCAACAGAATGTTCTACCTATTCTCTAGGTAATTGACACTAAATAAAACAAACCGTGACAAAGAAGCTTTTTGTACGGATGCAACTCTGAGAATTATGCCTTGGTCACCTTTTACTCATACAAGTCGAATGAGTTTCTACAAATTTCCACAAAGAATATTTCAAGGACTTGTTTGAACTGCAGCGACTGATAAGAAGAGTCAAGTTATATTAGATAAATATATTTATATAGGCACAGTGAAGTACGTATGGACACAGTGAAAAACTGCTATTTTTAATAATAGTTTTTTTGCTACAAACATTAAGGTGAGTCAAACATTCTTATATAGTTAAAGTAACTTTCAAATCCATAGTCGAGTTACTCGTTTTATTGTATTAAATTAAATAACTTTGAAAGGAAAAGAAGTATATAGATGACGTTATTACACACAGTGTAATCATTTATTGTAAAACTATTTTCAGATAAATGTTCATTATGTCTTCGGTAAACAGCATTGAGTCCCTAGGGACACTTCAGTGGGATATGATTGAATTGGCTGGACATCTACGTCAAGAGCGATTATTTGTAAATTCTGAACAACAAAATTTACAATCTCTAAATGAAAAAGTGAGTAAATAAGAAATATAATTTTCATATAGATATCTATTTTGGAATTTAAAATTTATTTTTTAATTAATCAAATATTGTTATGATAATCCGATTTTCAAAAACTATGTAACAATATTTTAATTTCAATTGAATATTATTACTCAATTTATTTAGAAACATTAAAAGATCATTATTTATGTTTGAGTCTTAAATTATTTTTTAACATTAATGAACTGCTTAAGAATAATTATCAATTAAAGAAACATATGACAGTTGTTATTTTATATTTTATTTATTATATAAAAGAATAATTACTATAAATTGTGACTAAAGAGTGAAATACTGTTAAACTAAATTATAAATTTCAGGTATTATGTTTATCAGCAGAATTAGCACAACAAGCATGGATAACAGCTCAACAAAGAATAAATTTAAATCGCTTAATTGTTGCAAGACCTGATTGTACTCCAGCATCTTGCTGCCAGCGAGCAAATATATTAGAAAGCTCTAGATTTATTGATGCATTTAAGCAGTTGTGTTATCAACCATGCATAGCTTATGGAGAGTTTTTGTCAACATTACGAACATCACCAAAACTACTTGCTTGTTGTTTAGTGGAAGGAGACAAAATAGTTCCGGAATTAATGCAAACTGTAATACAGTCCCTGGCTAGTGGACTCTACGGCAATTGCTTGTTACCAGAGGATAAAATTTTAGTTTTAAAACTGCTCAGACACCTAATGTTACTTCAAGTTGTTCCATCGGATAATCCTAGAAGACTATTACGTCATGGAACTTGCGCCTTCTCGCGATTTTATTCGGTGTTTCACGAGAGTCTTTTTTCCGCTAAGCTATTTTTAACCGCAGCTTTGAATGGACCAATTATGCAATTACTTATGGAGGACGAAATGTTTCTTGACATTGATCCAGACAAAGCGCCAATACGGTTCCCTCCTAGTGAGAGATTGAAAAAATTTGGCAAGGAAGGCACTGTCGAGTACCAAACCAAATTGCAGCGATACAGACAGTGGACAGTTAGTAACCATTAGTTAATTTAATTACTAATAGCAATTTTATACTAAATCTTTAAATAAATTACTTTTTCAGGTAAACTCATTGGTAAGAATAGCCCAAAGGTTCATTGTAAGCATTCGGGAGAATATGCACTGTTTCCCGACTTGCATCTGCTGGTTAGTGCGCCAGATGGCCGGTCTTCTGCACAAGAGTGACACCATCGATCCCAAAGAGATCCACGCGATGTGCACGGACCTCGTGTTCACATACTTTATCTGCCCGGCTATCGTGAATCCCGAGCCCTATGGTATCACTGACGCCCCCATCAGCTACGTCGCGCGTTTTAATCTTATGCAGGTCGGCCAAATATTACAAATGCTTTCCCTCATCAAGTACCAAAGTGTTGATCCAAAGGTAATAAATTATGTTTTTTATAATTAAAATTTCATAATTCAGTAAATATTTTTATAAGAGTAGAATTAAATCATTATTCATTAGTATATTTTTTCTTCTTTCGTTTAAAAATTTTCATTTTTTTAAGAACAACAAGGTCTAAAATACACAGTATTTTTCTTTTCTCTTTGTACGTCATTTAGGTAATTACAATAATCCTATTCTAGTTCACGTAATGCAAAGATTCACGAGCTCTATATAGCAAGCTCAGAGATATTTAAAATTCAAAGATGCAATCGCATGAAGCCGTTCTATACTTTCGTGCTATCCAACAATATTAAAATTTTCATAATATTAAAATGACAAAGATTTAATATTATTTTTATTACAACATTTACTTTAAAACTTTATTTAAGAAATAATAATTTAAAGGCCCACTAATTTATCGGAAAAATTGCTTTTAGGTCAGTGATCTTTATCGAAGATTCGAGAAGGACTCTGTTTCATCCATATTGGATGCAATGCTTGACGGTGCGATGGACGACCTTGAAGAGGAGCCAAGTATCATCGATGCCAACAAGCTCCAGGGGCTTTCGAGGTCCGCGGCCCTCTTCACCGAGAACGAATTGAACAATTTAGTTCTACTACTGCAGTCTGTCAATAATGTAGCTTCAATAGCTAAGCGTGACGAAAGCTGTAGCTATAATCGGCTCCCGGTGACAAGTGCGCTGGATCAGAAGCAGCTGAGCGACATGCTGATGCAACTGCCGCCGAACGTCATCGGTGCCAACAAAACAACGAATAATACGTCACCTGAAACACCTAGCAAGAGGGGAGGTCTTTTAGGTAAAGGTGCGAATAACTTTATTTATTAAACAAAATTTCTATGAATACGCTGGATGTTACGAAATATCTTCTTTGCATTTTTACTCCGAACGACTTATTGATTGCTCTTTTCGTGTGCAGTAAGTAGAGGTCGAGGATCGCGCGGCTCTGCCAACAATACTGCTTTAGATGCTGGAGATGATACAAATGGAGCTTCTGGACCGGAAGACGACGCATCAGATAAGACTCCTTTGGGAGTCTTAATAATTCCTTTCGGTTCGGCGATAGGAGAATCAGTAGGGCTTTTAAGCGAACAAAAAGTATGGAATTTAAATTTGGCTTATCTTAAATTGAATAAACCTTTGAAATGCAGAAACTAACAGTGTTTTAAATAAATTATGAATTCAATTTCAGGTATTGTGCATGCAAAGAAACATTGATAATGAATCTATGACAATAAATCTTCCTGAAGAATTAACTAATGGTCATAGCGGTCGAGAACATAGCACAGATAGAATAGAAACCCAGGAAAAACGGACCCGCTTTTCACTATCCCACGATGAAGGTACAGCCTGCTTTAAAATAAAACTTTTAAATTTTGTTTTTAAAAATTTTTTAACTGTGCGTACGTTCTTTTAGTTCTTTTTGAAGGTTCTATCGGTAATACTTCCGATAATTTAGAGGCCGTGTCCGAAGCAGCTTCAAATCACAGTGTTGCTTCTTCATTGGAACTCGAGACTGAAGATCAAAATGACAATTTATCAGACATGGTTTCGGCAAATGTTTCTGGCAGAGGAACGCCAAATATTTCTGGTAAATTTTTAAAATATTTTTTAAATAAACGTTCCAAAATACATGATTCTTATCTAATAAATGATAAATAGGTCGCGATACACCATCTTCTCAAATTACTGAAGGTGACGAAGGTCGCGGAGCGGGTGAGAATCGTCAGCTCGATTTAGCACCTCCAAATATTGCAGCGAAACAAAGTCGATCTGAGATTGACGACAAATTCTGCAAGTTTGAAATAAAAAAACTTATGGAAGGTACTTATGATTCTTGAAACATATTCTCTATTTAAATAGTTAAATGCTTTCAAAAATAACAATTTTAATTAAAATTAATTTTTCTTTTATTTCAGGCGATGAAACTATTTCTCTGGTATCGGATACTTGGTCTACAGACGTTCTAGCCTCAGACAGCGAAGTGGTCGAGCAACAGGATCGTTTTCCGTTTCTACCGACGGTGGAACAACCGCCACCGCCACCCCTCATTGCTGAACCGCCACAGGGAAATCTCGATGTAAGCGAAACTGCATCAGAAGCCTGGAGTACAGATGTACTAGCCAGTGATTCTGAGAGAATGACAGAAGTTGATACAGACGATACAGCCAGCGTCGCTAGGTAACTTAATCACTTAAAAGACTATAAATAACATTTTTTGCAAAATATATAATTGATAAAATTTATTCTCAGGTCAGACGATACGGCTAGATCAGAAATTGAAAGTCGTGGTGAACCAGAAGGTGGTGAAGATACTCCTCCACCGGTGAACCAATGTAAGAAGTTCACCCCTTTTATTCTAAATAATCTTCACAAGTTAAATTGAATGAATTGCTCATAATTTTGTAATTTATAGTGATGGACAATTCAACATCCTTTTTCCGACCGATAAGGGATGAGGCAGCCGGTCGGTCAACGGTGACGCTCCCGTCGTCACCAACAACACCACTTTCACCTTCATCGTCGAACGTGACAGGCCGCGGTGGCACCAAGTCCGATTACCGAAGGAGCACAATGGAATATGTCGACAACAATGCCAACAGTATAGGCAACGCTTATAAGTCAACGCGCGATGATCGGTTCATTCACCTAATAGACAAACTGCAGATTGACGGAGTCAAGGTCGCTGGCGACGGACAGGAAGCTGCTGGATCGGGTAATACTATCGGTGCAGTAGCTGTTGCTCCCGCACTTCTCTTGGCAAACCACATTAGTCCTCCATCATCATCCAGTCAAAAAATTTCCAACGGTGAAGTGAAAACGGTACGAATAACATTAATGTTTTTGCACTCGATTTTTAAGGAAAATGTATCACTAATTAAAATTTTTATTGACAGGGCCTGGGCGAGTTAGCAAGCAATGGCGATGTAATAGTGAGACTAAGCACGGCAAGCCTAACCTCAAGTAGCAGTTCAGGTTCCGAGCCGCACGTGACGAAGACGACGAGTCAGTCATCGGACGCAGCATCGGCAACCGGTGCGAGTCTCGGTGTCGGTGCTGATGCACTGGACGGTAATAGTGGGGCTAACGGCCCGAAACTATCGAGTTCAACGGGCGCTATACCCAAGAGCATCAGCTTCGATATGACCGCTGAGCGAGGAGATAAGGAGATGCTGGACGATGAGCAGAAGGGCAAGCGAGGCTTTTTCGGCAAATTGAAATTGTCACTCAGAAACCGCAGGGGTAAGTCTTTGCGTGGGCCCGACGAAATCGCCAGGTGCTATGATCGAGGAATTCCGGATTCCGGTAACGACAGCGGCTTGTCTAACAGCGATGGTAGGCACAGACTGCGCAGAATTATGTCCGAAGACGTCACCTCGACGTGCAGTGTAAATAATGGTAAGAACGACTTTATGTTATAAAATTGAAATCATAATATTCAACCAATATTTTTTCTGCAGATGTTTATGGAATAATTCATAAAAACTTGTTTTTCAGATACAACAGATGATATTTTAGCTAAATATAGGAGGAAACCAAGTGCCAACAGTGATACAGCATCAGTTGAAAGTGCACAATCGCGAACAAAAGAAGTGGAAGATGAAAGGCTCTTTATCGATCCTAATAATGTAGAACTGTCTTTTGCTTTTACTGATGCAAAGAGAAAATTACGAATGGTATTAAGCACTGCAGATTTGCAACACGTTCCATGGACCAACATCTCTGAGGTATGCAATAGAATTGTTATAAGGCCCCTCTAAATTATTATCAGCTATTTTTATATTGATTAATATCTTACAGAGAAATTCATGGATGCAAAAGGAAAATGAACTAGTTGCCTTCCTCCAGCTTCAATTGGCTGAAGCTATAAACCTGCAGGATCGAGCATTGATCGCTCACTTACACGAAACTCTGCGTTGTGTAAGGTTATTCAATGAGGATGGTTGCAGAAAATTGTTCAAATCCCTTGGCGACGATTATCAGAAAAGATCGCCGTACATTGCTTATTTAATCAGATGTAGACAGGGTCTGCTGTCGACGATAGCACATTTAGATCGGTACATTTTCCAATTCTATGATTTTTATTTTAAATTAAAAAAAATAAACATTCATTTTATTGAAATATTTTTCATTACAGATTAGGAGAAAGAGTAAAATGTGATCGTGATGCTGTAAATAGTCATTTAGTGTCAGTGTGCGTTAGAGTATTCTTAGAGAAACATGATATGCATGTTCAAAGGTTTTGCGAGGAATTCAAGAAATTGACCGTGGCCGACGAGAAACAAGATCTTGTTGATAATTTCTTAAACAGGTTACATACGGAAATGGAAAACGATTCGATATGGCAAGGTAAGAGAAACTTTCAAATTCAAGAGAAATAATGCGAATGCAACGAAAAGTACAAATTACAAACTTTAAATTGATAATTTCATTAAACATTAAACTACTAAGAAAATAATTGTTGAAAATTGAAGTTTTTTTTAACACGGGCTCTTAAACGGCCAGACGGCTAAAATTTTAAACAATTTTCGAACTTTCTTAATAAAATACTCATAAAATATTGTTAAATAACGTATGAAATTAAAGGATTAAATTCATAGAATCCGATTGTATAAAGAAAATATTCAGTCACCAAGTAGATCAAAAAGAAATTTAAAGATAAAATTTAAAAAAATAAAATGAATGCACTAATTTCTATAAATATTAACATAAAACTGTTGTTATTACTTTACGGTTTATATCTATTTCAGAGACCAAATAAACAATAAGGTGTTATTTTGATTAACTTATTCATTTATTCGAAATGTGTTTTATATATATATGTCATTGTAGAACCTGTTATCCGCGCGTTAATTTTAGAGTAAAATAAAAAACTAAATAAAAATGTTCTCTGCAACAGCTGCGAGTAGCGCTCAGCTGGAGTTGGCGCGAACAGTGGTAGAGCGCACGCTGATGGCCGCGGTGTACCAGAATGCCCTGTATCCGAACGGCGATGGTGACATTCACCGTGATCACGTGTTCCACGACCACATCAAGAAGCTAGCCAAGATCGTGACGCCGAACCACAAGGATCTGCGCATTCCCAAGATCTACCACTACGAATGCCCGTGGCCATGGGCGCAGGCCGAGCTCGGCATTATTTCGGCGTACAAGACGCCGCGCGACAAGCTGCAGTGTGTATTCCGCTGCGCCACCACCATCATGAATCTTCTCTCGATGGCCTCGGAGCGAGGTATACCCGCTGCCGACGACCTCATTCCTGTCCTCGTCTACGTCATCATTAAGGTAAGACGAAGCAACCAAACTTCGACGTGCAGCGCTGGGTATCGATTGCGCGTGGAAGAAAGAACTCTTGCACCGCTTCTTATTTTATTTTCATTTCAAGCTATACATCAAGTTGATTGACAGCCGCGACGAAAAAGAAAAAGATTAACGTGTCTTGTTCCGGGGTAATTGAAAAGAGCTTTTTATAGATACTGCGTGTTACAGTAAAAGGGGTGAGCTTATGTCATCAAAGATTTTTTCTTTTAGTTTTTTAAAAGATGAAAAAAGTTCTATTTTGTCAGTAAGTTAAATCATTTAGAATCCAAAGTAGTAAAATAACGCGCCTGCAGAACGAATTAGCTAAATCTACAATGTAAAATTGAAAATTTTACATTATCAGTTAGCTCTAATCGATCTTTTAAGTCCAAAATTATTTCTTCCGAAAAATCCTGACTGATAAGATTATAGCAAGCTCGTTCTGATACTATTCAATTAGACTTGTGTCAGATAGCATTGAGGATTTGGTATACGGATTCATTGCACCACCGGCTCCTACCTGGTTTATCGAGCCTCCTTCCTTAGTGCCTATAATCCGTTCTTTTTATGTAATGAAGAAAATAATTCACTTTTACGGCTGCGAGCTTGAAGTGATTTGTCTCACAGACGCTTTTCCGCTTGAGCCCCCACTGACTCCGAGAACAAGATGCACTTTGACCGATCGATTTATCGAGGCGATGATGAAAGCGCGCAGATACGGAAGCGTTGTTTATCTGATAACCTGATGTATCTTTTATTTAATTAATCTTTAATTAATTTGTATTTATTACATAAAACGGTGTATGTGGATTGTAAGAAAATTATACAGAAACAGAGATTCAAAATTATTGAAAAACATTTGTAACAAGTTAACTAGAAAGTTACCTTTGATGCTTCAATTTTAACAGAATTAGATTACAGTATTAATGAAGTCGACTGACACGCTTTCTTTTGCAGACAAATCCACCGTCGTTACTGTCAACGATACAGTATGTCAATAGCTTCTACGGAAATCGACTGGAAGGCGAGGAACAATACTGGTGGACACAATTCTGCTCGGCGGTCGAGTTCATCAAAACCATGGATTAAATATTTTTTGAATACACCGAGATCTAGATATTAAGGTTATTAATACGATTAATATTAATTTTAACTAATAATGCGTAAAGAGATTAATGCACTTATAGTTGTGCAACCAGAGTATGCGTATAAAGAAAGATATCGATAGATGTGTTAGGTAGATTTATAGTTCATAATCTGAAGCTATGAAAAAATATTTTATTTCAGAAGTTTGCAATGTTATTTTTTTTCTTTTTTTAATGATGTATAAGAGCTGAAAAATTAATGCATTAAGAATTCCACGAAACATTCTACGACTTTGATGAGGCGGAATTTCATGCGAAGGTGCTGTGAAATTTTCTATTGATGTAGAAAAAAAAAGAGAAATAAAAAACCGAATATGTAACAATAGTGATATAGTGGAGGCAACAGGGAATGAATTAATGTAAAGTTTAGTATATAACAGTTAATGGAACTAATTTAATATCAGTAGTATGCAATAAATAGCTAGAGCAGTATTCTGCACGTTCGACATTAACAATATTAAATTTTTATCCGAATATTGTTAGTAGACTTCTTACAGCCTTAATTTTACCGAGAATTTTGAAATTGATTTCAGATGTATTTTTAGATTTTCTTTTTGTCACTTTTTTTCTTCTACACTATTATATTTTATATTATTAGAGTTTATGTAGAGATCGGTGATATTGTTTTGTCATATAGAATCTGAATTTATAGTATTTTAATATTTGTTTTGTGAATTTGTATAAGGTTTATTTTTTTTACTCACTTGTAAAATTATCTTTCTACTTTGCAATATAAAACGACTGATCGATTTGAAGAGAATCTTTGCGTAAAAAATGTTTCGTTACTTTTAAGAACAATTTTAAATAATTAAAGAGATTATGATATATTTAAAATAAAAAAAGTTATATTTTAAAATACCCCATAGTTTTTGTAATGAAAATAGGAATACTTTTTTGCTTTCGTATTTTCCATTTACAACTAACTGCAAGTACAATGTTTCATAATAGTAAGTAGCAATAACCAAATAATGCTGCAAATGTTAATTTATTTTACATTAGCTTTCTTTCATACGCGCATTTATACGAAATGAATAGTTTTTGTCATTTCAATTGTAATATATCTTTGTTACTTAAAATTGAATAATAAACCGAAACTGTACGAGGTCCGATAAACAAATGTTTTCAGTTACGACTCAAAATCCATGAAATGAATGTAAAATTAGAATTTTGTTGAAATTTTAGCAAAGGTGCAATATAATCTTGTGCCAAGCTTCTTGAATATTTACAAATATTTCAAACTTCGTTATTGGGAAATCTGATCTTAAAATTAAAATTATCCTTTAATAATAGTTACCCGACCTTTCAATTTATACAAACGAAAGCACTATTAATCTTAAATGAACAGCGAATAATTGATTAATTAACTTTTTTATTAATATTATAAAATAAAATATTTTTTTATCGAATCGTTCAAAGTTACGATTATCACACCGAATTGTATCGATTGTACAATTTGTAAAAAAAAGTCGTGTATGAACGTCAACAAATAAATGCTGGTAAAAACCAATTTGTATGTATAGTTAAAACAAAAAAAAAATAATAAATCATCATGGAAACTTCGACAATTGTAAATATAAATGGAGATTTTCAAGAAACGAGAAACATAAAAGAGAATTGTCCATCATTTCGACGTATTCATTAAAAAAGAAAAATAGGAAATTTCGCACACAGGTGAAGGTCGCACCTAACTCCATCAGCGGTGATTGCGCTGCAATTGAACGGAATCCAAAACGATTGTCCAATTACTCGCTGTGGGAATTCTGAAGTAAAATTGAAGAAAAGCGTCGCGATCGCGCGGAAGCAGCATCTCGCAAATGAAATTAAAGACGCGGGCCCCGGGCGTGTCGGCTTGCCACAAAGGCTCGCGCGTCATTGGCGCACACACTCGAAACTGCATTAGCGTTATTGCGTTCTCCGATGGACGTTCTTTTTCCCAAAGTAGCACACGCGCCGGAGAAAGAGGCTCGGTGTAACGCATCGATCGAACGGCGCGCCACACATCATTCCCTTCCTGCACCTCCGTCTATATATACGAGCGCGAACTTGTCAAAGTGCAGCGGCACCAGGCACGACTAGTCGACGTCTCGTTTTTTTTTTCTCTCTCTCCCTCTCCTCCCGCCCACCTTCCCTCGTGCGAGTAACGCGAGCGCACACACCTTTGATCTCGCGCCGATAACGAGATCTTTCGAAACCTCGAATTTCCGCGTTGCCTCAATTTCACGTCGGTGGGTGCGCGAGTTTCTCGTCTCTGCTTTCTGGGACTGTCCCGTTGAATTTCAAAGGGAAGGATTGTACGTGCATCGCCTTTGAAACGTCTCGTTTTTTTCCCCACTGACTCGTCATTATTGTACTCTCGACAAAAGGTGCAGGCGAGCGCTTGAACTTTTTATCTCACGCGGCAGAAAAGTGCACAAAAAGGCCGTTTTTCTTTTTTCCTCTTCTCCTCGCACCACCACCCATCCGCATGCATGTAGTGCTGGCGTTTCTTCCTCGGCTTCTTTCACGCAAAATAAAACAGCTTCTTTCAATAAATAAAAATTCCTTTTGCACATGTAGTAGTATACTTCGCGACGTTCGGTGTATCGCTGATAAACGCAGGAACAATGAAAACTTTTCGTGATCGCACGACCGTCACCTTTTTTTCAGATGTAAAAAAAATTTGAAAGAAGAAACAAATAAAAGACGTATTTTGTAAGATTGACGCATTGAACGTGTGTCGTGGAAAAATCCAGGAGGTAGCAAAAGAAATGAAGAGTTTTCCGTTACAAATAAAATATAAAAAGGCAAAAAGCAAAATTAATTGATCACAGTACAAAAGAAAAAAATAATTAGCGAAAAATCTGTATATTTTGCAGATACAACGGAATCCAATCTTTCGATTCTACAAAAAAATGTTCACATTCAATTCAGAGATAGGTATATTGGCTGTCGTTAGTTTTTCTCCTTGATAGTGGGGTGCGATGAATCCGCGGTTAAGCGTTTCGAACTGTGTACTCAAAATGTCTGTCGTCTCTTCATGTATTATTTTTAATCGATAGAGTGCCATGTGCTTTATTGAAAGATTCATCATTCACCATACATAATTATCGATAATCGCCGAAATATATTGATATAGTATATAAAGGAGCATTCGCCAAGGAAATAAACAACATATCTTGTGACCTAAAAATGACGATACATTTATTTTGCTTTTCTCTCTTTTTTAATGATCAATGCAATTTAGGTCACCAGAAATACAAGTACGTTCTCATCACTTTTTATTGTTTTTTTAGCATCATCACCACCATCATTATCACCTCATCAGCATAACATCTCATCATCATAATCATCATCACTATCAACTTTTCACTTTTTAAATAATAATCGTAATAATAATCATAATAATAGTTAATAAGTAATAATTAATAATAATAATAATATTGATAATAAGTAATAATAATAAAGGACTATGGAGGAATTCCTGTTCATTTCATTAAATTTAATTATATATAATATATATTACATATATATTATGACTGAATCACCGACGCATTAGATGTATTTTTTTTATCATTCGGTGTTTTGCTTTGCTTGCTCGCATTCATTTAAATGTTCTTTCATCTTTTATTTAATTATTTTTTTAAGTAAACGTCGCGTTTTAGCAACCTCCTGGCTTAATGGGAGGCGTTAAATCGCACGCGCAAGTCTTTCATCGTTATAATCCACCTGCATTCGTTAAACTGACATCCCTAGGAAGTGCACCAACCGATTTTAAATTGTTTATATTTTTTTTTATTTTTTTTTACTGTATTATATTTAATTACCTTTCTTACGATCACACACTCTTACGTTCTTGCCGTCTTTCTCTCTATATGCCTCACACTCGCACTTTCATTCTCCCCCTCTCTCGCTCTCTTTCTCTCTCTCTCTCTCTTCTCTCGTTCTCTGATTCTCTCCCTCTCTCACTCTCTGTTACTTTCCCCTCTCGTGCTTACAATCCGTTTCGTGATTTTACGAAAAGTGGTGTCGACGTTTTTTATTTATCCATTTTTGTTACTGTTGTTTCTGCTTTTTTCCTCTATCTTTTTATTTCTTTTATTTAGTACACACGGTTTTTTAAAATGTCCTTATTTGTTCTTATTTTCACTTTCTCATCTCGAAGAAAAAACAACGACGCGAAGGAAGCGACAATGCGCGATAATTACGCATCCCTCTTTGCTTATTTATTTTCTTTTATTTAGAATATTCGAGAAAAACCTTCAATATAGGAATGCCGAGGGTTCGATCTAGATATCTTTTTTTCCCGTTAACTTTATATACGAAATTACCGCTATCTAAGTTTCGATCGAAGAATTGAAAGAAACGATTTTATAACAGATACGTAAAGGCAACCGACAGACAAGATTTGCGAGCCGAGTGATTTTGCCTTCTTTTATATATTTTTTTTATTTATCTTTAAACTCGAACGAGCTCGATGGAACTTTGAAACATGGAAACACTAATTAAAAAAAGTCGAAATCTAGAATGAAAAAGGAAGAGTTTCGACTTTTCGATGTTTTCATGCTTATCTTTAATTTATATGCTTTGAAAGTGCGACGCATCTGCACCGCAAAAGACTTCACATATAAATCGCAGCTCTATCAAACTCCTTCAGGCTTCGCACTGCTGCTCTTCACCTTAGAACTTGTAATAGTTCGTCGATACGATATTTTATAATTTTTTTACATTTCTCAGCGTGTTTTACTTATATAAATTAAATTACCAGACACTACACACTTTACTTTAGGATATCGTTATGAAATATCGAGCGGATCCGTTTTGCGAAATTCTTTTTATTTTTAATATTCACTTTTTTAAAAGTTTATTATTCGAGATATCTTACGTAACCAGCATTACAACATTATATGTGTATTCAGACAAGTAAATTGAATGAGAAAGGCATTTTACAATAACGGAAATATTTATTCTAATTGACAGAGAAACAAATAGATGACAGAGTAATTGAAAATTTTACGCGTGCGCTTCACGTCAATCAATAGGTCTTTCTTCAACGGTTAAATTCCATATTTTATTTTCATGCAAATTTGTATATTTTTAAAATTTCGATTACAAGCGTGTGGTGAAGAAAAAGAGAAAAGAGGTTTCGGAAAGCTCGATATGTATAGCAATAATAACAGTAATGGGAGGACTTAATCCTAATTTATTTCAATATGCATTATATTTATTTAAAAAATTACACTGCCTTTGAACAAAATTTGATGAATTGTCGCAAATAAGATTCTTCTTCATTAATACGCAACCGGTGTGTATCTTTTTTTTCAAACATTTCTTTCATGACAATGACGCGTAGTCAACCTTCAACTGGGAAAGCGCATCAAACTTTATTCAAAGAAACGTGAAGGAAAAATCTATTATACTATATCCCCTTTTTTGTTGTTAATTACGATTTCACTTAACGCGCCCTTCCTTATCCCTTCCCTTTTTTCATTCAACATGATATTTCGTCAAAAAGGAAAATTCGAGGAAAGAGCGAAATGGAAATCGGGTGAGCAAAGTTCGAAAAGGAAAGCGGAAATGCAAAGTTTGCGTTTTGGTTGTTTTCTTGTTGTTTTGTTCCGTGCCCTCGTGCGATACACATAGACTCGATTTTTTTTTTATTTTTATATCATTTGTTTTTATGTTTTGTTGGTTACCGTTTGCAAATAAAAGCATATTGACGACACATTGTTTAACAGGTGCGTACTCGCACGCACGCACGTGCTAAGAAAAATGGCTGATTGATATCTTTACTTATTACTTTTTTTCAATATTATTTTCTTTTTGCTGGTAGACTCTGAATTAAATAATATTTAATTGCCCTTATTACTTATCGTAAACGACGATTAATACATGTCGAACGGGACATTAACATCTCGTGTTCAAGACTCCTTTGCATCCTGATACAAGACTTTTTTCCACTTTTTTGGTTGAGACGTTTTTTCATTTATGGTTTTTTGTTTTTATCGCTTGATTCTTCATGTTTTTTTAAATTCTTTAGTACGTCAACACCACTCTAAATCGCGAGTTTTCCCAAGCACATTGGTTGATTCACTTTGATGTCATCATTGTGACGAATTCTGCAACAGAGAGAGAGAGACAAAGACGGATTATTAGTCATCCGCACTGCGCCGGAGCAATCGGATTACTCATTGTCGCGGTTTTACGTAACGCGTGCTCACCTTCGTAATTAACCTGGCCATCGCCGTCGATGTCCGCCTCCCGGATCATTTCGTCGACCTCTTCATCGGTGAGCTTTTCGCCGAGATTTGTCATGACGTGTCTGAGCTCGGCTGCAGATATGAAGCCATTGCCGTCCTTGTCGAACACCCTGAAGGCCTCTCTGATCTCCTCCTCACTGTCCGTGTCCTTCATCTTGCGCGCCATCATGGTCAAGAACTCGGGGAAGTCGATTGTGCCGTTGCCTGGAAAATCGATCTTTTATTAGCACGCTGTCATTTTTTTTATAAAATATAAATACTTTTTTTATCGCGACACGTTCAAGAGAATAATTTTTTTGCGATGACGCTTAGTACTCGCGCTCGAGTGATTCCAGAAATTTTGTATATCAAAAATTGCTAAAGATAAAAAGTTATCTTTCGGTCGCCAATTACATCAGCGGTTAATTGCAGAAAATTACTTCATGCAATCGACGCGAAAAAGGAAGTACAAAAAAGAAGTATAAATCAAACATCAATGAATAATTCGCAGTCATAAGTAATCCGACATCCTAAAAAGAAAGTGGGCGTAGTCCCATTATAATATTTTTGTATTCACATCGCTGCGGAGCACCTAACTTTTGTATTGCGACTGATTTACGCGGAAAACGTATTGTGTTAATTAAGCCCGGCACTCAATTTATTGTTTAATTAGATCTACTCACTTAACCGAACTTTACTCGGCTTCATCTTACACGATTGTTACGTCATGAAATTTTTTCATTAAATATAATTGGAAACACTGCATCATTAGTAAAGTTTCATTTTCGAGGAGAATATGGTATCATTATAGATACAGATAAACTAAATTAATTAACGCGCTCAGTTATCATTCTCGCACGTATCCCGAAAGTATGAAAAAAACAACTTTATTGTAAGTGCACATATCATTTAAATACATCAGAACTGCGATCGATTGAGTCTGCTCTACTTAAGCGGCACTTAAACAAACTGAACTGAAAAGTAAGTATAACAAAAAGAGATGCCGAACTGCGCATTCTCCCAAGTGTCCGATAGGCCAAACAGCGCTAAGATAAAATCCAAGATTTTTCAGGTATACAACAATCTCACCGTCAGCGTCGACTTCATTGATCATGTCCTGGAGCTCGGCCTCTGTGGGGTTCTGTCCGAGCGAGCGCATGACCGTGCCCAGCTCCTTGGTGGTGATGGTGCCGTCGCCGTCCTTGTCGAACAGCGAGAACGCCTCCTTGAACTCGGCGATCTGCTCTTCCGTCAGTTGGTCGGCCTGCGCACACAATAATTTCGCAATGACTAGGGCGTTAATTGATTCTCGAGCCGGGCCGATTAGCAATTAGTGGCCCCCGTCCTCGGCGGACGTTTCCATTCCGCGGAGCACCGGCGGAAATCAAACCGCCCTTGCGACCTCCCTCCTCTCTCCGTTCGTAAACCGCGACGTTATTAAGGAGGTGGTCGAGGCGCAAGCGGGTAACCCGATCGCGCCCCGACAGCTTTATTATTTACGCGCGCGATTTACTTGAGATCCAATTAAGATCGCAATTTGCGAGCCAGCCGCGCTGGGGATAACAACGGCTACCGCACCTTCAAAGGAGCTTCTCCGCCGAAGTTCCGCTCTGAGTTTGACACTGGTCGATTGGACGATTTATTTATGTTAATTAAATTTCTTTATGAACATTTCTTTTGGTCTCTGGCATATTCATTACAGAATCGACAAGTATTTTTATTTTATCAATTTCATGATTATTGGGCAAACACTATAAAGATACAATGCACTGTTCTGCCGGCATAAAGTTGTGGCATTTTAATGTCCAATTGACAAAAGAAAAAAATACCCGTCGATTACATTTCAATATTCTATCAGAAGGGTGTAATGGAATTTTTCATTTCGTCCTTTACTGGTCATTGCACTGCATTTCATTTCGATAATCCGAGCGGAAGCACTCACGAGAAGAGGCTAAATAAAAGATTGCCCTGTCCAATCTGCTCGCGCGACTTTAATAAATTGCTTTACATAATAAAAGAGCGAAAACGAAGGGACGAACGAACCGATCTCCCGGGCGACTTTTTTTCCGCCGACTTTCCGTCAATCAATTGTCGGACGCAAAGGGAAAAAAAAGAGAGTGAACAGCGCTGAGCGAGATTTATCCTCGCGCGCGACAAGTGCCGGTCGTCCACGTATTCAAAACGTCGATCAGCCGAAATCTCTCTATGCCGTTTTCTCTCCTTTCAATTCCCCCGCGCGGGGTGGGTGGCACGTGCGCGCACGGGCTCCCTATCGCGCGGGCAAATCGCGCCCGAAGAAAGTCGCGCCTCGACCTAGAAAGTAGTCGCCGAGTGCGCCAGACAAGCTTATATCGATCGGATTCCCGCGGCCGGCCAAAGAAATGCTCGACTTCGAAGGGCGAGCGGGGCGCCTGTATAAAAGAAAAAAAAAGAAAAAAAAAGAAGAAGAAACGCCGCATTGCATGCATTTTTATACGCAAAGCGTGGCGCGCGCCTCTTTTTCGCTGCAGCCGTGGAGTTCAGCGACGCGCTTTCGCAATGCCTCTGGTCGGTGCGCTGACGCAGGGCGAGCTGGTAATTTATATTCTTGGCTTTCCTCGCACTCGATTACTTTTTTCTAGAAGTGAAAGAACGGGAGAGAGAGAGAGAGAGAGAGAGAGAGAGAGAGAGAGAGAGAGAGAGAGCACACATGTTTTCCAATGAAAACGTGATACTAAGGGCTTTCAATAATCGAGAATTAGCGAGGTGATTAACCAAACTAGAGTTTAATTTACTGCGAGTGGTGCATTAGAACGTTAAATTTGATATTGTACTTGTTATTAAATAATTAGTACATTAGCGATATTATTACACTAATTAAGCAGCGCATTCATGACGCTATTACACTCCGGCATTATCGGAGCAGTAAATCTACGTCGTAAGAATTCTTTTTTTTATGCATTTAATTGTATCCGCGGCAAAAAGCGTGCCCTTCGTTCATTTTGCCCGTAAGTATCCTTCGCGAAAATTTTTTTTCTCTCCTTCGCCAGCTGGGTGAAATTGTTACGAGGCAGCGGTTAAGCGGAATACGTGAACGCTGACATAATTTCAAGGCGAAAGAAGTGGCACTATCAATGAGAGCCCGATAAGCACCGAGGCATCGAACGACCAGAATGTTTCCTGCGGCGCAAGGTCAGCGGCTGCACGAGGGAGAAAGAAGTGTGCCAATAAATGCTCGCGGAATTCATTTTTTTTCATTTTTTGCGCATCCGCGGAAAAATCGTTACGACGGAAAAAACGAGAAGCCTGAAACAATCGGGGCTTTTTCGCACGAAATCACCCAAGCGGTGAGAAAATACAGATGCCGAGAGAATGAGAAACATTACGGCGATTAGGAAGTTACGAAATCACTGATTTCGTGCAATTTGTTAAGCTGCGCGAACGGCCGCTTAAACGCGCGTTATGCATATTTATTCGTAGAAACCGAATAGTTTTAGAGAGACTAGGTTCGGTAATTTTTTTTTTGTTCGCAAAAAAAAAACTTTAAATAAACTTTTCGCGAGAAGTGAAACGCAAGGTTTATTGAACCGTAATTGCTTTGAGAATTCATTCGAGGGACCATTCCATTCAACGAAGCGTTACCCAGAATAACAAATTATTCAATCTAATTTCATGGCATCTTTAATTTGAACAATTATCAATTTCCTTTTCGCGAATAAATAATCACACGAAATTAAAAATAAATTCCACGCGCAAAACAAATCTGCCATCCCGTCAATAAACTTCGCAATCCCATTCTCGTACCAGCGCACGTACACGACGAAACGAAGCGGCGTGTTACACAAGCCCCAGCAGTGCACTGGAATCGCAATCGAAGAAGAAAAAAAAAGAGAGAGAAGAGTCGGCGCCTCGAAGATGCGAATGGCGCGCGACCGCATTAAAATAGAATACGAGCGCGAATCTTCGCAGTTAACCCTTTAACCTATGACGTGGAGAACCTCGGCTTGCTTATCTCGACCCCCCCCCTCTCCCTCGCGTCACCACTCGCTCGGGGGATCGATGCCTGCAGCCCGCGCGAGTGCTTGCGGACTTGATTTTCGGCCCGACGAAGGTCGCGAGGTGCGCGCGTCCCGGACTCTTTCTTTTATTTTTTGGTGGAACGGAAATTGGCAGCGATTGGCAATTATTGGAGGAAATGTCGGCAACTTCGAGCTTTCGAACGAAGGGGGGAGAGGGGGAGGGGGAGGGGGGCTTGTTGCCGAGTCGATAGTTTTTCTCTTCTGCAGTCAATCGTGTCGTGTACCTTTGAACTTTATTACTTCGGCCTGTGTTTACCAACGGTAAGCGCTTTTATTCTTTGTTTTAGAAACAAAAAAGCCGGCGCGCAAATGACGTACAATTTACTGGCAACGCGCATTTTGTTCGCGGTAATTGCTAATTTTCAATAAACAATGAAGCCGCGTACTTTAAAAGAAACAATCAATACGCGTACTTAAAAAGAAATCAATTTAAAACGACCCTCTGAGCTGTGCGTTGAATGTAAAAGTTTTATAATGAAGGTTTACATGAATTTAACTGACACAAAGAAATTAAAAAAACAGTAAAACTGTATAATAAAGAGTAATAGCACTTTTTGATCTAAAAATAAGTTAAGGTTGTTATCTAAATCATAGAACCTATAACTATGGCTCAATCGCCTTCTTCGTGTCATCGCGAATTTCACGAACGGGAATAATAAAGGTCGAATTTAAATAACTATGAATAACATATTAATCGCGTCTTCGATTCAACACAGCGTGTCGTCCGTCATTTGAATTCAGAAAGTGTTTGGAGGGAGAATTTATTAAGGGAGCCAAATACCTCATGCCTGCATCACGTAAAAGTCGTACTCCTAGGCCATGGGGCTCGAATCTACTTTTCCCATTTGTTATAGCAATTTATCGATATAACACACATTTTACATTTTCGTGCCTTTCACGGATCCCTCGCGTGCGGCTGGGCCGAACCCGCGTCGCGAGCTATAGGTACGATTTATAAATATATATATACACGGGCTGCCCCGGAGTTTTCCGTGCCGGCGGCATGTTAAGTCCATGAAAAGGTCATTTTTCGCCCTGACTCGTATCGATTTTTCGGCGCGACGATGAGGGGGAGGGCCGCCTCCGATACGAATTTTCTCACGCGTCAGATTAGCCTTGCGCTGCTGGTGGCACGCGCTGCGTGCTCCGAGCGTGGCTTGTGGACGCGTGCGGGGGATATAAGAGAAGATGTTTGCGGAAATGGATTACGGATTTTGGGGAGTAAGGTCGAAAAAAGTTCGCTGTCTGATGGGGGCCGAGGATGAAATAATGAAGATTGACCGGATTTGTTTTTTCTATCCCTCGCCCGGTTCGTAATCTTCTAAATTACGCTTTGATCGATGGGAGCAAGTTAATTTTTGTGACGAGTGGAATACGAGCTGCTCGCTATATTTGAACTCAGTTCTTTATTGACCGCTTACCAGAGATTCGTGCCTCGCGATATATCCACTAATTGTTAAGAAATAATTGCAGAAAATAACGGTACAGTAACGAACAGCGATTATCGCTGCTTTGTACGACGAAACTTGAAAATTTAACGTGTATATTTAAAATTGCCTTTATTGCGCACAAAGGCGGAAAGCTTCCGGTGGAGAAGACGGCAGTGTACTTATCTGTGCAAAGAAAAAAAAACCTGCAAAATATCAGGAATTGTAAGAGAAAACTAAAGGGGAAAGAATGGGGAACTAGATGAAAAGAAGAGAAAAGAAGATTAATCTTTGCGGACTATGCGAGTCCGTCATCAGCAGAGTTGCCTGTTCGTAAAGACCCCGAATTTTTGTGAAAACCCTCTACGTAGCTACTTTTGTTGGAGCCTTCTATTTTCCTAAGGCGTTGGGGAGAAAACTGCGGGAAAAACTTTCATTAACTCCCGTTAATTTTTCCTCCCGTCACTCGGAAAGAAAAATACGAACCTCTCGTTTGCATCGAAAGTATACACGCGCATCAACTTATTTTTTTTCTTCGAAAGAAAGGAAAATTTTTGAACTTTATGAAAGAGCCACGGCAAACTAATTTCGGGTGATATTAAAAATGCCTATGAAACTTTTCCGAGTTAATTATTCAAGTTCGCCAGAGACAGGGAATATTAAAGAGGGCAAATGTTTGCGCACTTTCCAAGTGAAGAATTTATTTTAGAAATTGTTATATCCAACAAAATCCTCATGCAGAGCATTTCTGGCATTACGCGGTTTCACAAGCACCGTATCCTTTGGTTTTAGAGAAGAATAAATTTTGACGTTTCGCTTTCTCTGTATCTCGCTGAAGTAACGTCGCGGCAATTCGCATAAAGAGTGGAGTATACCAGTTCTCGAGAAAATAAGAGATCTATTTCTTAAAATCTTGAAACAATCTTTCGGCAAGTACAAATTTCGCCATAAAAATCGTACACGAAATCTAGGGAGTCTTTGATATACAAAGTGTAAACATCAAACGAAGAACACAAAGTTCAGCTCTTGAGGAGTCTGCCTTTTTTAAACCAAGTGGTGGGGTGAGCTCTGCTTGTAGAGAAAATAAAAATTTGAAGATGTATATTTTGATCGATAACAAATAGTTTTTTTCACCGCCTATTTTACGGTAGATGTATGTGTAGACCGCCTATTTTATGGTAGATACGGTTAGGTAAGCGGTACTCGCAACAACAAAAATATATCACGCGAATTACGTGAAAAATTTCACTAAATCAAGCCAAGAAGTCCCGAGTTCAAATCGGCGCGCTGAGTGCTGATAATGAAGGATAATTGAAGAACGGTCACCATGAGTAGAATTAATTCGGCATTCATTTGTGTGTAAATTAATTTACACCTATAAGTGTAAAAGAAGAAGTATATTTTAATACAATTGATTGCATTGTGCTAATGACTATTTCTTTCAAATTGATTAATTTTTTTTCTGCCTGGGCGTCAACCAAATACACGCACTTTGCGTTATTCAAAGATAAAAGCGATAAGTGTAGTGATAAACTATCGGTATTAGTCATTTTTATTTTTTTGAACAATATATTAATATGCAATTGACATGGGCTATACTGCTATGACTCTTTATCGCAGTCTTGTTTACTTTATTAATGGCATTATCGTCTACTTTCTCTGATGTTCCTGTTTAGATTACACACAATGTCTATAGACACTAGGCATTTGATGCATCCAATCACGGCTTTCTGATTATCAAATACTTTAACGTACAATTTTATTGATTACGTGAATAAGTTGTTTCCGCGGAAATTTCCTTTTTTTTTAATGAAAGGAACTTTTTATACTTGAAATTCTAAAGGACGTTTTGATGCTAGAGCATGTTAATGCTTGAAAGTTGTTGATATTAAAAGACCGACAGTACGAGAATGCGTATGCAAACAAAACTTTAAAAATCAATCCTTTAAGTATGTCACCGCGATATAACATTGTCTTTTCCCCTGATAAAACTCAAGTACTTTTTAAACTACCTCGTAGCTTTGCTGGCAAAGACTAAGAAACGAAACGAGTAACAATGACTATAATATAATTGAAAAATACTGGTAAACGCAATCTCCGCAGTGTCTGTATATCGCCGCCTAAAAAATAGCGCTAGCAAGTTTCCAACGAGTTCATGAGTGACTTTATTAGCACATAACTGTAAAGGCTACAGAGAATTGGCGCGCGCCTGATTCTTTTCACAATTTTACCTATTGACAAAGAGCAAAACAATTGATAATCGTCTTTTTCGAGATCATTTTCGAAATTTCAAGTGAGCTGAAAAAATACGAAACCAGCGCGCAATGAAAGCACACTAGTTTTGCAACTCGGCGCCGACATTCGATTACTGTTAGAAGAATCACACAACCTAAATCCGTCGATCCGGAAAGATGCCCCGTTAATAATCCAAACGAAATGATCGGGATTCTCGGAGTGCTCTGCGACCGCGGAGCACGGTTTTGGTAAGCGCGCTCGACTCGCAATATTGAAACGAGCCCAGGCGGATTATTAAAACCCGACAAATCCGCTTTTCCCAATCCTCAGCGATCGTACGGTAAACAGCACGCGTGTCCGCTTCCCTCGTTGCAAAATTTAATCGCCTGCAAGAAAAACTCGGAGCAAAGTCCGAAGCGCGCGAAATAGGCACACGACGCGCGCCCCCGCACGCTGCTAATTCAGCGTCCGACCGCTCCTACCCCTCCCTTATTTACAGACCCAATTTCATAAATAATGTCTCCTCGTGCGTGGGCGCGCGAACGGAGCAGCCGGGACGAGCGCTCCCGAGGGATCGAGGGGACGGCGCGTGCGGCAGAGATAGGAGGGAGAGAAAAAGAGAGGCCGCGATAAAAAAAATTAAGGGCTCTTCGCACGCGAAAGCGAGAGGCTAGGGAGAATCGGAGGCCTCGAACGGCTCGGTCACGTAAGGAAAAGTCTCGGGGAAAACGCAGCGACAGCGAAAAATCAATACGTGCGCGCGAGGACGAGGAGGGCACGAGCCCAGCGGTGTCCCTCTCTCTCTCTCTCTCTCTCTCCCGCGCTCTCTCTCTTTCTCTCTCGGGCGAGCCCGCTATCGCCTTGGGATTTTCGGCGACTCTCACCCCCCCGGGGGGCGCCACCACCCGGCGATGGAAAGGAAAATCCCGTGCACGCGCCGTGGAGGGAGGAAAAAAAGGAGGCTACGGGGGAAAGAGAAAAAAAAGGGAGTACACCGAGCGAAGAGAAATTCCCGGCGGAGACGTCGAGGTTGGGCGCACGCGAAAATCGAAGGGGTCGCGCGCTCTCGTTCGCCCAGCGGGCGGTGGGGGTGGCATCGCCAGCACTCGCTCTCTCTTTCTCATCCGCCCGCTCTGCACACAGAGCGTGTGGAAGCGAACCACGTCGACGGTGGGGGCGCGAAATCCGGATGCAACGGGAAAGGCACCGCCGAACGAAAGTGGGTCAAATCGTCGTCGGGGAACTATTCTCGCATTCTCTGCGGCTTCCGCGGGGGGAGCGCGGGAGAGGAGAGAGGGAAAGGGCGAGAACCCACCCCCTTCGGTTAGGCGCGCGTTCAGTTCTGCGCGTTATGCCGCGGATAGCACGTTTTCCCGCAACTTTTCGCGGCGCCCCATTTTTCCAGGTGGGGCCTCTGTAAGTCGCCGCGGGCGACGAATAAACAAAAGAAGGTCGCGCGTACGTATCGTGCGTATTGATCTCCCTGTAGGAGGTGACGGGCCGTGTATACGGATTCTCCGACTCCCGTCCCGGAGCACGGGTCTGGGAAACGACGCACACGGGGACGAAGGAGGACAGGGTGGCACACTTCTCCCCGCGCGCGCGTCCGTGTGCGATGGCTAGCATTTGTTATATCGATCCGTGTGCTGACCGAGCCGTCCACGACGTCTCCGCATAGTCGCCGACCAACGCCGACGAGAGAAAAAGTAAATAAACAAGACCCTCTCTCCCCCTCGCACCTTCAGCTGCACGAGTAATAGTGCGTTATCAGTCTCCCTTTACCATGATTCTGGGCTGGGCCTGACTCCTGAGTTACGCGGGCTTTACAGGGTAACCTCGGGGTGTTTCACGCCCTCTCCCAGGGGCCGCTGTCGATCCGCCGCAGCGGCTGAAGCTCCTCGCTCTCGCTTCGTCTCGCCTGCGCACCAGCTCTCGTCCGTCGGCAGTCAGATCCGCGGGCTGCCGGGGTCTGTGTGTGTGTCGTCGCGCCGAGGAGGGCCGCTATATAGTTCGTCGATGCGCCGCCAGAAGGCCACGTGAACGTCGCCGCGGTCGGACGCGCGAGCGAGATATGGACGTCTATCGTATGCTCGTATCACCGCGCGACGTGTATCACATAAACGCATGCAACGCAATCGGCGGGTACACACGACCGCAAAGACGAGTTGCTGAAGGACTGGCGCGCTGACCGCGGAGTTTGACGAATTTTCGACCCCTTTGTCCTCGCGCTGGCGCCGCCACGTCGAGTCGCTGCGCCACCGCCTTGGACGTTTCCACCCTGATTTACCGTCTCTCTCTCTCTTTCTCTCTCTCGCTCTCTCTCTCTCTCCCACTTGCGCGCGCGCGCCCGATCCCCACCCCTCCGATGCCGCGCCGACTAGCGACCTCCATCCCCTTTCTCGTTCTTTCTCGCTAACGATTAAACGCGGAAAAGCGCTTGACCAGGTGTGACAGTGCCTCGGCACTTGAAAGAAAAATCAGCGCAATCAGAAAATATAGTTTTCCATGATAATTCTTAAGTACCTCGCGAGTTACTAGTAGAAGGGCGGTTTCGAATAGACCGATGTTGGGCTAGCGTAATTGGCGTAGAATCACACATTTCAATTTGCCGCGAGCGCTGCGGATCGTTGTTCAACAAGGCGTGATTTATCGCTGTATAACATCGTTTCATTTATGTCCGAGAAGCAGCGATCTTTTTGGACGAATTACTTTTTTAAATATGATTTTCATGTCATAGATTTATGGTCGTAGGCGAGAAAAACGAACCTTTTATAGTGGTGAATATGTTATTTAAAAACATCGGTGGTAAATATGTTATTTAAAAACATTTTAAAAATCGGATTGGAGACATAGGGGTGAAGGGTTATTTCTCTTTTTCGCTTATAACATCCCGCAAGCATTGCCTCCGAGCCGCTCACGTGGCATCTTCCCTCAGAAATGTTATCACACCATACCTTTATTTTCCCAACCCTTGGTGCTCTGTCTGACGTACATTTTCATCTCTTAATTCATCTATTATTAGAAAATTCGAATTAAGGATATAAGTGAAAAAAATGACGCAGTCTCTCGTATTAGCCCTTCTCTTGGCGCATCTTGCGTTTCAGTCGGTGGATCGGCCATGACTCACTGCGAAGCAGGAGGTGCGCGACTCGGTCATGCCGTGCAATTGCGAAGCCGCGTCTCGCTCATCAACAATCAGCTCATTCCGCGCAAAAAATTTGTCTCGCGGCTTGCGTCGGCACGGAGCGCGCTTTATATATACTTTACGTTTCTTACGTGTGCGCGAGCCACACGGTTTATAACGAGGAAAGAAGCGCGCAAGATCGGTGCGAGCCGCGCCATCTGGCCGACGGTTGGTCGAGGTGTTTGTATGAGTATGCGCGCGTGCAAATTCCACCTCGGCGAGGGGGGAAACAACGGCGGAAGGTCGAAAGTCGCGGCTTTAGGCCGCCTTTCTCCCGTGTGCGAAAGCCGACGATTTGAATTTTCGCGCGCTAAGATCGAGCGGAGAAGGAGAGCGCGCGAGACGGAAAGAGAAACGCGAGGCGACAGCTGCCATGGCGTGGCTGGCCTATTAGTCACTCGTTACAATTAGTTATGTTGTGTGTTCGCGCATACCTAGGGAGGGAGCGAGAGAGATGTTTTTACACACTTGGCGCCAGGAGGTGATGGACAACGCGCACTCGCCCCTCTACGAACACACGCACACATGCACGCAAGCCTTTGCGAAACATGGCTTTCGGAGCAGGGCCGACTCTCTCTCTCTCTCACTCTTCCTCTTTCTCTCTCTCAATATAATGGGCAAAAATAGCTGGCTGAATCGATTTTAGCTGAACACACATCAGACCGACTTTCATGACTAGCTTATCTATATATACCATCGGTGAGAGAGCGTGCGTTCCTCCCGTGGCGTATACGCAGCACGAGCGTGCCGAGGCGGCGGCGACAGTGACTGCGAGAGGAAGCTCACCATTGCTTTGCTTTCATTCGGCGGAAGGAAGAGGGCCCGCGCCCGAGGCACAAACGTTGGGACGGTCGCACGACTCGGCAAAAGGCGCCGCGATCCTACGCAGCGGCGAACCCGAGAAAGTCCGAGACTCGGCAGCGCTCTGTCTCCCTCCCTCTATCTCCACGCGCCTGTGTGTTGGTGCTGTACGCGCGCCTTGGCGTACACATATGCGAAACCAGCGGGAGGATAGAAGAGCAAGAAGGCGATAGCGAGAAATCGGAACTGGGCGAGTGCGCCGCACTATGAGCTAGCCATTCTTTTTTTTTTCTTCACTCTTCCCGAGGGATACCGCGCGACGAGGCAGGGCCTCCCCTTTTTTGGAAGTATATTGCGCGCAGGGGCGAGCGAGCGCTGCCGGCGAGACACGCCGCCTCAAGAGAGAGCGACATGTACACCGAAATTAGCCGCATTTCTCGACTCCGCTATGGCTCCCTTGCTCCGTCTCGCTTCCATCCACGGCGCTGCCTTCTAGCCGCCCGGTCTATACCCGTCCCGCTCGCTCCACCGTCCCAGGAGGCTTTCATGAGACGGCGGACATTTGTGCCGGGTCCCCGACTTCGCCGCGACGGTCGCGAACGAGGAATGTAAAGCACCGCGAGAGAGGAGCACGTGCACGCGGGCAACTGCTTCCCCGGGGCGTCTGACCGTTTCGTTGGTGCGATCGCGCGGGTGTGCAGAACGTCGCGGCTCTTCGCTGATCGATTGTCTCGCGGACGAGGCTATGCACGCGCTAGCTCCGGTGAACGACAGGATGGGCGAGCACACGGCGACCGGCCGACCATCTTTCCCTGCTCGTACTCACCATTTTATCTGTCGGTGTGGCGGTGGGCTCCTCTTGACTCTCGAAGTCTCCAAGAAGGACCGGAACTCCTCGGCTTTCTTCTTCCTCTTTCTCTCTCTATCCGGCGGAGTAGGACGTTCGAAAAAGTAGCCGCGCGCGAGCTCTGCTCCCGCTGCTGCTCCTTTTCGCTCACTTGCTGGCCGCGACTCTATAGACACGACACACTGGTGCTACTGCTGCTGCTGCTGCTGCGGCGGCGGCGGCGGCGGCGAAAAAAACGAGGAGTGTGCGTCCCGTGGGGGGAAACGAGCGCGCGAGCGCGTGAGAGCGAGCGAGACGAAGAGTGGAAACGACGGTTACGCACGGTGCGCTGTCCCGGCCACGACTGCCGCGAGAATTTCCCGAAGCAGCACGAGAAGCCCGACGTCTTCCAGTGGCCTCCGGCTGTCTCTCCCTATCTCTCTTCTGCACCGAAGCGAGTCGCTCGGGTGTGGGTGAGGGCGCAAGAGCGTGAGTGTGGCGAGCGGCTCTGGCGAATGCGGAGCGAGTTTCGAGGCACACGACACGGCGACTCGGCGAGTGTGTACTGGCGCTGCGCTGCTCGCTAGCCACTGTACGAAGCCAGCCAGGCACCGTTGCGAGCGACGAAGACGGACGATTTCGCGCCCGCGCGCGAACGCTATTTCGCCCCCACCCTGCCCACCGGCAACGGCTCTTCTCCTCGTGCGCGCCGCGAGTGTGTGTGCATATACGCAGGAGTCCCGGAGCGACTGGTGGGGAGGCAGCGCCGGAGCTAGACCGAGACGTTCGCGCAGGCCTCCTCCATGGCTTTTCACTGCCCCGACAATACCGACATACATTCCTTTCCACGCCGAGGAATCTTGCCCGCCTCGGGGAAGAGTCTCCGCGTGCCGGTCTACAATCAGCGGGTTAAATGTTTACCGCGTCGATTAACCCTCATGCCAGCCAGCTGAGTCGTTCGATCGTATTGCACACGATCCCCAGCACAGGTATACATACGTACGCGCGCAGCGCCCATATAATGCGTACATCGTCGGAGTGCCGCAGGGCCGCGACGGGTGGGGGGAAGCCCGGCGAGTGCGCCGCGGCGCGAAAATCGGGCCCGTCGTCGCCGGCGAGCCCCAGGGAAGACGTTACATCGTCGCGCCGGTCGGGGCGCGGTCCTTGTTTACGGCATTGCCGCGACACGTACGGGCCGCCGCCGTCCGCGCGTGTCCGTGTGTTGGTGCGCGCGCGCTCTCTCTGGAGGGAGGGGAGGGGGAGCGGCGTGCGCTAGAGCCGGGCGAGCGGCAGCGGCAGCGGCGGTGGCACTCGTGATTGGTCGGCGCACACCTGCAATGCGTCAGCCGGAGTCCGGACTGGCGCTCGCGCTGCGCCGCGTGCGCAAGAGCGAGACGGAGCGAGCGCCGCCGCCGTCGCCGTCGCCGCCGCAGAGTAGCGAGTGTACCGAGGAGGCGAGTCGGCGCGCAGGCTCTGCAAGCGCCGACGGCGATGCCGCCGCCGGACACTGTGTAACGGCTCCGCTTAAAATCCTACCTTTCTATCTCTCACTCGCTCTCTCTTCCGCATGCGACGAAGGGTGGGGATTTTTTTTCATGAATGCCCGGCGAGCGGAAAAATGGGAATGAATAGCCAATAAGTCGCGAACTTCTACGAGGCCCTTTATCCACCGTACATCCTGGAAGGGAGTATTTATGTAGCCGTTAAATTGGCTTCCTTACAGTTGGAAATAGCAGCTTACAAGGTACTTTTGACTGCAAGGCCGTGCATTTTGCAGCTAGGGGTGTCGTAGCGAGCTCCACGGGACTTGCGGTTGGGGCGCGGCGACAAGTGTTCGTCTCCAGTCCTTGGGTGCTGAATGCGGTTTCGGCTCACGGGCGAATTTCCACAGTTTAAGAAATACAGCAGAAGGCTCTGCTGAATATTTTACGGCAATTGCGTGAAAGACACCCCTAATCACTTTTTTCGTACGTTCAATTTCTCGGTCAGAATGATGTTGAAAAAGAAAAAAATATTTATCTTCTGTAAAGTCACATTAAGCCGGTAATCCGAGGATCATCGCACTGAGCTTGCAAGCACACTTCTGAATTCGATTCTTTCGCAAATGGAAAATGTGAATAAGAGAAAATATGGAGAAGCAGGTGTTGTATTGCGGCACGTAAGGAAAGAAACGAATACATTTTGTTAAGACGAGACTGGTTGTTTTCTCATAATTGTCGGGACTTTTAATCCTAAACTCAATAATGCTTTTCCTATCTTGTATACGGCTTATTTGTTGGTCCGTATATCGAGCGTAAACCAATCTAAAAATAAATATGAAACTATAAAAAAAAGAAATGTCGCGGCCAACAACATAATCTTAGCTTTGACTTATTATGCAATAAATATTTAAAACAGTTGGATAATGGCGAATTATAATTAAAATTTTGTTTACATTTTTTTTTTTAATATTTAGAACTTTTTTTATTATTTTAGAAAAGAATAAATTTGTGTAAAACTAATTGTTTTAAGTTTCTAATTGTAAGGACTTTTTAGTCCGTTTTAAATTTTATCATTAAATTTCAATTTTGTCAAATACATTTGTAAAACCACGTTTTCTGAATTATCATTCGAAAGTACGTACATTTATTGAAACGTGCGTGAAAATTATTATTATAAAATCTAATACTTAGTTTCCTATTCAGCTAGGGGAGAGCGGGGCCACGCATACAATTTTTTAGAGGTATTTTGTGGGCTACCTTGTCATCTAAATTTGATCTGCAACCCCTGAACTTGAGGTATCGAACCAATTATACGTTAAGTTTAGGAGTTGCAGATCAAATTTAGATGAAAAGGTGTCCCGCAATACTGCACTAAACACCGCTCTCCCATATATACGCTGGCATTCATTATTGGCATATAAACTGAAATTTATTCATATGTACTTTCATGTTATAATCTATTTTAAAATTACTCGAAACCGCCGAATCTTTACAACGTAATACCACTAGGATCCAATAAAATACTAATGACGTAAACTGATAATCCCTGCAAAGTAATAAAGTGCAGCGCGTATGTACAATTTTTTTTGCAGCATAAAATCAGGAATATTATATTTTATTGCGAGTTTCATCGATAAAAGGCAGCCCTAGAGTTATCCACTCCCACGCTTAGCCCTTTCGACGCAGACCCTTTCAGCAATTCCACCTTTTTTTCCACTTTGACTTTGCGACATCTTTTAGCCTTTGCGTGCCACCTTTCTATTGCGTTAAAGCCTCTCGCCGTCCCTCGCTCACGCTCGCTCTACCATCGGCTACTACTTTTTCCATTTTTTCTTTTTTTTTTGTTCTCGCGCAAGTGGTGCTCTTCTCTTTCAGCGTTCTGCCTTTCTCTCCCTCGTTTCTGGCCTTTTTCGCCTCGAACTCTAATGACCAAAGATCTTTTGAGCTTGGGCTTGCGTTTTTAGCGCGCGATATTCCGCCGGAGAAGATTAAGCGTCGTTATAATCGTAAAAAGCTGCAGGACCGGATAATCTTCTCCCGTCGGAATTCTTCGCCGGGGATAAAAATCTAACGTCAGGTCCGAGCGGCGCGGGTCATTTGCGACGGATCATCTTGCATTTGTTTGCGGATCAAAAGAATTTTTTATGAAAAGTTCGCCGCGTAATATGTAGAAGAAAAAAGAAATTCAAAACCGCAGTATCCGCACTCCATCTCCAGGAATAACTTTGACTTTTGCGTATTTGCATTGACAGTGGTTCTCTCGGATTTTCTAAAGAGGTCAATCTTTTCAGAAATTCTCAGCTATAAAAGACGATCTAAAAGTTCTCTAGGCACACGTGCTTAACACACGTGCACGGCCGATCTAAAAATCCTCATTGTTCCGGCTAAAAGTTCAGGCTTCCCTCAAGACTAGACCGTTCAATGTCAAATCTCAGAAGAGCCCGGGAACCGTTTAAGCATCGAGAAGTGGTGATGGCCTAAAAATTTCCCAGCTGCTTAAAAAAAAAACTCGCGAGTGCTTAGAAAAAGATAAAGTAAAGAAAAAAAAACAAAAACGAACCTCCAGAGATGCCGTTTTTTAAAATTCAGAAAATATTTCGCAAGAATTTTTTCTAGTCGATGTACAAAAGAGGTAATTTGACGATGCCCATTAAACTCTCTTCCCATTTTTAATTTATGGGGAAACTCAAAATGGTGAAATCACAGGTTTACGGGAAGCCGTGAAAGTGCATGAGCAAAATTAGCATACACGGAAGGTCAGCGACTAAGCCAGCAGTTTTTGAGTGAGGAGAGCCTGGGGTTTCCAGGGCTCGCGAGTACAGACGAAGTTGCGTGTCGGCGAGCGAAGGAAAGAGCTTTTGAAAGAGCCGGTTCGCGCGAGGTTCTTTAAACTTGTATCTACGCCTCTCTTGTCTCGCCAGCTGTGAATGTCAATGCATGAAACGACCTGCCGGCGCTACTTTTTCACGGTTAATGTTAAGATTACGTGACGGAGCGCGACCACAACATTTTGCGTAACTTTAATTTTTTTCAGCTCGACTTGCTTTACCTCAAAAATTCGGTCTTATTCACCGCTCAAATATGAATTTAATCGCGCTTAAGGTGGCATTCAAAGTGCGTCACGAGCTTACCTAATTAAATGGCTCTCCGTACAATGCATCATTAAATTTAGCTTTTTAGAGTAATTTAATTTAAGTAATTATAATAATTGTTTGTTTAGCGTGTATCCTACGTTTAAAATCGCTAACACGAGCCGGATAATTCCGTGCTTTGAATCTTCGCTCTCGCACTGGAGATAATTACGAGGGGCGAAAATATTTTCTCTCCGTTACGCGCAAACATTTTGCAACGAAGCTGCCTTCTAATCAGCGACCGCTTTGGGACTAGGCGCTTACCGATGCTCGCCTGCTTTCGTATGCATGCATATAAATAAGATCGCAAATTATTTTTAATCTCTCTATTCGTGTGGAGTCGAGTGACGTTGCAGCAAACGTAAAAATTTGCAGAAAAAAAGTCGAGACCTTTGGACGTTTTCGTAAAATTCATGAAAATTTAATTCTAATCTCGAAAGAGCAACGTTGTAAATTCATCGCTTAGAACATTTCGATCACGCCGTGCGATGTAGATGAAAAAAGTACTGTCGAACTATTTCATCAAAGTAAATTACTCTTCGAAAAGGTAAGTGTAATAATCGCAGGAAATTATTCGATGAACTCGTTCATAAAAGTTAGCTCGATCCTTCGAAGGCAGCTCCGAATGACTAGGAACAATGGAGGCATTTAACGTCGCTCAGCGCTCTAAAGTCTCTCGGAAACTTATTAAATTTAACTTTGCATTATCCCCTACGTAACTTACATAATTACGGCGAGCGCCGCTCAGGGTTTGCCGTTGAAAGATAAAATCGCGCGATGCTTTCGCTAAGCACGCAATTACCAGCTGTAAAGTTGTGAGCAAATACAACGGAGCGAGGCAACGAGTCAACGGAAGAAAAAGTGTATCACCGCGCCCCACGGGCGGGGCTATTCGGCCAATAACTCGGAGCCGAGTATCTCAGGCCTCATTAAAGATCCAACGACTGTGTAAGATGCACCTCCGAAGCTCCCCTCGATCGGCCCGACAAAAAAGCAGAGGGATCGGCGCTAGAAAAAACAATGACGCGCTCGGCGGGGGTCGCTCTTACAAACCGGTCGCGCGTTATTAAGAAATTAGGCTGGTGTACGCACGCGCCGAGGAGGAGGAGACACGCGCGATGAAAGAAAAAAATAAACGAGGGAGAAGAGGAAGGAGCGTGTCGCAGCCCGGGGAGGGATGAATAATTCAGGAGGTACTAACGGCTCGGCCGCCCCTCTATATACGTCCCCGTGGCTCGTGCACCTGATGCGCGCGGGACCCGGGCTCGCTTTTCCGCTGTTAGGCGCGCAGAGCCGTGTGGCGGGGGCGGCCTCCGCGTGCGCGCGTGTTTACGACGTATATAGGGGAACGGAAACCGGGCTAAGATGAGCCGAAGGACGAGGCAAGCGTCCGTGTGCCCTTACGTGTGGGTGTGCGCGCGCGCGCGTACGCCCGGAGACGGCACCGCCTTTTTTTTTCATCCCGGTGCTTTTGAGGATCTCGATTTGAAAAGTCACGCTGACCGACTTCTTCCTTTTTTTCTTGCGCATTACACCTATACCATTTTTCTCTCCCCCCCTGGCCGAGTAATGGGCTCTGCGCATCCCCCGTTTAATTTTCTCCCGCTTTTCTCTTCTTTGGGCAACTTCATTACGCTATCATTGACCGTGTTTGCCCGCGCGACGCCTGCTCATGCTTTGTGAACGGCTTTTGTTGCCGTGTGTTATTTATGGGGTCTCGGATGAATTATTGAAAATTTCGGTGCGTTTCTCGGGAGCGAGGCAGTCGTCGCCGACGGTTCGATCGATCCGGTGGATTGAAATTTTCATGGCGTTTTTTCTTCCAACGACTCGTTTCTGCGAGTAATTAATCCCGAAGTCGGAGTTGCGTTAATACGAGTGCCTTTGTAAAATGTGCGAAAGCTTCCTTCTTTTTGTGAAAATTTTGCCCCGCGATTTTCCGAGTATTCTCCGTATACCTCTAGCAGTTACTTTCGCTATTCGAGCTGTTAGTGCTTCAGGAGGTACGGTTATTTTCTTTTAAAACCGCACCTTGCCTTCGGTAAATTAATGAAAAAATGAGACCGCTCAGAAAAGGCACTATCGTTTTAAAGTTTCCGCATTATACGGGGAAAAGCAAAAAGGCATTAAATATTTCACGGAAAAACTTATAGTATGGCACAGAAATAGAGAGGAGCTTGAGATTTTTAGCTTCTTAAAAGCTCGCCTTGCGTCGAAGGTATTGTCGTATAATAAATTCAACGTCAGAAGTAACGTACTGTATTAATAAATAATAAAAAAAATACAAGGATCTATGTACATATATCGTTTTGTTGTAAAAAATTAAGCTCTCACAGCATATTGTTTTTTCATTTTCTCTCTCTCTCTCTAGTGGCAACTTAGCAAAAAGTCGCGGCAAGAAGTTTTCTTATTAGAGAATCCAAGAATAAGTAGTACAAAAACTCAAACGTATAGGTATGGGTCAACTTAAAACGTATATAATTGCTGCAGAGGATCGAATTTTATAAAAAGTTTATTAAGTATCTTTTGCAGAATTTTACATATGCCGCACTACATAATAAGCCTCACTAAACAGTACTTCACTTCCATTAGTACATTATGTTTGATGATCTACTTGTAAGTATAAAAGCGTTAATTATTTGTTACATTACATTTCCAGGAAAATTTTGTTAAAAATGGAATAATAAATTTAAATTGTTATTCACCCACACTGAGTGTAGTCTAATATTCATTATGCTTAATGAAGCTTTTCGATCAAAATTAAATATTTTAAATTCGAGAGCGAAATAATTATTTTGATATCTTATTACCAACAATAAAATAATTATAAATGATTTTCAGTTGCATTATCTAGCCAATAATATCAAATTAATAATGTGATATGATTTATAAGTGCGTTTGCTGCATTGACCTCGCAGTATAGAATTTCTAAACACAGGAAAAGCTCATACAATTTATGGTATTGTTTAAAAATAAAAATGTTGTAAATTTAAAAAATACCTTTCGTACTTTAATATCTTTGCGAAAAGTCAAGAAAAATGTGAGTTGAAGTACATTAAATAAAATGGTATTTTGAGGATTTTGTACGCGTCTTACTATAACGCATCACTTCTACTTAAAGTATATCAAGACGGGTTTAGAAATACTTATCAAATTGTTAATTTAATGCAAACCAGAATTCTTTTATGCTATTGGATATCAGATAAGCTTCTTTAGAAATATTATAATTTAAATCTATTTTTGAAATAATGTTGTGATGTATGCATGGATAAAATCTACTTATGAAAGCTAACTTTTTAAATGATAATATTTTTATTATTCTTTATGTCATAAAAATGTTATTATTTGAAGTTATTTTAATATTCGTAATGGGTGCCGAGAGTAATTAAAATTTTGTTAAAAAATATTGCATTTGTTGTAAAAATCGAATGCGTTTCTTTTAAAATGAATGCACAATTTTCATTAGTTTAAGTATTTCACGGTTTGTTCTTTCAGGATAATTAATTATCATAGCTGTTAGCTCATTTTTAATGTCCGAGCTTGTTTTTTGTTATTACCCCAATGTGTGAGAAACGAGTAGTTAGATAAACAATGAGCCGTGAAAAGTAACGTTATGTAAACATGTAGCTTAAAGGACAAAAAAATCGAAGCATACAGGAGAATTTCATATGCATAATTATGCATAGCTCATAAATAGAACAAATAAATGACAGGCGTAAAACCCCAAATAGCTATGTAGAAAATAATCGATTGCATGGAACATTCTTATACATCACAGGAATTTTTACAAATGTCATCGGAAAGCTCTTCTGAATTTTTAACAAATGTCTTCCGCGTCCCCGTAGATGTACGATAAACCCGTACGAGAACTCCAATGAACATAAATTTATCCCCGGTACACCCCTCCTAGCGCGAATAAACTCCAATCCCCGGTGTCTCGCGAGTCCCAAAAAATCGATAACGAAACCTCGTAAAATGGAGAAGACACGAGAGGCGCGGGGGATGAAGAGGACTAGCTAGACGCGCGTCTCCGCTTATCGGGGAGCGCTAATCAGGCCTATCCTATCCCACCGGCGCGATTTTCGCGCTCGCCCGAGAAAAGATAATCGGAGTTCAAGTTTAGAGGGGAGCCCGCGTGCCCAATCGATATTTGGGAGTTTAAATTAGCCGTGCGACCTCTGGCGGTGTTATACTCCCATCAACCATCTTAGGATTCTTAGGTTTTTTTTTCTTCCTTAAGAGGTATTGACTTCAAGTAACATTCTCGAGGATTTTTTTTTCTTCTATAGTGAGATACAGGTCTATAGCCACGTCCTCATCCTCGAGGATTCTCAGCTCCACAGAGATATATTTTTAGGGCTATTCTAAAGTAAAGATGGCCAAAATATACTTTTAAACAGCGCCACCTTCCCCGTCATGGAAGTTCTCTTTGCCGTTGTTTCCTCTTCAAAAAAGGATGACAGGATGTTCTGAAGCATTTAAATAAGAAATTTGGTTAAACGGTAAATACTTGGTTGGAAGGCGCGAAAATTCAATTTAAAACATTCTCATACGAATTTGACATTTCACTTTTGTGCTCGATAACATGCAAATAATCGTTACTTTCCTTAATTTTCTAATTATTCTAAAAATAACTTTGTTAATAAATAAATGCTCCGTTCTCAATTTATTTAATTTCGTAAGTAATATGTACTTTCTTTTTAAGAGAGAATATAGATTAAGAAAAATACCCTTTATATAATTGAACATGTTAATGAATTTTATGTGAAAAAATTTAACCCATGAAGCTGAGTTGCCGTGGATAAAATGGCGGGTCCGTGCTTGTGCGTTAATAGTACATTTCGATACAAGTGCGAGAATGTGATTTTTAGCGTCGTGTGACGTTTGCGCACGAGCGATGTGAATGCGAAAAGGTCACACGAGGCTAAAATCACCTCCTCGCTCATGTATCGAACCGTATTTTTCGATACAACGTGTGCAAGATACGATTTTACGCAGCTGATTTTGAGAGAGCGTGTGCAAAATCGTATTTTTGCGCACGGCGTGTCGAAAATAAATAAATAGAGGCGAATGGAGAGAAGAAAGGAGAGGAGAAAGGACGACGGACGCAGGAGATAAGCGCAGGACGGGAGGCGATTGAGCGCGATATCAATGTTTCCTTTTCTTCCGGGGCGCGCGAGGACTAACGATTTTTCTTTTTGCCGGAGGATGTTTCCGTGTGCTCGGGAGCCAGCAACTTGTATAGCCGCTGTGCACCGAATGTCGAAACTGAATCGATCGTTGGTAAATATTTCATTTATAAATAATAAATATAGTTCGGCTTTAATAGGCGCGCGCCGACACCCGTCAATGTAGTGTTTCCAGGGATGGCTGGTGGGGGAGTCTTTGTTCTAGCTTTTTTATTGACGGTCTATTTCACCTGAACTTCGTAGGGGAGTAATGATTTATTTGTTCATGGAATAATTTAGAATTATTTACGCATTTTATATAGGAAGAAGTGGCAGTATTCGAGAAGAATTCAATCATGTCCATGTAATATGCATGACTTTTTTTCTAATCTTGGATATTGTGTTTCTTGCGCGATTCTGCAGCAAATTTTCAGGTATTTGTTACAAATTCAAAGAGAAAAATTGTATCCATTCCACGATTCCAAATATAAAAAGCATATTGAAAATTGAAAAATATTTTAATTAAATAAGCAATTTATCGATCCCAAAAATAATATTTTATTTGTTACATTTTGATATTAAATTAAAGAGAAGCACTAAAAATTAGGTTTTACCAAGCAATTATATTGAATACAATAAATAACATTGGTACTTACCTTAGTTTTCAAATAGAATGACTAAATTGGTTGTTTACTTCTGATTTTCGTTTCTAATGTTTGACTGCTTTCCTTTTTCTTATAGTGTTATTTAATTGTACTGGTTTATTTATTATTCATTTATTACTTACGTTAATGTATTACGTGCCGTCCTAATTCATTCACATGTGTTTAATGAAAAGAACTTTAACTCGCAAAAAGAAAAAGGTGAAAGTTACATTCTATTGACGCTAATTTCTGTGCAAAGATTTATTTTACTAATGTCTTCATTATTGTTTTTTACATTTATACAATTCGACCATGATGTTGGATTTATAACTATACTAACAACATTGGTAAAATTATGACCAATTTGTAAATTACAGTGTGACTTGTACAATATTAATTTATATAATAATAAATTATACAGTACAAGCAAATTAGCTGTCGAAACGTTGCATATATTACTAATTAGTAATTACATATGACTGATTACTCATCGATTCCAAAACCTTACTGAATACAATAAAGTTAAAAATAAATCATGAAAATGAAAACTTGTTTTCTATTGAAAAAGTATAACTGAATATTTTATTACACAACGAGTAAAATGATACTGAGATTACATTTCAGAGTTTCATTAATTTAGACGCGGGTCTTCAATTAATTGCATCCAGTTGTTTCAAATATCAGATAGTTGATTAAGTTTCAATTGAAAACTTTTTCTCACGCATAACATTCTTAATTTGTAATTGATATTCATTTTCTATTCTAAATTTTGGATTGAAATGTCTGTTGTGCAAAACAGTCGAAATTTCAATCCAGAATCAACACGCGTCAAATCTGTGAACTCAACCGTAACAAAAGCGAAAAGTTAAACTAATTTTTTCCCGGATATCGAGTTCCTATCCTAATGAAATTTCACGCGAAAACGCTCCTATTGTTTACACCGCACATGGCTTGATAATAAAGAAAACCTATTTTTCTTTTCTGTATTTTTTCTTTCCTATCTACGATTACGCTGTCACGTCCACATTAGTAGGGACCCGTATCATATAGCCACGGGTGAATCCGTACGAAAAATTAAATTCCCTGCCGACCCAAAAAAATAAGAAGGAAAATTTCGAGCTGCCACCTTGGAGCGCCGAATGCGAAAGGGAAGACGCCGGAGCGGCAGGGGGGGAGGAGGGAAGTGTGTAAAGAGCGCGCGAGGGGTGGAATAAGGGAGCCAGAACAAGAGAGCCGGAGCGAGTAATAAACGCGACTAGCGGCCGGGACGAGCTTCCGAGAATCCGGCATTCCTACTCGGGAATTCGGCCAGCGGCAGCCGCCCCCTCTCTCGGGGGACGTCGCCACCGCCCCCCGTCAAGGACTACCACCCGGCCGTTTTCTTTTCGCTGATGTCCGGTTTTCGCCGGGACGACGTAGTTGCAGGGTGACCGGGGCGGGATGACGCGAATCATCGCCCACCGGCCGCTCTCTCCGCGCGCTTTTTTTTTCCGAGTCCAGGTCACACTAGCCGCGCAATATTTTAAGAGCCGCGCTCGCTTTGAAGGGCCGAGACGATCGAATTTAATTACACGGCCGAGGACTGCTCCTGCGCCGGAGGCTGCGACTGCCGCTCGGTTCCGCTTTAAAATATGAGCTGTCGATATTCTCTCGTGCGCTTCGCTTCCCCCCGATTTTTTTAACCCCGAGCTCAAATGAAGCAAAGAGACGGGCTTTGTGAGCCGATTGTAACTGCGGATTTTACATTGATGTCAGATTGTTTTTAGTTTAGCTAAACGTCAATGCTTCAACTTCACTTCAAGGCGAGATCAAATATTTGGAGTTTTCACTGAAGCGAAGAAAAAACGTAATTCAATACTCTTTTCATAAGAGTTTTTATAGCATTTTTTTTATATTTTCTGAACTTGAAGTACAGGTCTATAAATAATTTCTGTTCTCTGGAATTTGAAAAATTTAAACGTAGTATTTTTTCAGGTTCATAAAATTGAAAATTCGATCATATTGGCGAAACTTGATCAGAGGCTCGATGTCGAAATAAAGTTAGACTTTCAAACGTTTTAATTAAAGCGCTTTTAACTCACAATGAAAATTCCGAAAAAAATGTAAATCCGAGTTTAATTTTAGCGCAAGATTCACTGCGCAATTATAAAAGAACTTTTAAAAATTTAAGGATAGTTTAAATTATCGTCAATTTATGGGAAAGCATATTGCATAATTGATTTTCTTTTATGGCAGTAACAATCATTTTGACGGCTTGGAAAACGTACTCGTTTGAAATCTTTATGCGCACAAGTAGATGCGGCCCGGATATGACAAAGCACGTCTGGCCTTGTTCGGGCCCTACCTACTGAAACGCGGCACCCCATTGATTCCATCTTTCGCAGCTGTTTTAAGGAAAGAAAATCTCATTCCTCGAATAATCACCGGGATTTATTAATGAAGCTTATTCTCTTAGTCAATTCAACTCTCAAGATTAGTTGAACCATCCTCGAAATGACGAGGCTTAAAAAAAGGATAGGCTCCCTCACGAAACTACGGCATAATTGAAATTCGCCTAATAATACGCCTTATACATAAACGAAGTTTAATTAAACGGTTGCAACTTAGCGCGCAAGTTCCTCATCAAGCCCGGCGCGACGATTAATTCAGGCCGATATTGAATTTCGCTAAAAAAAGACGGAAGACGCAGGGGGAGGAGCCCGAGCTCCGTCCGGCGCTTTTCTTTATCTCCGGCGCGCGCGAGGGCAGCCGCCGTTAGAGGAGCAGCGACGGCGGGCCTCGGACGGGACGACAATTAGCGGCTCGTAATTGATTCTCGAGCGTCTCTCCCCCTTTCGCCCGTGCGCTCGAAAATAAAAGAAAAGAAAAGAGGTGCTTTCGCCTGACCCAGAAGCAGCGAGCGCCCCGTACGCACGCGCGGTTGAATAAAAAAAAATATCGCGCCGGCAATTAAAATTTGACAGATTGGGTGGGCAGAGGCAGGGGGGGGGGCTGTTTTGCATTCGCGATGCATAAGGTAGCGGCACTTGCGTCACGCGACGTCGAAAGGCAGCGTCGAATGTTGACCTACATGGGCGTGGGAGAGCGAGGAAAATTCTCGCGGTGGCGAATTGCTTTTCGCGTTTGCCGTGTCTACATCTATGCACCAAAGCTCGCCGCATGCGGCGAATTTCACTAGGGGCGCATTAGTTTTGTAATTTTAGCCAACAGTAGGAAAATTAATTCCGAAGCAGTCGGCCTAAGGTATTATATTATAAGGCACCATTCTTAAATTATTACTTTTCAGACGGTTGGCTTTTCAAATGTCACCGGTGCGATCCAGTGAAATTCGCCGCGTGCGGCGAACTTTGGCGCATGGATGTAGACACGGTAATTCCAGGGTCCGCCTTTTTTTTCCAGCCGCGGAGCTTCGGGGAGAAGCGACAGAGCTCGAGGCAGGACTATGGGATTCGCGATAAATAGGAAGATTAGCGAGTGCTGGAAGTTTTGTATCACGTTCCGAGAATTTGCCGGTGAAAAATTTTATTTCGCAGAAGCGAAATATGAACGCTTTCTCGCCAAGTGGAGTTCGAGCACGCGCTTGCGGTGGACATTTTTTTGTGTAACTTGCTTTTTACCGCGTGTTTGTACTTTTTTTCTTTTGAGAGTGGAACGTGAAAATAGATTCGTACGTGACCGAGTATTGTTATAGCAGTAGTAAATAAAGCTTCATAAATAATGTATTGAAAATAGAAAGTTGCATTACATGTTCAATTTTTATATTTATTTAATTATTTATTTTTTAATTATTTATTTCTGTAAATAAATGGACTAAAAGTGCTTGAAGTACATAAAAAATAGAGTAATGTAAAGTAATAAACAAAAAATTTAACATTACTAGAATTAATGTATAATAAATGTATTTTGTATGTAATAATATATAAATGGTCATTTTATTAATTATTCAAGCAAGGAATTTATAATTTATATATTTTTATTTTCGTGGCGAAACCTTATGAAAATAAAAAATTTTGTTTTATTTTTGTGGTGATACCTTATGAAAAAAAAAAATTTTTGTTTTATTTTACGATTTCTTTCTACATGTTATTCCTAATTTTAAGAAAGTAAACTCCTAAAAGTTTGTATAAATATGCACGCGACTATTATATTTCAGTTAGAACAGAATAGAATGGAATAGCAGTTTGTTGTAAAATACAGTATTGTATATAAAATAAAATTAATATTAAAATACAAATATTAAAATAAGTACATTTGGCAAAATATAAATAGTAATCTTCAAAAAAAAAGCACAAGTCACTTTCATAGTCATTTGAAATTAACTTAAATAAATTAAGTTATCCTCCTTACGAAAAGTTATTCTGTTGTGGTGCAACTAACTTTCCTTTCCTGCAGAAAAAATATTTTCTTTAAAAGAGAACCGAGTAAAGTCGAATGTAAGACTAGCATTCTGCGTGACAAATCGTAAGTTGAACGATCAAACAATGGGAGGGGTCGTTAAAGCGAGCAACAAAAATACGTCCTTCCAAACAATTCGAAAATAGGATGAAAGCCGGGGGTCGCTGCACTCGATACCTTATGATCGCGTACGGCCGCTGGATGCGTTATTCACGCTCCCCCGGGCCGCAATCCATAATCAGCTTGAAAAATTAAACGCCATGAAAACGATTTTCTCGAGGTCTGCCCGCACACGGAAAAGAAATCCACCCCCGTTCTTTTATCCCCTTCCCCTTCTCTCTCCCATACAAAGCTCGCACGCACAGATCGAAAGCTTTTTTGCATACGCGCATTAATTTTCCTCACTCTCTTTTCTCTCTCTTCCGTGGCTGAGGCTTGCATGCTCGCTGGAATGACGGCTGGTCCTCTCTCTCTCTCTCTCTCACCCTCCATTTTCCTCTCGTGCCAGGTGGTATATTTTAGAAACGCGCCTCGCCGAGAATCGATGAAGATAACACGAAACGGAACGATAAAAATCCTCGATTCCTTGGCCTACATATTATAAAATGACGACTGAAAAGAGTCGCCTCGCCCCTCCGCGTCGCTTGAATATTTTTACGCGCGAAGCCGGTGTTTACGTGCCCCTTCGCGCGTGTCACCTACGCATCCGTAGCTCGTTCTCGCACCCCGACGCACATTCGTCAATGTAAGTCAGCGATCTGCATGTCGATGAGCCGGGGGATAGATAGCTATATGTGGGTCTTACATAAAAGTGCGACGCACGCCGACTTGAAATTTGTTTTACTCGTCTAGTGCCTTCTTTTCTTACTACCTCGTATAATAGAATCCATCGAAATACAATGTTTCGATAATGCGGAGAGGAGAGTTCGGTGTACACCGCGGCAAGCGTGCACCCGTAAAGCCATAAGTAATACATTTCTAATACACGATTCGCCGGCTGAAACGAGATATAAGAAATGGGCGTTTCCTTATCTCGCGCACGAGTTATGGTGTTATTGGTCTCATTTGAATAAATATACTATTAGCCAAATACAGATACGGAGGGGAAAAAAAAAATTTAATGCTGTAATTCCTTGTGTAAAGGGCCATGTTCACGAGCAACGTGTATCTCGGTTGAATTGATCTCAGTCGACGTGTATAGATTGGCCGGAGATGCGGAATCTGGGAACCTATCGGTTGATAGATCCTTTGCAGCCGTATTATGCAATTGGGCGAACTTTTTTTCGATCAGCTATGCGCATAAAAACTTTGGCGGTCGATCCTGAATGAATGTTTAATTCAAAAACTTTATACCATCGCGTTAATGTTGCACATTTTAAACGGGACAAAGTTCGAGGCGCTAGACGTCGTAAATTCGGAATGACTTGATATATTGAATAAATTTTAAAATTTCAGTCGACCCAATATGATCGGCCGAAATTATTCCGCTGCAGAATTTAGGGTGGCGAGGAAAAATTTTAATGAAATATTCGTTCGAAAAGTACAGCTCCGTGCCGCGAAAAGTTCGAACATTAAAAACGATCCTAGGCCTTGACTGCTCTCGCCCAAATACGAGTCACGAACTTGGTTTTAAAAAAAGGTACGCGAGAGGTATAATTTGGCCGCGTCGATCCCGATCGAATTCCTTGAACTTGTCGGACCCGCAGGTGTATGAGTTTCCGATAATTAAATTCAAACATCATTACCGAGGTTGCTCGAAACTTTCCGGCTCCAATCGCCGTGTGCCCAAATTATGCCGGCCCTGGCACAAAGCCTATATAGCCGAGTTCATTTTTGCGCTTGAAATATAAAAAAAACTATTTGGCATCTTGTACTTTCTCAATGTAGATAATTGCAAAGAATGTCCAGAGCGAAAATTACATCGAAAAATTACTCTTCATTTTAGACGTAAAATTACGTACGCGTCATTTTTAAATTCACTATTTTGTAAAAATAAGTTTCAGGTGCAAGATAAGTATAAAAAGTGATTGAAAAATATAAATTAAAAAATATGTAAAACTAGAAAGCAACGCGGCTTAAGATTTCAAGCAAGCTTTAAATAATTAAATTTAGAGCGAATCCGCGACGTCGTTTCAATTTAAATTAGTTACGGGGAAATAGTATATACATATGTTCATACGTACACTCGACTATGTCTCAAATCTTATGGATAAAGATACGAAATTTAAGAAAGCAAAACTAGAAATGTTCATAAGACAATTTTGTAAAAACGGTCCATCAGAATCCAATCTAAGTGAAACATACGTGCATGCAGACATTTTCTAAAAAGTACTTTTCTCAACTCTTGAAGTATAAATGTATGCTTTTGCATAAAAAATAGAGCAGACAAATTTTTTAGAGGTGCGAAACTTTCTCCTTAAGAAAGAAAAACATAACTTTGGGTGAGGAAAAAATTATAAACGTGGTGCGAGAGAGAGAGCGAGAGAAAGAGAGATAGATAGATGGCCCTTTTATTTGCTTTCAAGGAAAAAAAAATACAGATATAAATATATATACAGTAAATATAACAAAAAATATTAATTAAATAGAATAAAATCACAAGTTCAGTCTTTTGGTCAAGGACCTAAATTAGGAAAATCATTGTATCACAAAAACAAATCATGTTTGCGGTAAAAATATCACAGTTTTTGGCCTGAAAGGCCATGTCAGAACATAACAGGGAGAGAGAGAGCGAGAGAGAGCGAGAGAGAGAGAGAGAGAGAGCGAGAGAGAGAGAGAGAGAGAGAGAGAGAGAAAACGAGGAAGAGAATGGAGTTTCGCAGTCGATAAATATTCAGGAATCGAAGAGGGCTTCCGCGACGGCAACCCCCGAAGAATTCACCGTGAATCAGGCGGACGCGCGCGTATCCGGTGGGGGCGCAATAATAACGGGGCGTATAGATCACGCGCGCGGCTTACGGTCGCGTGCGAGACACGTTACACGCTCAAGACAAATACCAGGCCGAATTTCCGTGCTGGGAAGCGGGCTGCATGCGCGCGCTCGATCCGGTACACGCGTACTCGGTTTGTGTAAGGCACGGCCTCCTCAGCGCCGGGGCGCGGAGGCCAGCTTTTCGCCCGCTGCTTTTTATCGATTTTGGCGCGCGGGCCAAGGGAGCCGCCGCCGCCGCGACGCCGCGGGGATGCTGCGGGAATTGTGTACGCCCGATCTCTCGTCTCGCCCTCTCTCCCTCCTCGCTTGATTTTTTCTCTCTCTCCTGTTTTACCCCCGCTGCCTCGCGATCGCGTGCGCGACGCTTTGAGGTGGCGCTTGCGATTGCCGTCCGGGCTCTTGGCGCGACTCGGTACTACTGCCTGTTTGTGAAATTTCCGGGCGGATCCTCGATGAATTTATGGGGGATCCGCGCGGGACTTGTTTGTCGGGCGATAATGGAGCCGGCTAAATTATCGCAGCGATTAGTTTTTTTTTTTCTTATACGGCGCAGGGATTGGATAGCGGGGTTGAGGGTGATGATGCTGGAAGATTTTTTTTTTTATTGTTTTTCTGCGAAGCGCTGTTATTTGCGAGCGTAAACAAGCTGATGCAACTCGAAAGAGACTTTTACGGAAAATTGTCTCGAGTATTTTTAAACTGCAAGGTTGTATTTTTTCGCGAAGTATTGTCACATCGCCGTATCAGAGGAAAATTCTTGTCTTACTAGGATCTTGGTACAAGTAAATTGTAAATAAAAGCAATGATGGCTCTTAGTTTATTTACAAACAAAATTTCCGCTATACACAATGTGTATCGATAACAAAATTTTCAGCTGGTAATTCATTGAAATAAAAATAAAACTTATCACTGGTCTATATTTATTGAGCAATTGCTTGGTACGGTAATTTGGGGGGGATAAATTTAAAGTTAAATTTTCATTTCACTGAATAATTCTATTTTCTAATTATTTCAGTTGTTACCCAAGTTCTCGTGGCGACCGCATTAGAGCCGGCGCTATTATTGTAAATAATTTACTTTGCAACATTTCCCTTTGGTTCGCCTCGACGTAACAAGTTCTTGAACCACGGCGCCCAGCGAATTTAGCTTATTCTCGATGTACTCGAAGGGCGGAAATTTAACGAGGAAGTTCCGAGTTATCAGCTCGGGATTATCAGGCCGAGTATTATCTCGATTCGCGGGACCTGGTTAATTTTCAACCTGCAGCGTAAGGATAATTTTCATTCTTTATTTTACTTTTATATTGGATAACTTTTTTCCCCCGGTTACTATCTCGATGAGTTATATCTAAAGGGAAGGAAGATCCGGTGAGGATCAGATGTTGGGGTCGGCGGCTATTCTTTTTTTCCTCCCTACGCAGGATGGAATGAATGTATTTTTAAAGTAACTTGTGCGCGCACTAAATTGTTCGCTTGTTCACTGGCACGCGCCTCTAAAAATATTCGTTTTCATAATTTAACGTTGTTGATGAATTTCATAATAACATAACTGCGCGAGCGGGCGCGTTAAATTTTCTCGTTAAATAGGCGGCTTCGAGGCTCCGGATGTGATTGCACGATTTTCAAACAACGGATGATGATGATGTAGAGTATCTAATTTTCATGATTTAAAGCAGCGGTGCTGCAATTTGGTCATTATCCTCTAATATATTGCTTTAATAGCAGTCCTTCCTTATACAAAACTGTAATTTCATCTGTTTTGAGCGCAACTGTCGATAACGCTGCTTTGAGCACAACTGCTGATAAAGCTCGGAATGAATTTTCATTTACAGGACGCAGTTATATGCGCAGTTTATACACAATAATTTGTTAAAGTATAATATTTTCTCTTTGAAACCCCTTTACCTGCATGCACCTCGTCATTAACGGAAATTAAATGAAGTCATATTGTATATCGCATTCGAAGAAGGAATATGTGAACCTCACGATTTGAAAATTGAAGTTTTAACTTTTTTTTCGACTTCCTCTACCGTATCCGTTTCTTCAACGCTTTTACGGGCACCTTTACCACCTCTGCGTGGGGGTGTTCTCTGCCCCTGGCGGGATGCCTACTCTTTACGACTTCGGCTCCCGCTTGACTTATCCCTAACCGTTTTCTTCCATTTTGGCCTCCACACCCCACTCCTCGATTTGCTCAGGTCGCGTTAGTCGCAACCTGAGGTGCAGGTAAACCCGCGAGGAGGAAAAAACCTCCACCGAAGAGCCGGCCAGGAAGTCAGAACCCTGCTCTATTCTGAATAGTGCAGAGCTCTTTCTTCCCGGCCTGAGACACAGTCGGTAAACGTTGCTCCCGTTGGTGCTGTCGACCGCCTACCCAAGCCGATTAAATTGAATTGTTAATTAACAATGCTTAATCGGTCCGGAACGGTACGCAGCGCAACCAGGGGGATGCCCCTAACTGTGCCTCTTCTCATCAGATTTACCTGACACTCTGAATGTTTCTAAGACTCGGCTGATAATAAATTAAAAAGATGCTTTATATCAATTATTAATTAAAATTATAAAATTAAATAAAATAAAAATTGTAAAATATTTGTGCTTCGCTCACCGAGGAAGATTTTAAAGGGTGAAACGAAAAACAATTAGATTCTGACCGCGTGAAATCCTATTTCCATTAATATACGTCACGCGTGATGTAACCATCATGCAAATGGAATATCCAGTTAATAATTGATATAATCCGAGTTCGGAGTGTCTGTCTGATGTAGTTAAGCAGATACTGACAGATTTCGCAAAATGGAAATCTGAAATCTATTACTCGAGCAATTACGGAAACTGACGGCATAATTTCAGGGCGAACAAAAAAAAATCGCCCCACCCCTCGATCGCTTTCCGCCAGAGGCCAGAGCGCGAAACGCGAGAAACGCGCGTACGCTGAAAATTTCATTACACCATATAAATTTCATACACATCGTCGCTCCTAACGCAAAAAGCACGTTTCAATTTTCTAGTGAAAACTAGCGTATCACCGAAAAATCCGCCCGAAGAAAAACAAATTTCGCGAGTTTTCCACGAGAAACAGCACATTACGGGGCAATCGCGAATTGTGCTTTTCTTAGCGGCGAAACTCCGAAAAGTGCCTTTCTTCGCGACAGATTTAACGCGTGCCAGTTTTGGTTGAAAAACGCTAAAATGGTGCTTTTCTTCGTCAGGAGCGACGACACCGCCTCCTGCGGGCTTCACCGGTTACTTTTTATAGCGCGCGCCGCGCGCTTCGTGAAGCTTTAACGACTCGCGTCGCCTGAAAGATTCAGCGCTCCCCCCGCCGAAAATACCCCTCGGCCATGAAACGGAAAGCGCCGAAGCTCCGCGGTCGCGCCTCAAAACGGCTTAAAAACAACGAGCGCGCGCCGCTCCGACCTACATGACGGAGTGGCGACCCGAAAGCCCGCCTGGAAAAGAAGTAACTAAATAAAAGGCAGGCGAGGGTGGAAAAATTCGCTCGGCGCGCTCGGGCAGGGCGCGCACGTGCGCTCCCCCGCGGCAAAGCGAATTAGCCGGCCCTCGCGCGCGGGGCCGCTGCAGGGGGTGCAGGCGAGGGGAGGGGCGGCCGCTGGCCGCGCGCGAGCGCACGCATGCATCCGTATAGTGACGCTGCAGCACATTATGCGGTAAGTATGATGCGACGGCGCCGTGCGCGGGCGCGCGCGCCCCACCCCGCTAGCGGCTGCTGCGGCCCACAACGATTGCGCGCGCGCGGCCTTTTTCCGAAGCGTCGACGTCGGGGGATTAGCCGCCGGCGCGTTCGACTACTCCGTGCGGGATCGAGGCCGCGCGGCGAATCGCAAGGAGCTCCCTCGTTAGTCTTGGCCCAGAGTCTCGTGGTCCACGGCTAATGGTACGTTCACGTGTCGATTTTTTATATGCCCCCGGTTCAATTCGCGTATTTCTTTGTAATAAGAACAATTGCCATTGTCGGAAAATATAAGGCTGCAAACGTTAATTAAGGCCTTTACTATCAGCGTTCGAAAGGAAATGTAAAAAAGCAAATTAAAACTTCGTTGCTCGTGATTATTGTCTAACTTATAACGTTGCTGCATTTGCGCAATTAGTTATGTGGCTTCACGGTAACAGTGGGGCATAATTACATTTTTCACTTTCTTAAGAAATTTGATCTTTTGACTTTTCGCACTCTTTAGCTTCTTTCAGGATTTTGTTTATGGAACACAACAATAATGAACTTTTAAAGGTTTTCTTAAATGAGGTTGATTGTTTAAGCTATCACTACTAGGGCATTCATTAATTACATTCTAGCGAGTAAAAATTTTGAATGATCTAAGTGGACACATATAAAGGTATATAAGAAATGATTTTAATGAATATGCCTTATATACTTTTGCCTATTGCTAATATTTTTCTGGGAACTTTTTGTCCGAGTTTGATAGATGGCAAATGAAAAAGGAACGCTTTCATAGTTAATACGTTTTCCCAGAAGTTACACAATTTATAATCCAATTTTCGAAATAAAATATTCCAAAGCTTTTGACGCGCCTGCGACGCACAACTAGGTTTACATATGTAGGGGAAACGCGCGAAAAAGCATTGATCGGTCGTTTTCGAAAATTCTTGAAATACGGATTTAGCGGTTCGTATATCTAAAAAAAAACTCAATTCGGGGAACTCAAAAACAGTACGAAACGTACATAGGTATACATATTCGATCACAAAAATGTCGTGCGATAGGCACTTCTTGGCCCCCTCTCATTTACGGGCAAAAAGAGACCGGCCTTGAACTTTTTTTTTCTCCCAAAACTTTCGGGACTAATAACTGAAAGCTTTCGCTTATTTTCTGCGAGTTTGAACGATTCTCGTCACAGACGCCCATTACCTCCGACGTTTTTGGCCGGGTTCCTCTATTATTTACAAAAGCGCGCTCTTTTTACGAGCGCCCGCTTCGATTCCGCGATTTTCGCCGCGCGGACACGCTCGGCTCGAATTCGTTAGCCCGCGTCTTTTGTGCTCGCCAGCCGCACGACCGTTGGAACTTCAAAGCGACGGGTGTTCGAGCGTTACCTCTGAAGGATTTTCACGCGTCGAACGCGGGCCCGCGTCGCTCGGCTATTGACGTGCATTTAAATGCCTCCATCGCTGAGAGCTGCCGTTTCGTGTGCGACTAGCGAGCGCGAGTTTGATCGCTCCGAGCATTTCGATATTTTGCTAAATTTTTTAAGGTGCTGCCTTTTTACGTTTCGATCGTTACTTCTTTTTTTTTATCGACGACGACACAGAGCAGTGTCGCTCTAAATTTGAAAAAGTTAAATTATTCCATATGCACCTATTTAATGTGAATAGTCGTTCACTAATTCGATAGCGTCAATAACTCCGGTCGCTTCTTTTTTATTTTCAAGTGACATTGTTACTGTGGCTTATATTTTATTATTTATGTATTATTGAAACATCAAACTATGAGAACGTTTATAGCCGTCCTATTTATTTGCATTCATTGATATAAAAGCTTTGAAGAATTGAGTTTCTTTTTTGCACCGTGCACAAAAGAGTTCATTTCTTTTACAACTCCAACTTACAATGTAATGCCACGTGTATTGCGGACTTCGTTATACTCTCTCGTCTAAAAATCGGAACTATCGACGGTCGTATTTGAAAATTGAACGAAACTCCACGGAATAATTATCCTAAGCAATTGCCTAGAAACGTTAAATGCAATTCCCCGATTGTCGATTGACGGATCGGGAAAGGCCACTCGTCGACGCCGCGGAGGGCCCGAGAGCGAAAATTGACCCTTCACCCCGTTGCGCCGAAGTGGCAAAGTCAGAGCGCGCGCGCGCGGCTGGGGAGCGCTCGCTCTCCACGCATCGACCCTTTCGATTTTTCATGCTCGCCGGCGCGCCACGGCGGAGTGCCAGTCGCCGCTCCGGGGTGGGTCACCGAGTATAAGCTCGCCCTCGAGAACGTCATTAGACTCTCGAAACTGCGCGCCACCGAGCTCCCCGGCTCGCCCGCTATCCACCAACCGAGCGAGCGGGCGCGCCGGAGGGAGAGAGAGAGATCGCTGAGAAAATCCGCAAGAGAGAGAGAGGGATACACGAGAGAGAGAGAGAGAGAGTAGCGGAGAACCCTGACACGCGAGATCTCGGCTCCGCTTCGATCCGTCGTCGCTCGCGCCCACCCTCTCCCCGGCTCCGCTCTTTGTGTACGCTAATGCACGCGTACACGCGCAGCCAACGGTGAATGCGACGGGATTCGTAGCAGCGTTCAGCCAAGGCACAGCGAAAATTTCCCGAATTTCAGGTCACCTTCCTTCTTTCTACCGCCCGGCCCGCGGCGGCGGTCCCTTTCGTTCTCACTTTTTTTATTCCTCTTAAGGGCGTCTAAAAAAAAATTTCCCAAGAGGCCTTTGAGCGCGCAAACGAAGGGGGGGAGCGATCGCGGGTGGCCGATCGACGGGCCGCGCGTATGGGTGTAACCGCGTCGCCGTCGAGGGGCCCGCGCGCACCAGCCGGGCGTCACAGGCGGCGTTATACGCACGGGGGCGAGCGGGAGCGCCCTGCCGGCGTAGCCGGTGCGCGCGCCGTACAACGCGGCCGGGCGAAAGTGGGGCGCTCGGAGGGGCGAAGCTCACGACTGGCGGCACCGGGGAGAGGGAGAGAGAGAAGGAGCAGTTGATTTATTCATATTCTCGTGTTCTTGGCCGCGGCGGCGGCGTCGGCGTCTGCGCGAAGTGCGCGCAATGCGGCACGCGATGAACCGAGAGCCAGACTCCTAATCTCGTTAGGAGCCCTCGGCGGGTGGGGTGGAGGACCTGCGGCCCGAGGGGAGGGGTGGTTACGCCGAGGCGCGGCCGGCCCGCGTCAACCCAGGCGGACGGCAAAAGTTAATCCGGTTATATAGACTCGCTCCGCCGCGGCGAATGCAGTTAACGCTCGCCGAAGAGGCCGGGGCTGCTGTCATCCCCCCCCCCCAACTTGCTTTCGTTTTTCCGCCCATCCTCGCCCTTTTCTTTCTCGCTTTCTCTCCCTCTCGCGCGCGGGGAGGGCGCGTCCTTTCACTTTTTGCGGCTGCGCTGCGGCGCACGCGCGTCGGCGCTGGACCTATGCGCCTATACTGCGGGATCAGCCGATTAACGGGCTGCATGCACGCGGATGCGAAACTCGACGAGGGATGAGGGAGAGGCGAGTGGGTGGGCCGTCGCGGTTTCCCAGTCCACCGCGGCCGAGGCGAAAATTTCCGGCGCTGCCAAACGGGGGAGTTACACGGGGATCTTGTTAGAGGCTGGGGCGAAAGCTGATTATTACAGGAATTACCGCGGGCGCATTCAGTTACAGACGCGGATGCTCGCGATGGTATTCCTGCTGTTAGAGGAGATTTTTCTTTTATTTTTTTGCCCGGGGATTACGCGTCGTATGCACAATGCAGCTAATTCGGCTTAACAGATGGATTTAATGCGAAAATTATATCGCTAAATGACTTTAGTCAATCGAAATTTGGATGAGAGGTAACGAGATAAAGTTCAACTTTCGCTGTAATTTAATTGGCAGCGGTCTTTCAATTAACGAATTTGTTCCCTGAAACCTGAATACTCGTGAACTCCACACCATACCATTGATTTAACTCTCTGTAATTATACGTGACACGCGTAAAATTTCGAAAAAGGATTTACCTCAGGTTTGCAGTAAATCAATAATAATGTAAAGTAAGTTTGTGGACTTTACAAGCTTCATCATTACGTTACATTTGCAGTAAATTTTAA
>JAXIUT010000048.1:1324945-1344042 GCA_035586675.1 Eurytoma californica
TACAGCCATATTCGATTAAAAAGAAAATCAATAAAAAACTAAAGTTTTGTCACTAGCGTATCAGCTGACCGGCAGGTGGCAGCACGTCGGTCGTCAGCGATCGAGGTGTCCCTACAGTTGGCAATGTACAATAAGTAAGCCAATAAATTAATATAAACTAAAACTAAACTCGAGGTGTCCCAGTCGTGTAGACGCGAAGCCGAGGAATCTCGCGAGAATTAAGATTCGCGATTGCGATTGCGCCCCCGCGCACCGAATCATCCGCGTTGGGAAACAGCGCCGTTCTCTCTTCGCGCGCTCAAAATTAGACCCGGCGAGCGCATCTAATTTTGGTCCGCGTGGGAAAGTCGCACTTTTCCAGCGGGACATTGCCCCCCTCCCGACTCGGCGCCGTTCGATTGGCGATCTCGGAGTTTCGGTGAAAGCGAGGGGCGCCGGCGCACGGAATATTTAGCCGCGGCATTAATTAAACGCGCGATTTTGCCAAGGTAAATTAGTAAAATTCTCGAACTCGTTTGAAAGAACGCGAACGGTGGGGGTTCCGCTATTTCTGGCGACGACGAAGAACACTGGCACCTTTTCCTCTGGTGGTATTTCTTTTTGTTCGCTGCTGATGGTTTGCAGGACGCTTGGCTTCATCAATGGGCTAGTCCAGGTAGTTTTCGTTGCAACAAAATATACTTTATTAGTTCACTCAAGTGAAATGATTTAAAAATTTTTCATAAAGCTGAACAAAAATTGTGTCTTTCTTTTAGTACAAAATGACAGAATTGTTACAGGGTTCATTGACTTAAAATTATTCTTTCTTTTTTGTTTTAATGATTTTTCTACTGTATTAACTACATCTTCGCATATATTTGAAGATTCGTAAATACATACAATTAAAGCGACGAATGCTCATAACAAAAAATAACTACGCCAAGTAATTTTCGAGACCTCTTTTTGCAGCAATCAACTGACTACGTGACGTACTAAAGCTATATTTCTTCATCCGACTTACGTACTATATAAATAAATGCAGTATTATTTGATAACATTTGGAATTTTCGGCAAAGAATAAAATAGGCATATTGTTGATTTTATTATCTTCATTTTTTTAACAACTATTTTATCTGTCGGAGAGAATTTTCTAAATTTGTCGAAGACAATGATCAAATAGGATTACAATCTAAAATGCACTAGCGACTTTACTAAAATAAATTATTTTTCTATTATTAATAAATACGATTTTGCTAATTTCTCAATATATATTATAAAAAATAACTAATTGGTCACATTTTTTAAATTATTCCGTAGAATATAAATCTGAAAAGAGTTAAATAAATTTTCACCTATAATTAATACTTTTACAAAATCAATTGAAGAATACAGAACCAAATTATATTTTCCTTAAAGATTTTGGATTGCTGAATCTTAATCTAAAAATTGTAGCATCAGCATTTATCATATTATACCCTATAAACAATAAATACCTTCAGTTAACTATAGTTGTTGCATCCTATAATTATTATATGCGATTATAAAAAATTAGTAAAAGAATAAAGAAAACCATGCCCTCTTTAAATGTACTATCGCCGTACTATCCATATACCATCCTTAAAATAATTTAGATAATTAAAAACTAATACAAAAAGATTTTAAGGATTTTTCTGAACCGATTTAAGAAATATATAGTATGGTTCGTGCATGTGAATAAAAACATAGTTGTGACCCATATGCGCAATTAATTTTCACACTAATTTTACAACTGCCAGCGTGTGACACATTGAAAATGATACTTCTTTGCGTATGCATTAATAATAAAAGAATTTGATCAAACAACTTGTATATTTAAGAGTAATTTGTGCGATTACGAGTAAATATAGTTTATGGCATTAAAACTTAAAAATTTCAGAGAAAGTCGACTCGGAATTAGTAAGTAGGTATCTTTATTTGTTAAGTCTTTAGCTCTTACGTTTTATATCCACTTAAGAAGCAAAACTTTAGCCATACTGATTATTTTTCAACGCTCGATATAGCATATATCACTTTATTCTATTCTTTACGTAAATAGCCAAGCATTTAATTCGCTTGATTATGAATCTCAAATAAAGAAAAATACATAATAAAAAATACTTTGATTCATTCTTTCGTATATATCATAATTTACAAGTATATTTGTTTAACGATTTAACTAAAAATATTCAACGACATCTTCGTGTATTAAAAATAAAATTCCCTTTCACTTCTTACCACAAGAATACATTAATTGTGTACTTGGATTTTTATTATTTCCTACAACCAGACAAATATTATTTATAAATAAAGTGTACTTATAGGAACGTATTAAATGAAATGAACTACATGGAGGCGGTAGTCAAGCAATTCTGCAAAATGGATACGAAGTTTTCTCACTTAATGACGGTGTCAAAAATAAATACTGTGAGAATAATGAAATAAATGAAGCTAGAACGGTGCTCCCACAGCCGAATAAGGGTGCTGTCTAACATATTTTCCCGAGCAAAGGAAGAGAAAAACGAGGGATCCCGTACTCGCCCGAGACTCTCCTAACTACACGATCGAGCGAGTACGAGTGCGATCCAGCCTTGCGTTCCCCTCCGCCGATTGGAAAAAGAGAAAAGGGTTGACTCGCTCGCGGACGCCGTACCGAGCGCCGGCTTACCGATACCCGCGCGCGCGCCTCTTGGTATCGCGCGCCGAGGGCCCTCGAGCGGGGTATCGGCGAGGGCGGGGCCTCACTGCTCGGGCTCCTCCGGCGCGTCCAGGTGGTACTGGAGCCTTGCCTTCCGGCGCTCGCGGCCCCCGTAGAGCTGCGCCGGCTGCGAGCGCTTGCCCACCGAGTCCAGGATGCGCCGGTTCTCGCTGATCTGCCGCTGGTCCTCCATGGCCTTGCGCCGCGCCAGCTCCAGCAGCACCCGCTGCCGCAGCACGTCCACCGAGTTCACGATGGACAGCGAGCCGATGCGCTTGTCCCGCGTCAGGCTGCCCGCGCCAGGCTGCGTCTCCGTCAGCTCCGACGAGGTCATGCGGTACACGCCGCCCGCCTCGTCCACCAGCTTCGGCTGAAAAGCGTCACGGAATTATTCTTTTGCTTTGGTTACACGCTCATTGATTCATTCTTTTTGCGAATAATCGCAAAATGCGATTATTATACGCCGATAATTTTTACAAATTTCAAGCAACAGTGGCCAACAGTGAAAACGCTGAACGAGACAAGTGACTCAGACTGTCATAACCGGGCAAATTCAACATTTAACATTTTTTATAATAATAATAATAGCTCTTTATAAATATTTATAATGAGGAAACGTTTTACTTGTATTCTGAAAAACTGTTTCATTAAGAACTGATTCTTCGATTCTCCGATATTTTCTTTGTGTATATAGATACTTTACTCTATACAACATTACTAATAAAGGAGAACCAATTTTACAGTACAGACTTGAGAAAAAACCGAGGTATACCACGTATAATTTTTATCGAAATCTACATACAATTATTGGCGCTTTTTGTTCGAAAACCTAAATTCATCAGTTCCCAAGAAATTTTATGCAGGTTTTTCGTATAAGGTAATTTTTCAAGGAAATTTATCTGCGACTATTTTTTCATGAACAAATAAAGGTGAACTCTTTTCCTGGATTTCGAAGAATTTTATTTTTTATTGAAATTTTAAAGGGGAGCACAGTCTCTTTAATTCTGATGTTTCGTTGAATTATTCATACATTTTATTATGTGTACACGACTGTGAAAATGATTTTCATATAAATCAAAAAATATGAATTCGGCTCGCAATTCGTAAGTTGCCAAAAAGCAATTACTTTTGAAGAAATTTGGAAAAACTCGACTCGCACGCAATTCCGAGTTTCTTTAATTAAGCGCGATTTTAATCGAACTTCAATCACGCTGAAAGTAATATTTTCTCACCTCCGTTCACATTTAATGCTCAATATTTTCTCATACCGTTAAAAGAATGTGAACTAATGAAAGAGTAAGAAAGAGTGAAAAAAGATGGTCAAATCGGAGGAAAAGGTAATTTGAAATTGAATTTCAAGATACTGCTCGGTACATTTGTATGTATGGAATGTCGGGCTAAATCCTATCTCACATCTGTGTGCCGCGCCAGCTTCCGGCAAAAGTTTAGGTGGCACGTCCCAGTCGTGTTTTATTAACTTCATAACCGCAATTCCCTCGCACCTCTCGCGGGATACCGAGCCTGTATTTTTGTCTTAACCTGTGCTTTTATTACTCAAGGCTGATAACGTACCTGTGGGAAATTATGTAACCGACCAAGTGTTCGTTCGGATTGCGTTATATCTGCCCTTTTAAGAAAAGTCGCTTATATTTGCTTTTATAAAATTTGCATACAAAGTGCACGCTGTCGATAAAGAATCTATTTTTAAAAAATGTAATAAAGCTAAAACTACAGTTTAATCACTCCGTACAAACAAAAAATAACTCTTTAATTTAATTCATAGAAATTCCCCCGCAGTTTCCTCTTTATGACCAGAGAGCATCGTAAAAATTCCATTAATCTCGAAAATATATCGAAGAAAATAAATTACTCAATGCATTCCCACGTAACACACCCCGCGCTCAGGAATTCGAAAAATCGAAGCTACACCATTGCAGCAGCCCTCTTCAACAAAGGAAAAAGAGAAAGAATAAGAAAGACCCGCTATCTTTCCCCTACCCCACGTCGGCCGTATACACTCCGTACGAAATTAATTTTTCACCGATATAGCGATGAAATTTTCGGGCCTCGAGTCGGCGTCAATTTACCTTGAGCTCCGAGTCCCTGCGATTCAGCAGTAGAATTAGGAGGAAGTGATCGTGATCGACGGGTATCTTGGCCCGCTGGATGCTCGCCGCGTAGGTCATCGGCGTTGAGCTGACCAGGGTGATTAGGGTCGTAGACGCCAGCAGACTGACTAGGCTCATCGCGCTGTGTGCACCTCGATTGACCTGGAAAACAAAGGGGCGAATTAGACGGTACGCGTAAAGGCGCGAGTGACGGTCGTCTTGCCAACTGACGTGCGTTTATTTAAAAAATTAACCAATTATCTTCAAATTGACAATTAATGCGTTTGTTTAAAATTTATCACAATTTTTAATTTAATTTGAACGTTGATTGTATTTAATTAAAACATCAGTTCGACTTGTCTATTTTGCGCAATTTTGTAAACACTGGAGCTTTAACGACATTTAAACGTGGCATCTTATCACCGTGTAAATAATGATTACGTCTGAAATTATTCACGCTTACTTAAACAAGAATAACTAAATTGTATTCAAGTGTCCAGGCGATTGTTTCTAAAGAAGAGTCCTGAGAAATTCACACTGAAAATTGTTAAATGAGTGGAAAAAGTTATTTATCATGTACTTAGATTTTAATTATGTATTCGTTCTAGGCAGACAATACTTGTTATCTTTGAATGCTGCTTATACCGTAATTCTCGTATGTCATATAGTATTACACTGCAAAGGATGTAATTATAAATCCATGGATTTTTTCGAAAAGAAGATTTAGAGCGTAAAAAGGGATGAGCTTGTCGAATGCATTAAGATTTTTTTGAACACGTGCCGCTATAAAAAAAAACTCTAATTCGTAAAACAGCTGTGCAAAACGGTTTCTCGAGGGTTAGATTCGAAATGAAATATATATGAAACTCCAGTATAAAGTTTCCACTTTTCTTGTCGAAAAATTCGAATAATTTCCGTTCGTTTTATTATAATTTGCTGCTTTAACATAGACCCTTGAAAATTGACACCCTTTGTGGACGAAACATTATCGCAATACAGCGCTTATTTCCACTTATCTGATATTACCGGTCAATTTCAAAACAATTTCAAACGCTAATTTGCAAAACACAGAATTTACATTCCATTTCCTTCTGTGCCTTTGTTTATCTCAAAGTAAATAACTATTTAACACTAAAATCAAAACTAAAAATGAAGAAACTGATAATTCCTTTTTACAGCCGTCGACTTCTTAAAAAAGAAAAAAAAAGCGAGAATCAAATTACACAATTGATGGCGAATCGAAATTCGAGGTTTCGCAAAGCGGCCGGCTCGCGTGACATATATCGGGATGAGCCGTCAGGCTGACGCGCGACGCGCGATTATCAAAAGTCGACGGGTCGCGCGCCGGGCGCCGGCGGCCTATCGCGCACTTTTGTCAACTTTTTATCAACTTTCCCGGGCGCTTTTCTTTTTTTTCCCAGTTTAGCGGCACCCGACACTCGAGTATGCCGCAAGCGCATTTGATAGACATTTGATGGACTGATCGTCTGTTATCCGCGACGAATGCGCGTCGATCGCGGAAAGATAAGCGGCGATTGCGTCATGACGTGCCAGCGAAGCGTTTTTTGTTCCTTTTTTTTTAGAGTGAGGAGCTGGAGGTGTGTAAGAATGAATGAACCGTGCACGTGGTTGGCGCTCGTATTGTCATCTGTTATCGCAAACTGTTTTGCATATTTTTAATGTGCGTAATTTAGCTCATTTTGGCAGCTGAACGATGGATTTTGAAATGACAAATTTGATTTAGTTTGATACTCATTTTTCAGAAAGTTAAAAGCATTATAATATTATTAATCCAGAGGTAGGATTTAAGAATTACGCGTTTAATTTATTTGGAATTAATGAAATTTATTAGCGTGAATGAGATGCTTTTTCAATTTTTAATCTTTTATTCTGTTTTGTAGTGAATAGTTTTACCTATACTTTTTATCTTCAATAAACGGTAATTCCATATACCTATCTGTGATATTATAATTACATGATAATTTAGCTTACTTATCTGAATTATTACTTTTCAAAATATAGACTGCGATATAATAACTTTGTTTTGTAATTCCAGTTTATTAAAAACTTAATTATAGTTAGTTATGAAATTGTTTACATTCTGTCTTCTCGGACAATATTTATTATATTTTTTCTTGTGTAATTGCATGTAAATAATGAAAACTACAAAACTATTCCAATCTATACAGGTAACAAGTAGAGCAGTTACCTATAAAATGAGCTTATAATTATTTACAAACTCAATTCTTCCCGAACGAAGCTTTCAACTGCTTCGTTACAATATTAAAGTGCGAAAATATCGCGTTTAACTAAATTTCACACGAGCAATTATCTTTTAATGGAATCGTACGAATGAGAGTTTAGAACGATCACCCTTGAACCCATACATAAAATTACCGAGCGCTGAATAAACATGGCGGGGGCGTGGGAAACAGAAGAAAACAGAAATCAGATTAAAAATTCATTTGATTCACGCGCGTCAAGAACGAAATTCGCCCGTCAAGCTCAGGGGGGAAAATTAACGGGCATAATCATGGCCGCGCCGAGCGTCCGTCGCTGGGCGGCCGCGTGGGTAGTAAATCCTGGCGCTCTCGACTATCCTTTTTAAGTGACTCGGATTAAAGGCGGCAAGCGCCATTCAGCCCTGGCGCAAAAGACAATCAGATTTAACTCGCCGCGTCGACGCGTCGGGACAATTTTCGCGCTCGACACCAGTGACCACCCCTTGCTCGCCCCTTCCTCCCTCTCGCCGCTTCTTCGCGGGGAAACTCGTTTTCACGCGCGACCCAGCTAAATCGAATTTTTCGCGGCCAGTTTGCCGGGTCGCATTAAAGTGCCGATGAGCGTGGATAAGGTATGTGCGTATCTCCGCGTGGGATGTACGAGGCGAAAGTCGTTTCGCGATTTACGCACCGCACGCCCTTAGTTAAAGATTCACACTCTGCGTAAAAATTTTCATCGCTGAAGGGTTGAGGATACCCTTTTCTTTTCGCGAGGACTTATACGAGCGGTGATAAACGGGCGGTGGGTTAAAAGCTGCTCGTAACCGGCGTTGATTTGTTTAGTAGTACGCTGTAATTTACGCATTGATGAGTCGTAATTTTTTTAAAACGGGAGTTTTTCAGTGAAATTTATTAAATTTGAAATTTTTGTTGAAGTTTACGAGGCGATTCTTTATATACGTTTTTATTAAAGATAAGCAATTGGCTTTTCTTACGTGGAAGAGTAAATGCGAAGAGTCTGCGAAATTTATCTCCCGATTGTGTTGATTTGAATCGATAACAAACTTAAAAATTCAACCTCCCTTCGACGGCTATTGCGGTTGCAAGATTTAATAGTGCACTGGCGAGTCTCCGAAATTCTTAATCAAAAGTATCCCGAACGTAACTCCTATCAAACAGACACGATAAAAATTCAATCGAGTCAAGTTCTCGAAACCCACAGAAACACCGATCCCGTGTCACCTCCTACGAAAATGAATTTCCCATTCTAACTTCTGCGCAGTGCAATACATCACGCATACGAAACCGATAAATATGCAGTCCCTGTGTTCGCGAACGCCTGGTCGCCGATTCTTCGGCCGACAGAATTCAGGGAAACGCGCGCGTACAATTTCGGCCGCATCAAAAATTTACACGCGACTGAGTAGGGTCGCCCCCGCGAGTTGAATTATGCACTCCGTGTAAATTCACGTGGATCTTGAAAGTTTCATCCTAGTGAATTCGAAAAAAAAGGCAAAGGCCAATTTTAATTTGACCTAGGAATTATGACGTGCTTACCATGTAACTTCGCTGCACGGGATTAATCTCGCCGAGGAAGTGCAGTCGCTAATATAGATTTGTGTGCGTATAAGAAGCGCGGATATCGACCGGAATCGCTGATGTTTAACAATCGCAGTTTCATCCCCACGATTTGCACCGAATTTCATCGCTAGCAATTTATATCGGCTACAGTTACTTTAGTTGCAAATTTCTAGTTATTACCTTTCTTGTTAGCTTCCTAAATCAACCCGAGCCCTCCGAGATTACATTTCCTTCTATTTATTCTTGTTAATTGCTTTTCATCGCTCGTTTTGCAGAGTAAATTCTTTGCAAATTTCTCGACTGCAAATTTCTTTGCGAATTTCTCTGCTGCGCTAAAAAAATGTTAGTTTGAGAATTCGCGAAACGCGCTTACGTCACCGCTGGCGAAATAGTTCGGCGAAAGAAAACGGAGGAAAAGAAGGTAAGTTTCATAATCTGACAAGTGCGGAAGAATTTAGCACAATTCGAACTTTCTTCGTTTGTCTTTTGTACGAAGTCTAGCTCGTGGAAACAATTGAAACGTGCTAAAAAACGGAAGATTTATTTCTTGAAATTCTAAATTAAAAAGAAAAAGCTTCTCTTTTTACTGTCCATTAAAAGCCTGTGTCAATTCATTCCAATAAATTATAAAAATCTGAAGATTTAATTTTTTCCATTCAATTTTACGAAAAAAATAAAAAGTTTTTCAAAAGATCTCCAGTGGTTATCTGGGATTGTCGAGGAAGAGCCATTCGATGCAAAAATTACAATAAACAGCGTCTGTTGGTACTTTATTAATTTTCTAGTCAAACAAAATGCTGGACGATGCACACGTATTCTTCAAGCCGATCCCGTGAGCATAAATTTCAATAAAATTTTCGTTTAGTGAGATAAAAGAAGACTATTTACGTCGCCGCGGGGAGAAATAAGGCACTGTCCCCATTTCAGCGCGTATACGGTATCATATTAAACACCAGCTTCCAGGGAAGAAGGCGCTGTTACGACAGTGTATCGCATATCCATTAGCAACTCCGTAAAACAAGACAATTTTAATGCTCCCAACCTCATGCAGCCGAAGGGAGGACCATATCGCGGAGAACCTATAAGTAACGGATCGACGCTTCGATTTTTCAGTATACGGGGAGGTACGGACGCATAAAGTAGCGTGCACGCGCGCACAAACGATTTCATGGATAAGTCAGGAACGAGGTCAGGAATGACTTTGGTGCACGAGGCGCCGATTAAACATTGAAGGAGGCTCCGTGAGGTACTGATTTCTCTTTCGCTTTGAGCTGCGGCAGACACGCACGGCGTCTTCGATAAATATTCGACTGCAACCCCGCGCAGTTATCTCAGCCGCCCCATTGGATTTAAATTTTTTACGGTGCTCGCGTGCATCCGACGTATCTTTCATGAAACTTTCGGGCTTCTTTTTACGCCTCTTCTATCGCTGCCAACTTTTTCTCTGAGCGAATCGAACGGAGGGAAAATAAAGTTTTCCTCGATTTCTCGATTGGAGAGGCGGGTCGAGTGACCGAAGTCAAGTTGCCCCGGGAATTAATGCGTTCACGGGGCGATTGTACACACCGCCGGGTTAAGTGGCAACTTTTTCAAATTTCAATTTCATACGCCGCCTGCGCACGCAGTGCCGAACTTTGTAGTCTGCTCTGATTAGCATTTAGAATAGCTCGGCCTTTTTACGGCTGTATATAAGAGGCTTCCGAGACGGGATGCCGAGTATCGCTGCTTATTGAATTTAAAATTTGCCAAGAAACGGACGCTAAATTGTGTGAATAAGTAATGAAAGGCGACGACGAAGGGAAAAAAACTCCCGGGAGAATGTTTCCTTCTGGAACATTGATCGCCGGTGAGCTCGCGTTGTCGCCTATTCGCGCGTGCAACAAGTGAAACCGAATTGGAGCGGAAAGTCCGAGATTCTTATCGTCCATCAGAAATTATTAATCTTTTCAATTGCACTTACTCATTCATGATGTTTTACTAAATGAATTGTTAAGCGAGAAAATAGGTTTATCGACTGCTTCGCACGATCCTCGTCCTGTATTAGGAGCAATACAATTTTTTTTATTATTTACTGTAATAGAGAAGGAAAAATGAGGCAGTTTTTTGTTTTTTACATTACGTGAATGATTTATGCTCTTTAGAAATTACTAATTTCTCCGAAATTAAAACAATTATTGCATTAGTCTACTTCAAAGTTCTTTGATATTATTATAAAAAAATTGTAATACTTCTTTTGTAGGATTTCAGTAAATATTAAAAGAAATTTTAGTAAATATTATGCTATTTTTATCACTTCAATACAGCTTGCAACAGAATCTGCGGTAGCAAACACACAATGAAAAAGTGAACAAATTAAATGACGTTCTTTATCGTCCGGAAGAGTCATTTGAGAATTAATATTTATTACTAAGAGTGACTTTGATGCAGTTACGGGTGGCAGCAATGCGAAATTCAATAATCAGGTAGTAATTAAGTCAAAATTTAAATATCGAAAAGCAGGATAAATTGAAATTGAAGCAATTCGCAGTGGAGCAAGCATCAAACAGTAATTCTCATTCAGTTGCCAAACACTCGATAGCTAACAACTTTTTTATTAAAAAAAAATGTTCGTTTAACGCGGGTGATGAAATTACCAGCGAAAGTCCGTTGTAAATTGCGGAAATACCCTTTCCGATAATCAGTTTACATTTTCCACGAAAATCCGTCTTTTAAACTTTTTCTTATGTGCGTAGCGGTAAACGGTGCAGTTGTTGACCGGTGGGTATAGTCACCGACCACCTGTGATAGCGATTGACCCGGTATTTTTCCGGTAATAATTATTAGGTGGTTAGTACTCTTCAGTGCTCTGAATAAATTAATAGTAATTTATATCGAACAGGTCGCTTGATCCCAAAATAGCTGAGCGCACAGTAATTTTCGCAAAAAGAAGCGAAGTGTAAAGATGGAAAAATGATCTCGCGTACAGCAATAACGAATGGCGCGTAAACGGCGTATTCACTGCAGCGACGTCAATAAATCGGCGAGCAATCAGGGCGCGCGAGAATGTTATTTCCTCAATCCTGTTTTCCCAGCGCCGGCGAGCATTCATCCGCAGTCCGCCTCCTCCTCCTTTGCATCGCACGCCCCGTGCCAATCAATCGGAGAAACACCGCTCCGGGCAAATATTTTCGGAGTCGGTATAAAAGACGGCGTATAAAAGACGGCGTCGCGCGGAAAGCCTGCTTGTCGACGGGGCTTATTACGACGGCCGGCCCTCTGTGTACATCACGTAGGGGCCGTTAACGCGGCGAGTTCGTCCTCGCGGCCCGCCAAACTGTTGCGCGCCGCCCACGAGCGCTCGGTCAGTCTGTCGGTTGTTACTGCATTGCAAACAAGACTGCGTCGATCTGATCTGATTAGCAAGGTACGTCCGGCAGATCTGATCGTAAAATGAGTTTCTTAAGGGACGCGACGATTCGTGCGATGACGTAGTGTGCACAGTCGTATTTGATGGAATAGGCACGATCTATCAAAGAGGGAGAAAACGGCGGCTTTAATTTTCTAAGGATTGGAAGGTTCATGTGTACGTTGATTTGTACGCGTGACGAGCGCTTCTTTTTTACTCTCCTCTCATTGTCGCAGTTTGAATTCGTCGATGGAGTATTCTTTGCGCGACGTAGATTCAAGTGACTTACGTTTATTTGAAATGATGCAGAATAGCAGCGCGGGGTTCGTATTGAGAGTACTGTACTCGGCTACAATTGTAAGTTTGTTTCGAGTCAATTGAAAGCTGGAGAAAAATAAATGTTTTGACACAAAATGTTGTCAATCAGCTTTTCATTGAGCATCGAAGTTTTCATTACTCGGCACGCACTGAAGTTTCGTTTTATTTTATTAAATTTTAAACAAAGTTTCAAAAATATTACCATCATTATCTCTTTATTAGCGTTCTTTTATTTAGCGCGAAAATTGCTCCTCACCGCTAAAACATTCGGTGATTACTTTTAAATGGCTTAGTTCTTATCTGCGAGATTCAAAGCTACGTTCGAAACTTCCAGAGCTTTCACTGTCATTTCCACATTCGATGGTATTATTCGCGCGAATAGACTTTCACATATGTATGAAAGACTGATCGAGGGCATATATATTTTAAATGGATTTGTCGAATTTGATGGAATTGACGCAGGAATTTGCATGCATATTTTTCAAATTCGTACGATATAAATGTGCGAGAAGTAATACAATTTGTCTTCTTAAATTTATTAAAAAAGAGGTAAAATTTCCACACGTGATTTTCTTCGTTAACAAAATGCTAAACGTGATTTCTTCCTCAAGAAAACTTCGAAAAGTGCTTCTCTTTGCGATAAATTTGAGTTGTGCTAGTTTTCATAGAAAAAAATCGAATTGAGCTTTTTTTGACCTTTTTTGCGACGAATTAGCGTTACCAGTAAATCGTGTAAATTGTCTATTTTGTCTACATAACAACTTTCCTATAAGAATTCCTTAGTCCTTAAATTGACGCAACTACGTAAATACATTTAGTTCTTAATATTGGTACCGAGTGACGTATGAATTGTACCGAGTGACGTATGAAGCCGGACTGCATTAAAAAGTTTTTAATATATAAAGTTCTTTTTCACTGTGATTTTCATTTATCTGTAACTACTTAACTTTAATGTGCAAACTCAATTCAATATACTCATTCGAATTTTTCTCATTAATACCGAACTGCACTTTTTCCACTAAACATTCATGTAGCACAAAAATGGGGCACGCACAACGTTGAATCCATTCAAAGACATTCCAACGTCAAGTCCAAGCGGACGGCTAGGAAAAATCCTCCGCAGACCCATCAAAGACCCTTGCCCACGTCTGGAAATCAGTCAAGCCTTGCGGAGAGACGCATCAATAATAGATTCGCGTGCCGTGGCGCGTGACTGCCCGGCTCGCGGGCTCCTTTATCCCTGAAAAGCCGCCGAGTCGCGAATAACGAAGCGCGTCAGTCCCCAAGTGACGGGCGACGTGGGCGAGGCGCCGGATGCAAAGTATATTTGCGCTCGCGTTGCTCCTCGTTTCGAGCTCGCTTTTCTCATCCGCCTCGGCGACTTTTCCCGCCCGTGCATTTTTCAAACGACGACCGACGCGACGCTCACCGCCCCCGTCGCTAATTATGGCCGGGCACAGTTTTTTTTCATCCTGCGACGATAAGGGCATACCCGAGTTCCCTTGATTTATGAGGCCCTCTTGTTTTTTCGAAGGGAAGGGGTGACCCGGTGTAATTGGAGTCGCGCGTGGGATTAATCTCCCCGCAATGCTGCTCCGCTTCTTCGCGGGGATAAAAATATTTAAATTCTGATCTGCCTTTCGGCGCTAACTCGGATGATGAACTTAGTCCGAAATTTTGTTCACGTTCACCTTTTGCACTTATAAAATGATTGAGCAAAATTACACGAGCTTCTGCGATAAGGCGAGAAGACGCCACGAGAACGACGGGGGGCAATTAATATAGAATATAGATTTTTTTTTCATAATTTTATCTTAAAGACACTCGTTTAAGGCGAGTCGATAGGAACTCATTTTTACGCGGCGTTACGCGAGTGAATTATAAAAGAAGTCAGTTGGGGCAATTAATACGCGCGATAGCCGCGATTTTCCTCGAATAGCCGCGCGATTGACCTATGACATTAATTTCAATGATGATAAACTAATAATAGCGGCGCAGCTCCTAGGCGGAGAGGGTGAGGAGAAGCGTTGCATAATCGAGCGACGACGCGAAATCGAAATATCAACGGGGCGATTCGTTCCAATCGACCTCCGGCCTCCGCTTCCGCGATCCCCCGGCAATTTTCTCTCTTCTCTGTCTCCCTCTCTCCTTCCGGCTGGAACTTTTGCCGCGACGCGCGGCCCTTTCGTCTGATTTTCTCGGCGACGGCGAAAAACTCGCGAAATCAACGGGGGCCGCATCCGCGCGCGCTCCTTCGGATTCCCGGCCACTTTGCGCGGGAGGAAAAGTTTCGCGTCCCGGCTGATTGAAGGAGCCCCGCGCGCTTTCCTTTCGGCGACGCGCGCGCGGTGTCGGGTTCCGGGGCGGGCCCGCCCTACATTGCTCACTTCGACGGCGATTGCGGCCGGCCTTGAGCGAGCGGCACAATGCGGCCATTCAGAGAAACTTCTTGGGCAGTTCGCCGATCGCCGGTGGCGTCCGTTTTCCTTCGCAGTTTAATTAATTTTTCATTGTTCGGCCCGGCTGGACTGACGGGAAAAAATGGCGCCGATATCGCGGATTAATTGTTCCCGCGGCGGCGCCGCACGGTATCAACAGTTGGTTGCCCGTGTAACCACAAACACAAGCGCGGCGAGGGTTTGGTTTTTAATTTTCGAATAAACAAAAAAAAACACCACGACGTTTGTTTTCAGGTAGTTAGAAGATTTCGAGTTTTGCATTGTTTTTTTGACACATTCACGAAGTTCGTTTAGGTGCCTTATAGAAAAGATCAAGCGAGCGTTTGAATGTCGAGTTGCATTGACGAGACAAGGGCAATTTCACCTTCGCTGTTGAAATATTGAAAGCTTCTAAAGTTTTGAATGGATAATATTCATGACAGCTACAAAAGGATTAAGTTTCTCATGCCGTGCCGCGGTGATGCCAGATTATTGGAGGTATTACAGCTGTGACAATTATTGTGAAATTGAGAATTTTACAAAATTTGCACATACTCGTACGAATTTGTTTGATTTAATTAAATTTTTTGCATTTTAATGGTGAAAGAACAGTTCAATTCAATCATTTTGTTAATTGATCAAAATATTCATTAAAATAATTTATATTGGAGTATACGTGATTGGACTTTAACTAAATTTTAATCAGCTATGATAATCAATTAAAATATTTTAATATATCAATAATTTGCCTGCTTTAGATTCTATAGCTCTAATGTAGTAAATTCATTTGATGATAGTATTTCTTTAATATTAAAAATTCATTTAATAAAATCAAATTATTGCAGTAACTTTTAATAATAAATAAACTGACTAAACTGAAAGAGATTTTTTAATATTTTTATCGTTTCACATTACCTAAACAGTTTTTAGTTTTTAAAGCGACACTGAAACATTAAGTATAACATTTATTTTATTGTAGTGTATTTCAAGCGAGGTTTTTATGGACGATATAACCGTCTAAATTAACATCAACTTTCAGCTCTTGAAAACTTTGTCTAACCTACCTACGCATTACATTAAATTTTGACTTTCGTACGGCTCCACTTACGGTTTGTCGTTTAAACTCATAATCACAGACCAGCCACTTTGTTAAAGTTCGCTACATAATTATGCAAATTACTCTAAAGATCCACACGTGCATTAACGTACCTATATAATATTCCAACAGAAAAGCCAGTCGATAAACCGCTAATTACCCAGAGGTAAAATTTCGCCCTTACTCGAAAATCGAGAAATCGCCGAAGGAACTTTCCTCCGCGCCGGCATACAACTACATCCGGAGCGCAACCATAAATACCTCCTTCGAGAGAAACTCGATCTTAAAGGACCGATCGCTCCCTTTCTTTTCATCATCGGGTCGTGTTCGTCTCCTCGCGCCCCAGTTTCCTCCCGCAAACAGCCGTGGATATTAACAGAGCAAAGAAAAAATTATCAATCCCACGCCGCTAAGTATTCTCGCGGATGTGCGCTTTTTAATCATCGCGCAGATGCGCCTCGTGGGATCGATATAGACGCGATGTCGCTCTGTCTTTTATGGAAGGGGTGCTCTTTAACTTTCGTTACGGGCGTTTGATCTCGCGAGTCCTAGCGCGCGCGGGTATATCGAGGCGCTCGCGGCGCTCGATTCGAGACGACTGTCCCGAGTCCCGTCTGTGCGGAGGCAGAGGATATAAAGTCGCGGGCCACCTCTGCATTTTTCCTGATAAGCTTCAGCCCGCTCCACTCGCGTCTGAGCGCCGAGTTTACGGCCGGGACGCAGTATAGCTCATGATTAAAAGATTCGTATGATTGCGCGCTCCCGGATTATCCCAACTGACTACTCTTTTTCTCTCTCTCTCGGTGGAATTTTTTTTTTATTTTCTGAGAAACTACACGAGAGGACAGATGCAAGGAATTTTTTTTTGGTTAATGGCGAAAGAACGAGGGTCAGTTCCTACGAGTTGTTAGGTGCTAGCTCGGATTTGTTATTACACTCGTTAGCGAAATAATTGAAGCATGTCTTTGTAGACGTTGTACGCACTTACTCAGTGATTTTTCGCTTTTTTATTAAATTGATTACAAACATGAATTGTTACGAGCACATATTTTCTAGAATTTCTAATGTATTAATAGATAACTATTTTTCGTCTTATCGCGTAACGAATGAAATTTTTCTTGAATAAAAATATTGCACGATCATTGACCGGAGATTCTCGAACTTTAATGCTCTTGGGAAAAAAAGAAAAAAAACGGAGCGATATCTTAGGTTTTACAGATAACAAGTCATAATGATGACAAAAAGTCCATTTGTGTATGTAACAGTTTATGATGCAAACTGAATTGGAGATTTTGTCACTGACGCTTTTACTTTTAATTTTTTTCGCGAAATGTTGAGTAAGCGGTTTAAATTATCACAACAAACAGAGAAGTGTTTCGCGTTTAAAAATGAAATAATTATCGATATTTCAATTTCATGATTATTAAATACTTCTTTACGTTTTTGATGATCGAAATTTTATGACATCAAATGAAAAGGGAAGACATTAAATAAATTAAAATAAAATTTCTAAAATATCTCTGGAATAATATATGTTATGGCAATAAACATCAAATAATACAATAAATCAAATTCTGAAATGAATATTGCAAAATGCAATAAACGGCACATGGAAAATAATAAATTTGGCCATATACACTGGAGGATTAAAGTATGCATTTTTTATATGACTGGTGAGTCCAAGTGGAAACGATCAAGACAGGTCAGACGCGATGCTAACTCATAATAAATACAACGAGGCGTGTAATCGCGAGCACAGGTTAATATTGGCTTATTTTATTATCTAACCTTGTTAAAGCACAATTTTTCTCCTTGATCGTCGGAGTAACGAGCGCAATAAATTCATAACGGACGACTTACTGTTTGCATAATTAAAACTACTCGATTTCCCGCAAAAATAATTTCTTTCTTCATCCACTCGAATTTCCTCGAACCTTTTTCGCACTAAATAACGCTGCATAAAACGCCTTCGCGAGCACTCGGCTATTGACATTTTATGCGTATAAACGTAACGAGCGCGTAATTTTATCGCCGCGTCGTAATTATCTCTCGAGCTTGAAAAAACCAACGACAATATCGAATTTCATGCCGGGATTGCGATGCCGTTGCCGAGCCCTTTGAGAAATCCAGAAAAAATAATGTAAGAAGATCGTGATCTAAAAATGAACCCTTGCATGATCATCAAAAATCGATCGAAGTGACCGGCGCGTTGTGGAGAAAAAAAAAGTGAACCGAAGCAGGCCACGTGGATAATCAAACGAAAAAAAAAAACATTCGAAAAAGAAAGATGGAAAGTGTCGAGGCACGGGGAGAATGCACCAGGCGGATGACCATACCGGCGCAGAGGTTGAAATAATTCGAATCTCAATTTTACACGGCGGGCGTGCGAGCCGCGCTCGGTTTGCTCTTGTTATCGGCGCTCACCGGCGCGGGCGGGCCGCGCTTTCGGGTACGTTGCGCGTCGAAACACAACATCGGCGCTATCGCGCCCGGGGTTTATCCATCGCCTCGTCGATAAACACGCGCTTTTCGCCGAGGCAATTAAAAACATAAGCGCTGATCTGACCGTCACCTTTGCTGCCTCTCGCCTTCGCACCCCGAAGTTTATTCGTTGCGAGATTTTTCGGCTTGCAATCGTGTGGACCCCTTTTTTAGTTGACCTCAAAATGTTTTCTATCATCGGGATAAAATCGACTTTGCACAATTGAAATAAAAAAAAAATTTACAGCATCGTGAATGTCTTCGATCTATCTCGATATTTTTTTAAGTAAACAGTTGAATCCGTTGATATGAAAGTCTTGGGGAATTCCAATATTGCCTTACAAAATCTTATTCTGTTCTCATGCTTATCGCCGAATTTGAAGGAAAACGTGAATGTCCGGGCAGATTTGATGGGAGTAGGGAAACATTCAAACCGATCCGGCCAATACAAAAATCAGTGTTTTATAAACACGACGATGGGGAGTTTTGTATGTACGAAAGAAGAGTGTCGTAATACTGTATTTCATTTATCACCGATCTTATTTTGAAACTTTTTACCATCATTGAGCTTGCGCGATTCCCAGCAGCTGTTTTACTATTCAATTATTGCAATTCATGTAGTCGAGCAAGCGATAAAAAAGGAAATCATGATATTTTACCGGTGACGCGGAAGATTCGCCAAACGATAGCGCAACTGGCCTTAAATATCTATTCAGATTGCGTTTATCAAGGGTAATCCTGACAAAGGCAAACGAGCAAAGGGTTAACGAGCAGGT
>JAXIUT010000048.1:1353881-1366977 GCA_035586675.1 Eurytoma californica
TTTCGAGTAAAAAATGAGCCAATCGCGAACTTATCAAAACAGCGTCAACCTTCCTGGTCACCAATGTGTAAAAACCTTTGGAAATTATTTTAAATACCAAAAACCAAAATAAGCCCCATTTAATTTTGTCCCTTCATGTTTTATTTAGCAGTTATAGCTTGTTTTATTAACGTTACTAGTACATATACCTAAATATCCAATATTTTTAGAATCACCTGCATCAAGAATGCTAAAGTTTAGGTACTTGAGCAAAAGTTCGTAGCATTGAAATAAGAGTGACTTCACCGTTCACTACTAGAAAACAATTTCCTAAGTTTCATACAAATTGGTATGCATCAGAGCGTTGATACCCTCCTTGTTACACGCAGCTCACTTTTTTCTGCGTTTGAGTCATTCTTCACTCGAACGAAGCGATTCTTAGAACTTGTCATTCCCTCCCATTAAAAAAGATCCGATGTGATTTTCGCCTGCCTCGCAAACACTCTGAGCCTCAAAAAAAAAAAAAGAAAATAAATAAAATATCTATCTCCGAAACAAGGCGCATAAGTATCCCGTACGATGCCGACGGAAAAAAAGGCCGAGCCATCCCACGTGCAGCTCGGCGTTGCTCGCCTCCAAATCCGTCGTCCCTTTTTCCGCCTCGCCAAAAAGGACCGTCGCCGCCGGCGGAGCGTTGAACCGCGCTCGCCCCGCCGTGGAGGCGATAATGACTGGCGCGGCGCGTACAGCGTATATGCGCGCGTGAGCCCCCGGCCGCGCGCGTACACGCCTTCCGGCTAACGGGCGCGCGGTGCAGCGTTTCCTATATATACGCGAGCGCGTGCCGGGGTTTACCGAAAACCTCGGGGACCCGTTACGCGCCTCCGAGCTGCATGGGAAGCTCCAGGGCCGCGCGCCTAGTTTTTGGCTCGGAGGGCGCGCGGAATACGAGATGACAAGTCGAACCAATTATGGGAGGTATCTCTCTTCTTTTAACGATTTTAGGCTTCAATAAAGCGTTTCAAATCAGTTCAAGTGAACGATTATTTATTTAAGCTACTGGATTGCTTACAGTTGCGTTCAAAAAGTTATGCATATTTAAAGAACTAGCAGTGTGCAGGGGCAAACGAGTCTCTTCGAGAGTCTCTTCTGTATAGATCTATGGCATATTCACTAAATTAAAGTGATATACATAAACCTGTATGCACTTAACAATAAAAATTAAAATTTTAAATGAAGATATTACATCTTATCTAATCCACTGCTAAAGGGGTGAGTATTGCGCGGCTATTAAAACAAAAATAATAATATTGTATAAATATAATTGCAACATATATTTATTGGCTATAAATTAATGTGATATCACTTAGGTAATCTGTTGAAACTAGCGTTTTTTTACATAATTAATTTTTAAACTAGATTGTCATTACGCGTTGAGAAAGCAATGGCGCATTTAAAAATGTACGTGAATGAATATTTAAAAAAAAAAATGATCGACAAAGTTTCATAATTATTCGGTGAATGGGATTACTACATGAATTTGAATTAGTCATTGTAAGTTTAATAATAAAATTTAAATTTAAAAATAAATTCATGACCTAGTAAGTTAGAAGATGAATGCAATCCTTCGATGCATCTCAATTTTATTCTGATTTTCTGAAACTGCATTTCTCTCAATATTCTGAGCAGTTTATTCGAAATCGAACAGCTATTAATATCTTTGCGCAGTAAAAGGGAATTTTCATTTAAAAATATGTTTATTTATGATTATTATTTATATAAATCGAAAAAGTGAAGGATTACTAAATTATTAAACTGATTTAATGCTGGAACGGCCAATCATGAAGATTGACGATGACTTCTTGCTCTTCAATATAACATTGATTCGAAGTTTTTTCATCTCAACAGACATTTCCGCATAGATGGAGTTTTATTTTTATTTACCTGAAAGAGGAACTCTCGCTTATGCATTTTTTTATTTATTTTTCAGTTGATCGCAAGAAATAAGAGCATTTATAGAATGAATTTTCTACAAAAGAAACGCCCTTATTTGATATTGTGTTTCAAATATTCCAGCAATAAATAATAAAGATCCCTATTTAACATTTGCAAAAAATATTTTCAATAAGCAGTCAACGAGCCAATTAAACATTTGCAAGATGAATCTTAGAAACACAAGAGACTAAATAAAATACATCTCTACAAGCAGGTCAATCACTCCCGCGGATAAAACACTGGACAGACGTATTTTCCCGCTGAGCGCTGGACGAAAATACGCGGAACAAAAGCCGCCCCCCTCGAAAGAAAAGGAACTTCCAGAGAAATCGTAGTTCCCCGTAGTGGGAGAGCGGGCCGTCCGGCAGATTTACGGCGACGACTCGAAGCGGCGTCCACTTCTAGCGCGCTCTTGCGCGCCGTCAACGAGCCCGCGCGCGAGGGTCGACGCGCGTGCCGCGACCTCCCCGCGCCCATTGACAAACACAATGCGTTCGCCGCTTTTCCCGCAAGGCAATCAACCTAGAGGTTTTTTTCTTTAACAGTTAATCTAGGGGACGGCGATTCGGCGTGGCCCGATTCCGCGCGCAGGCCCCCACCGAATTCATTACGACGAGGCGGCGCGCTCAAGAGGCACGTCTGTTGCGACGTCGAATCCGTATGGCAGCTAAGCTATTTATCGATGGTGGATTTAAATATTAAGCGCGAAATTTTTTATTTAGAAAACTGTTGGAGTGAGGAAAGAATTATTGTTTTTGTCGATCGAAGTTGAGACGGTCTCGAGGAAACTGTAAGAAACTGTGTTGATAAAAGCACATTATGAAGAATACTAAGAATAAATTTCGGTGTAATGCTCAAAATTTTCGACGCAATGGTGCCCCAAAATTCTTTTTTCTGAAACGTTCACGTATTGTTATTTGACAAAAACTGATCAGAATTCATAAAACTTAAAGCTTCTACCAAAAAATTAAATTTAAGAAGAGAAAAAGTCGGTGATTTTGATAGGCTCTCATCATACACTATTGTAGTAATAAAGTTTTAACACTTAATTTTTCAAATTATAAAATTTTCTTATTTCGACTAATAAAGAAAGACTAATTCTAGTCAAAAATTTTCAACTTACAAACCTTATTCAAAGTTTTATTCAAATCCACGATTCAAAACCCTCATAATCCACTTGTCAGTTTTCCTCTCGAGTCAAGTGGCTGTTCACTCTTTCGCATTTCGAGAGAACGGGAGCGAGTTTCATCACACATTGTAAACATCTCGTAAATAAAAACCGAACTGAGAAAATGACCGGAGTGTGGATAAAACTCGACTGTCGGACATTTCGCAAAGGCAGCTCTTACCCTGTATATATGTATATTCGGGCCGGGCGATCGGTATCGTTCCGCGGCGAATTACTCGCACGGCCTCGGCCAAAGTGGCGCAATGATCGCGGCAATTGATTTTGCCCACACGGAGAGATGCAGCTACGGATTCGTCCGAATCGAAGAAGTCCAGACTTGACACCGATTCCCTCCCTTCCGAGGTCGCCGAGCTACTTCTTTTTTGCCGATTCTGCGGCGGTCCGGCTGACAAAAATTCTTGCTGTCCATTTTTTTCGCCAGATTGTTTCGTATACGACGCTACAATTCATTGATGTGACTTTAATGCGCGTTCGCGGGTTAAGGGATATGTAAATTTTTTAATTTTAAAGACAACTTTAAATTTATCTTCTTAAAATTACTTGAAAAATAAGAAACTAATTTCAATTATTAGAAGTACGTATAAGTAAGTAATATTGAAAAAGGATATTATGTGATAAAAAATGAGCCGTCCCAAAAAACCTGTTGTTTCAAAAGATATGATACCAATTCTAAATTAATCTGGCATTATTGGATTGGTCTTAAACTATTGGTATTTTGTATCATTTTGGACTAAAGAGTTGTATGTACAAGTTAATATGTATACGTAAATAATTTTTTAAGGCAAAACAAACAATTCAAACCTTGAATTAATCTTAAATTTATTTTAAGAGGATTCACTTTTATACATTTCTAATAATCGCAATTTATTGTAATACGTAATGAATAATGTAATGAGGAAAATTTTACGGTGTCGAACTGTAGCAATTCTATCAACTTTTTTCCTCGTGCGATTTTTAACTACTCGTTTAATCATTGCATTAGTTGCGGAATTCAGTGCGCGAATGAGCGATAAACGTTTCAGAATTGGACAGATTTTATTTCGATCTCGCTCGGAAAGGGGCCGATAACTTCGTCGCGAGAATACTTTAGAGGCGCGCCGCTGGGATAAGGCGAGTGCATCCGCAGGAATGCGGAAAAACAAACTGATACGCTAATTGTAACCGCTGAATCTATCGCTGGGTCTTTTCCATCATCCGCGGAAATCGGTATCTCGAAACGCCGCCGTTGCGCAAGGCGCGCGGAAACTTTAGCCGCATGGTGTGAAGTTTGATAAGGGGAGTACAAACGTCATCTGCATTGAAACATTGAAACATGGAATACTACGAGATATAACATTGAAGTGTAAACAATCGGGCGTGGTAGGGGGGCAACCAATTTTATGCATCGTGCGCACTTTCGGTTGCAACATTTCATGCCACGAGGCGCTCGCGCGAGCAACATTTCTTTTTTCTAAATTCGGCATAAAATTTTGAAGATAGAATAACGCGGGTATATAGAAAGTTTATGGAAAAATTTTAATCCTCTTACTTTTTCTCTAGGTTTCCCCTCGATTATTAATTCTTCTTTCGCCGCGAGAGAGCCGAGGCTGTTTAGACGGACAAAGGCAGTCGCCCGTGTCGCTTCGGACTCGACCACGTCGTTTATTTTCCTTTCCTTACAAAATACTACATGTATATTACTGTTTCCGAGTAGCCGCGGATCAACACGCGAGCACTAAACGACCAGCTTATATCGTTTTTTTGACTTTTTTAGTTTCGGAGAATCGCCCATTTCTCAATGACTCGCGAGTCGGCCATTATTCAAAATTATGATGTTAAAATTCTGGTTTTCAGCTTTAAAAGTAAGAGTTGAACGGATTGATTTTCTTCGACTCCGAGCTTCAATAGTGCCTTATCCATAATTCATATTTTATTCTACAATCGGAGATTTTGTTAAAGGTTGAAGAAATAAATTTTTTAGTGTGATTTTTTGTGGACGTTAAATAACAGTTTAACAGTTGTTGAATCCATTATTCAAATATACTTCAAACCGTTACAAAATTTGTATAATCTATATAAAAAGTACATATTTTCAAAGCTTTGTCAATTTTGCGAAATTTGTGAAAAAAAATGTTTCAAATCTCAATACGATTACTGCGCTTTTCTAGTAATTCAGATTTTATCAGTCGAATCCATATGAATTCGATTAACTGCGGTAAATTTCATCAGATCTTTAAACTTTACTAATAAATGATTTTCAAGTGAAGGTACGCGTCTTAGCATAAATAATTCCCGAGCGAATGAAGGAACACCATCCCGACGAGAAAAAGTCACACCTATTCGGCGCGTGACACATTCAAAAGCCGTCCGCAACGGTTTTTCAGACCCGATGCGCCCGTCGCGCATTGAAATTCGTCCCGCGCATCCTCGCCGCCCGACGTAACTAAAATTCGTCCGTTTTTTTTTTTCTCTCCCAGCATTTTTTTACGTAAGCGGATAAAAGTAAAAGCGGATCTGCCCGCCGGCGAATCATCGTCGCGTGCGCGGAAAGAGTTAAAGAGTTAGCCTTCTCTCTTCCTCGCATTTACTCGTTTTTTTTTTTTTCACCCGACTTCCATTCCTTTATCTTCTTTCTTGTCTTTCTTTTCGACCGGCGGGATGAAGGTCGCGTCGTTGTTATGCGGCTCGCGCGCCACATGCGCCGCGCAATTACGAAACGGGCCAGACGGTTTTGAAAAATTATCGCTAATTAAAACGGGCTGTCGGCGTAGGTGACCGACTACTGCATGCCTGACGAAAGGAGCGCGAAAAAACCGCGCGGCTTTCGATGCAACAACCTATACGGCCTTTTCGGCTCCGCGCCGCGATCGACGCACATGAATCACGTGGAGGATGACTGTTTGATCGCGTGGGTCGTCTTCTTAATAACCGCGTGTGTAAACGTTGGCTTAAAACGCCGTGCCGTCATTGGAGTTGCGACTTTTCGTCGGTTTCCTCATTGGTCCGCTCGATAAAAAATTACGCTCCGACGAAAGTCAATAAATTTTCGTACATGTATTAATTTCGTCATAAATAAATACGCATAAAACCACTCCTCTTCATTTTTATAAATAGAAAATTAAAAAGCGACTTGTGCAATTATCGGCAGTTTAAAATTTCTTTGTGCATCCTACGTGTTTCTAGATGGATGCGCATGGAAAGCTGCGGGGTGTGTCTTGCCGTACTTGACGCGCATCTACTTGCACAACAACGCCAGACAGGCGGATATTATCCATTCTGCTAAACCGAGTGTCTATCCTTTTTTTTCAAAACATAGTAAAAATAATCCGGTAGGAAACCCCAAAATTCTGTGAAACGCCTAAAAACACTCCCAAATTGATGCGGCCTTACTCAATCTTTCCGTTCCCTTGAGTAAATAAGGAAAAAAAACTCGTTGCTAAATCGAGCTAAAAAGCGTTCGATGCGTAAACAAGCGGAGCGCTCGTGAAAGAAAGAGAAACCGACGGGATTGGAGCAAAAAAAGGGATACGTGCGGGGGAATCGCTTTCGTCGATCGCAAGGTGCATCGCAAGCGGCTCGCGTGCAAATTGCGCGCGAAAAGCCGGCCGCGAGAAAGTCGCGCGCGCGCCTTGACCCTCTCCGCCGGGGAGATGATGCGCGCCGAGGCGAACGATTTTTTTCTTCTCAATATGTAAGATTTTTGCTCTTTGCTTTTGTTTTATCTGTCCGATCGCCTCGACGACGCGGCGACTGAGGTCGTTGATTTCGGCGATAGCTGCGTGACGAAAATTGCGGCCGATCCGAAGGGACCTGCAGGCACTTGCTTCGATTCCGAGGCTTTTCAGCGAGTGCTTTGACCTTCGGAACGATTTCAACTTTCTTTTCGAGATGAGTTTTTAACTTGTTGGGAATAACCTGCGCGGAGTGGAATTTTAAACATAGCGTTACCATCAATTTTATAATAATTTGTGCGTTTTGTAATGATGTGTAACTTATTTATTCAAAAACTAACAAAAGTATCCATTTCAAGAAGCATTTCAAAATTTAAAAATGCGTTTTAATAAAAATAGTGTTGTTAAAAACATTATTAGAATATTGAATTAAACTATATTGGGCCTTGGATCTTAAATTACAACTTTAATGTAAAGCAAAAAACCGAAAAATTGGTAAGTAATAATATTAAAAATAATATGATAATATTAGGAAATAATATACTAATTTATTAATATTAATAGTACACAATAATTCATTTAAGAATCAACTTGAAAGTAACATTAATAAATTCGATTTAAAAATAATGTTAATCAATGTACAAATACACGGAGACAAGTGCATGTAGATTCATGAATGTATAATCGCTCTCATTAGTACTCGTAAATGAATGTAAAACATCGACGTATAAATTCGATCGGATGCAAATTAAGCTTTTCGATTCTCGCTTTCTTCATAACAAACGTTTCACAGTCCCAGCCAGCGTGCAGCGCATCAGACGCTTTCTCTCCGAATTGAAAAAAATAAATAGTCAATATAAGCTCTATTCGAAGATTCATTAAACGTCACAGATGGGGGGTATTGTGTCCGAACGAGTATCGGGTGCAGAGTGTCACAATCGGTTCTCTGACCCTTATCTTCATCTTGTCTGGCCGAACCGGTTGTTAACTTTTAATCCTTGCTGTATATTTATCGCTGCAGCTTACGTACTTTCTTTTGAAATCCTCTGGTATAACAATTGTAGTTTTGCTTCGATACTATATTTCTTCGCAGCCGTAGATCAATTTGTAGACTTGATCTTTTCATTTATATAATACGGTTTTGTTCTAGCGCTGCTTTATCGGTCGACTGTTGTTTTTTTTTCTATCTGGGCGCATTTATCTCTTTTTTAAGGAACTAATGAGGATATACGTTTCAACGAGGGGTCTAATAGAGCATCTAGAGAAAAAATGTCATTAAAAAATCATTAAAAAATCAATTATCAATATAATATTTATTTATCAAAATTTATTTAATTGCAATCAATTTTGTCAAAAACACATCTTCTGATAAAGTTTTTAATTATTATCTCGAGAGAAATCGAAAAAAGGGCTTCGGTTCTTTTCAATTTTGTCGGCGTTTATACGATTGCTCAACATATTATTTGCGTTTGGTATTGCAACAGCGATAATAATCATCACTTTATGCTTTTTAGTAAGTAAATAAAAAATGAAAAGTCGTTCGTTCGTTCTAGCGCGTTTGACGGTAACTCTCCCGTGAATCTGCTTTATTAGTCCAATTTTCATTTTCGTAAAGACATCCTCTTTTTTTTTAATAAAGCGCTTCACGCTTGTTAAATCCGAAGTTTCGCTTTCGAATTTTAACTAACAAAGAGAAGTGACGACCCGTGGCGGTCCTAGGTTTTTGAAGAACATCTTTTTGATCGAAAATAATACATCTTCCAAAGACGTATCAAAAATGGAAATTATTCATTAAAAATTACTAAGAAAATTTAACGAATTATGTTATAAGTTGAATTCCCTTACGAAAATATACTACTGACAAAATTATTGGATAAGCAACTGTTGAACTGCTGGTGAACTACTGATAGATCACATAATTCCAATAGTAAATTGGCGACTACTGACTAACTGCTGATTGGCGACTACAGGTAAACTACTTGTAAACTGCTTAGGAATTTTTTGAAGTAAGTTGAATTTTTGTAATTCATCAGAAGTTTTCAATAGTTCAAGATCAACTTTTCACCTTTTAAATACACAAAGAAGAGTGATTACAACAAGAAACTAAAAAAAAGTTCTAGTATATTTTTGTCAGGGTTGATTTTAACTTAAATTATTTTTACAAAATTCGGGTTTTATATTTAATTTTCACTGTTTATACGTTTTTGCACGACTTTTACCTATCGAGAGATTAATATGCTTTTATAAATAATTGCATGCTCCTGCTAAATTTAAAAAAAAAAGTCCCCCTTTCTTCATTACTAGGCTCATTGAAGAATATCCCGCAGGCTGCTTCCTCTCCTTGAAGAGTCACTTACACTACCGCGGAACGCAGAGTACCGAGTGCTTCCTCGCCCTCTCGCCGAGGTACTTTTTACGACGCTCTCGTCGCGAGGTGCCGGTCGCACCTGCGCTTCCTCTTTTTTTCTTCGCGCCGGCGCGTTGGGCAATCGGGCCGGGCGCAGGTGCCGACCGGGGTGCGCGTCGGCGCATACGAATTCGCACGCGGCGATGCCCTATTACGTGCAGTTACGTCGGCCGGCGCGTAAAGCGTCGAGAATCGTAGCGTAACTGTAATCGAGCAGCCCGGGCGCGATCCCTTACGTCAGCGCCGCCGTGGGGTTTGGGCAACGGCCGCGACTCGTTGACTATAAATTTTACGAAGAAGCTACAGGTGTACGTAGACAACAAGCACGTCGAGTAAATGGTCGTCGTTATTAAGATGTTGCGGATAGGCAGTGGTATTTTTGGAAAATTGCAGCGGATTCCTTTTTAAGGTGTGCGAGAGGCAGTTTCTAACGTCTGAACTTGAAAATGAAGTTTCGAAAAGAGACTGATTTTTATCGGTACATCTATGTAGGGCAGCGCGTGGTGATAGTTAGTCTATCGTGTTTTTGAAAAAAAAAAAAAAAAAGTGTAGGAATCGGTTCTAAGGTTAGCGTTGATGAAACATTTTTGAATGGGGAGCAGGTCGAGTAATTAAATGTCACAACTTGTCAGATTTTGATGCTTTACCTTAACCGATATTTAGATGACCTTGATGAAAAATTCATGGCATAAGTATTACGTACTTTACACCACCGTAACACATGATTTTTTCGTTTGATGTAATTTCAGCAGTAATTTTATCATTATAACGATTCTTTTTTTCTCACATTATTTATCCTCTCGTAAATTTCCTTTTCGCGTAAATGTACGACACCAATTTTCGCAGCAACTAATTACTTTTTAAGCTCAATTAAATTTACGATTTTATGACGAGACGAATTAAAAGTCAGTTAAGATATTGCATTATTGAAGAAGTTTCCTCATGAGCGTAAGACAAATTTTATTCTTAATTGACTGTTGTTGTAATTTTTGTTAAATGTAGGTTATTTGTGCTTATTCATTATATTAGGATGTTGTAAGTTCGTACTTTATTTTTCTTTATTTTTTTTTTGTATAGAGAAGATTTAAAAAAGATAGGATGTTATAGTAAGAAGCAGATTCAGTTTCGCCATTAATAAAAAGCGCCTTAGTAATCTCCAAGTAGTCTTAATTTTTAAACTTTTACCGCTCCGCGGCAGGCAGTTCATTTAATCCTGAGCAAAAATTCGATCGATGCGTGACTAAGTAATTTAAACTCATTAAATTGAGTATTAGAGAGATAAGAAATTTTTTAATCGACTATAAAAAATTCGTATGAGATTATTTTTTCAACCTATACTTTTGCTTTTCGATTTTTTTTTATTTCTCTTGTACTCCCTATCAGCTTGAGCTTTTTCTGATCGAAATTTTTAAAAGTAATCTCCATGACTATCGACTATCGCGCAGCTTTCATCATTTCAAATCTATCGCCTGGACAAAAAATAATCTACAAAAGTAAATGACAGATCGCAAAAAAAATCAAAAAACCATCGGCATTAGCTAGTAAAAAAAAAAAAGAAGCAAATCGGGATCGATCGATCATTCCAACGAGATCTTTCGCGCGTCTCCAGGTGGCAGTGTGCACGCGCCCGCGCCGTTACCCAACGCGGCGCATTCGAGGAAATCGTTTTCGGCCGCCGCGCCCAACGAACGCCCGCCTGCATGGCAATGGTCTCGTGGCTTTTGCGTCACCGCCCTATCGGTCGTGAGCCCCGGCAAAGGATCAGCAGGCGGCTCGTCGGCCCTCCGCAATTAGCCGCAGGAATACCATCCGCCGATCGACGTCAGTCAATAATGCGGCGGCTTTTTAAGCTCTCTTAAAGAAAGACGTTTCGGCGAACTCATTTTCATTATTTAACGCAGCTTCTTGGCTGCTAAAGGTATTCCTGCCTTTTAAATGGGGTTTGATAAAGAAAAATGGCACTTTGACGGTAATTATCTCTGCGGCTTCTTGGGAATTTATCCTTGATAAAATCTTTCATAAGTTTGTAAAATTTAGCTTCATTTAAAAGGTAGAAGGTGCTTATTTAGCTACTTTTAGTATACTTTTAATCGGTAAAGGATTCAAACTTTTAATAAATTAAGTTTAGGGTAGAAGGAAGGAAAATTTTTTTTAAATTTCTTTCTTTCTGTAGGAAATTATCTTTTATAGTCAAGAAATGTTGAGATTGCTTTAAAAATGTAAAATAAAATCACTTTTTTAAACGGATGTCTACTTATTTTGGGTAAAAAGTAAATATTTTGTGAAAAAAGGAAATTCGCAATAATTAAAAAAGTAAGGCCACCCCATTAAATATGTTTCATTTGCTGTGAAACATATTTCTTAACAAGTCTCATTGAAAATAAAGCTATTTAAAAGAATATCATTATTACATTGATGTATTACTATATATATCTATTGTATATAGTAATACAGCAATATAAAAATTATATTCTTTCAAAATGCTTTATTTTCAGTGAGACTTGTTCAGAAATATATTTGACAGCAAATGAAACATATTTAATGAGGTGGCCCACTATGCCTCGAAGGTTCACATTGCCCCAAGGCCCGTTATGCCCCGCTCTCCCCTATTATCAAAAGAAGTCACAACTTTATTTCGATAATTTTTAATAATTTATTCTTATTTGGTAATAATTTTAGTATTAGTTGATGTTTAATTTAGTGCTTTATTATATTATTAAAATTACTTCCCTTGCATTTAATTTTTAAATTTCGTTTTGTATTTCTTTTTTCAATATTTTGTATTCTTATCATAATTTTTTGAAAGGATTTCAAGTCTGCATAAAGCACTAAATAATAAAAAAATATTTGACAAAAAATCAGAATAGCATTTTCAAACTGATTGTATAGACTGTACAGACAAAAAATAGTATTTTCAAAGACTCGATTTCTCCAAAATGGCAAAATATGCAAGAAGCGAACGTCAGTAGTAACAGCCGGCTCTCGCGAGACTACCCGATCGAAGCTACAAGCCGGATAATCAATTCGCCGCCCGTTCCATAAGCTCGGCCCGGAATAAAAATAAATTTCTCGAACAATTTGCGAGAATTCGATTTAGTCTTCAGAAGCCGCTCACGTAACGACCGGCCCACGCGCCAATCTCCGCGCGCTCTAAATTCCCATTAGAGTGCGCGGGGCGTGCGGGATCCTCGCGAAAAAACTACCGAAACGATCGCGGGACGTGGAATTTCGCAAGCGGCCCGCGAGCATCCTCCGGAGGTGTCGCGTCTGCCGGCCGCGCGCGCGCATAATGTCCCGCCAATTTTGCGGTTCTTGCGTGTTCCCCGAGGCGCGGGACATAATTCCCGCCGGGTGATGCAACACCTCGTTATAGGATTATATTCACCTTTTCGAGTAGCGCAGCCTTTTTTTTCTCTCTTTTTTCTCCCGAAGAACAGGCTGAAAGTATGCAGATTTTATGAAAGTCCGCCAAATGTTGATGTAATTCCTAGCTCAAGCTGCCTTCTTTTTTTTCGACGGTAAGTAGAGGAGAGTGTGGAGATAATGACATAAGATATGGAAGTTTGTTAGCTAAGCGGAGCGATGAATCGACGAGGGCAAAACAAGCGAGAGAGGCCGTTTAATTCGATAAACAATGTTTCTTTTTTACCGGAGCCTCGGGAAATTTGTTTGCCACTCGGACGGTCACTAATCGGTAAACAAGCTAGTCGCGCGCTCTACCGCCTTCCCAGTCGCCCGGCGAGGTCCTCACAGGCGCCGCTAATCACGACAACAAGTGCAGCAAAGGGGAAAAAAGATGCTCTCCTTAACATCTCCGCGGCGCGCAAACAAAAGTTCAAGTGCGCCCGATTCCCGATAAAAGACGGGATATTCTCG
>JAXIUT010000048.1:1374745-1405539 GCA_035586675.1 Eurytoma californica
AATATAAAATTTTTAATATATTATGAGTTTAAAATATAATCACGCGATTATCGCGTGATTTTCGTGTGATTTTTTGTTCGAAATCGTCACGCGAAAATCACGCGAATATCACGCGCAAATCACGCGATTATCGCGCGAGTATCGCGTGATATTTTTCAGTAGGGAATATACTATGATAACACTCTGAATTGTCTCTACGTTCGATTTATCGCCATCTCTCTTTTATAGTTATACTAGACTAGAAACTTGATTAGCGCTCGTTCCGCGCGCATGGATTATTTTGCCGCTGAACTCTGGAATTGGCTGCTTCTCTAACTTTATTCCGTTTCTTTTTCTTTCCTCTCCGTTGAATCGACCAATAAATTTTTTGATAACGCTCTAAATTGGCTCTACATTCGATTAATCGCCATCTCCCTTTTATATATGGATGGATGGATGGATATGAAATTTTTTGTTAAAATAAGCGTACTTTTGCGGCGAATTCAAATAGAAATATTTGAATAAATTTAATTTTTATAAATTGAAAAACTTTTAATGATCAGAGGTATGCATTAAATAAATAAAAAGTATATTTTAGTATCATCGTGCACCTGTCAAGACTCATGAGGACGAGGGTGTAGACGCTGGCGCAGGCGGTGACGATAATAAGATACTGGACGACCTTGCACCAGATGTTGCCGAACGGCCAGTAGGGTAGCACGAAATCCGTGGCCGTAAAGGGTATGCAGAAGAGTACGAAGAGGAGATCGGCGATCGCCAGGTTGATGATCAATATGTTTGTGGTCGATCGCATGCCCGGATTTGCCGCGACCACGATGACGACGAGGCTGTTGCCGAGGAGGCCGACGATCCCGATCGCTCCGAAGATGATCGGCACGACGATCGCGACGACCCGCTGGACGAGCTCGAGGTCGAAGCCCAGGTCGTCCTCCTCGAACTCGTAATGGCAGATCGGCCGTGCCACCGTCTGATTCTCCAACGCTGGAGCTGGCGTCGCGCTCAGGTTGCTCCAGAGCACTGCCATATTTACTCAGTCGCTCGCCGAAATTAAACACCCAGCAGTCCTGCGGTGCTGCCCATCCAATTCGCTGGTATTGAGGCCTTTGTAATTGGACGCGCGGCTATTGCAACCGACCCGCTATACTGCATCTCAAAATTCTTACGCCCACCCCGCAATACAACAGCTTTCCGTAGAAATTGTTTTGGGAGCCTCGCTTATCACCATTCGTTTCAATTTACTATGTAATTACACCCTTGGTTAATTCTCATCGCGTAATTGCAGCAGGCAATTTCGAAATTTCGCCTGGGCTATTTGTCCGTTTAATCAATTTTAATCAGAGAGGATTAATTGAACAGTAATTTTCGGAAATAGGCGCTAAATTCTACATTAAGGTAGTATAGGTACACTCAATATTTACTTCTATATTACACTGCATTAATTATAATATCACCAACATTCAATTGATTGACAGTTATATAGTTTCGTTAGTGAATTATCTCTCTTTTTAAAAGATGATCACTTTTGGGATAGCATTACGTATGGTATGGGTATGGGTAAAAAGTCTTATAGAAGTTACTCATAGTTGCATGTTCTAGGATCTATATCGTTATCGTTCGGTTCACCAGTGCCACCGTAAAAAGAGTACCAGCACGCGATGCATTTTAATTTGATTATTTAACTTTGTTTCCTAATAAATTTATTCCTAACTTAAAAGTTACACATCACTTTAAACACAGCCTCGTGTATTGTTCAATCACTGCTGCGACAAGCCCGCGTTGAAATTTCGCGAGCACGTCGAGGATACACCGCGGCATGGCTGTGTCAAGATCGCGAGATCGTACGGAAAATCGCGCCATGACGAGCCGAAGTCCGATGCACCGATCGCGTCGGCGAGTACGACGCGACTGTCGCGGCTCGCCTCGTGTAGCCCGCCGCTCGCTCGAGCAAAATCAAAATTTGATCGACCGCTCGGAGCGCGGTACCGGATGAGGGCGACCTCGCGCGGACGCCCGCCCGGACGTCGTCCAAAATTCTGCGGTTAACCGACTCACGGATATGCAGATATCGATGTTTTCCACTTCGCCTTTTTCATTAAAAAAATGCAGTAGATAGGCTCATGACCAACTGCCGAGCGGAACTGCTGACAGTGCCGACCAGCGATGCCAAAAGTGGCACCGCCCGAGTGGTAAATTTTCAAATTTACCGCTCGGGGGTGCCGCTTTTGGCATCGCTGGTGCCGACTCTGGCCACCGAGCTGTAAACGCACACCAAACGTGCATCGATATACACACAATACAAAGGTATGTTACTGCGTCGGTGCGCGTCGATGAAAGGGAGAGAGAAACAGAGGGGCGCAGGTAGCAGGAGGAACGGAGCCCGAGCCACGAGTGGTTCCCGTGCGAACTCGTCTCCTTGTTCGAGAGTCGTCTAATCGAAAAATTCGCGGTGTCTCTCAACGAGGACGTCCTTGGGAGTGTGCGGGGGCAGTTTCAGTGGCCGCGCCGTCGGTGGGCAGCCGCGTGCGGAACGCCTTTGTCCGCGCGCAGCTGCACACGCTTTGACAGATGGGGAAAGTCTCTCAAGATGGCGATAAGAGGAGCAGCTACGAGGTGAGAGACGAGCTGTGCTTATGTTTAAGTCCGTGTGTCGCGAGTCCCCCGTCTGCGGTCCGACAGGCTTACGCAGCAGGTATACGCGCTTCACCACGTCTCGGCGAGGCGTCGATTACTTTCTCGAAGGCTCGCGACGGCTCCTCCGTCGACTGCCACTCGCTCGCTCGCGCGCAGGTCACCTCGCCCCCGACGTCGCCGGAGGTGCAGCCTCCCTTGGACGCGAAAGCGAGCTGCGATCACGAGGATATCTGCGTTTATTACGTAAGAGAGACGCGGAAAAGCTATGTGACAAAGCGGATCGCGGAAGTTAACGAGATTGTGATAAATCCAGCTTCTCGCGACCGTTCAGGGCTTGACATCGCGAGTACCAGCTGCCAGTACCGAGACTTTTCTAATCGTCGGGATTCCCATGTGATATTTTCTTTGCCAATAAGTACTTGTTTAGCTGGTTGCTCCGAAATCTTTTAGCAGCACCGCTGACTATTCCTTGTCTTTTGTCAATTCTTCATCGCAAGATAGTGATGGTTCGGTACTGTTAGTGTTCTTGCAAATGTGTAATCAAGGATATTCGGTAACTTTCAAAACTGCAGCATTAGGAAAATAATGTTGTAATGTAAGATGAGAAATATAATTATAAGAAATTCCATTAATTCAACGTAATTTAGATCAAAGGAGTTGCAGACATTACATTTATATTCTCTTTGTTTTAGATAATCACAAATGGAGCACGCTAAGTAGATGAGAGTCTGTAAGGCTGCGAAGCAGTAAAATTTTATTCAATGTGTAAATAACAACAAAAAATTCACAAGATGTTCGAGTCACCTAGAAGTTTGCAGGAAGTCTGCATTGACTACATCTGTGATAATGTTACGGCACTATGCGACTACCACCCTTCTGAAGCGACTGGGACTTCCAACAGCTATTTATCTCTTTCATCTATTGGTAAATGAATTTCATTAACTGTTCAATGCTTTAAACAATATTTTCTGTTACAATAACCATAACTATTTGTTAAATAGATGACGAGATAAGCTGTAGTACAGAAAGTACTGACCCTTTGCAAGGTGCTCTACCCATTAATGCACCTAGCAGTCATAGTTTATCAAATTCTTCAACTAGATTAAGTTTCAAAGACCCAGATACCTTTTTACCAACAGAAATTTCTGATCAACTGCTTTACAGTTTGTGTGAAAGAAAAAAGTTATCTGATTTAACTATTACCCTTTTTGATTCAAAAACTACAAGACTCAGGTAGGAACATAGTTAATTTTACGTTATACCCAATTAAATGAAATATTGATAAATGCTTTTTATCTTTTAGGCATGTCAAATTAAAAGATGCTTCAAACTTAACTGCTAGAGGATTAAAAGTTCTTAAGCAACATAAAGTTTTAGATTTAGAGGTAAATGGGTTAAAAATAACAGTTAACGATTTAATAGATTGTTTGGGTGATTGGAGTTTGCAAAATCTTAGATCATTAAGTGTTGCAAGAGGAAGTTTTATGGATTGTTCAAGGTCAGTACAACTTTCTTGGATATTGCCTTATGATATAATTTATTAATTTCAATGATAATATATTTATATTACAGATACTGTGTGGTAGTAGCATTAAGTAAATTACGTGCTTTGCAAATTTTAAATGTTTCTGGTACTGAATTCAATAGACATGGGTTAGAAATAGTTGTTGAAGATTTGCCACTGTTAGAAAGTCTTGACATATCTTGTACTAGAGTTGATGATATTTCTCCTCTACGAAAGTGCAAAGACAGATTAAAAACATTAACTATGTATAATTTAAAAATAAGTGGCTGTGGAAATATGATATCCGTACTATTGGAATTGAATGAATTGAGGACTTTAGATATATCAGATGAAAGGGATTCATATGTTTTTGAAGTATTTGCACCTGCTCGTTCTAAAATAACGGATTTATTGAAAGCTACTGATTGTATGCCTCATTTAAAAAGTTTGGATGTGTCAGGTAACAATAATTTTATTACAGTTATGCAAAATCTTAAATGGTAGATAAAAGTAAATTAGAAAAAAATTATTATTGCATAATAAAATTGTACTAAATTATTACTATTTATTGCTTCCATTCAGGAAAAGATGAGATTGATGGAAAAGACCTGTGGAATTTTATACAGGCACATAAAGATTTAAAATTCTTAGGGCTTGTACACTCTGATGCTTGTTATGAAGATTGTCTTATGAATCCATTGAACAAAAACTTTAGATCTGACCTTGTGGTAAGTGCAGTAAAAAATTAAATTAAAATTATTTTATTTGTAACATAGTAATATGATTTAATTACTTATCTAGGTCAGTGGTACAGCATCAGAATCACAGATTTTAGAAGCTCTTAGAAGGTATTCGAACAGGCCGATTTACGTACAGAAATGCCTATATAACTTGTTTCGCCTAACTTCAAACTTCACCGAGGCAAGAGTTGATGTAATAAAACTTGTGATTCCTGGTATGAGAGCACATCCACAGGAATTCCGAGTGCAAATGGCAGCTACTGCTTGTCTCTACAATCTAACAAAAGGTGAACTGGCTACAAAAATACATCCTTCGGTGTTGAAGCAAATTGTTGACTTGACTTTAACAGCTATGGAATCTTATCCCAATCACTACCAATTACAAAAAAACACGTTACTAACACTCTGCAGTGATAGAATTTTACAAGATGTTGCTTTTGATAAGTACAGGTAATTTTTTATTTTTATTAGATAACATTTGTTAATCTCTCAATCGTTTTAAAAACTTATACATCAAAAATATATATCATAAGGTGCGCTAAGTTAGTGATGAATTGTCTTTCGGCCTTTGACGACGCTTCGATGAATCGCATGTCAGTAGCTATCTGCTCAATCCTTGCAGCCAAAATTTCGACTACCGAAACATCGCTACTGGGCGCTCAGCCCCAGTATATGTCTAAACTGTTATCAATGGTGCGCTCAAAGGTGCAATCCAAATCCGTAGATATAACAATGAAGTTCACTCTCAGTGCCCTTTGGAATTTAACGGATGAAAGTGCTGCCACCTGCAAAGTATTCCTTGACGAAGGTGGCATGGACCTGTTCCTCGAAGTTTTGGACAGCTTCCAGGGCGAGTCAAGTGTAGAGACTAAAGTACTAGGTTTACTCAACAATATTGCTGAAGTGAGTTATCACAAATTATTCAAGGCCATTAACTACTTGATATCATTTTAAATCTTGTCAGGTGTCTTAAAAAAATAGCACATGTTTTCCTTTCCTCAAGTACTTTAATTTTCTTACTTGTATAATTAATGTTAATCAATTATTTTATCCTATTAAGAATACTAAGTCTCCATCAGAATCATAAATTATATTAATGCATTTAAATTAGCAAGTTGAACAAAGGAGAATTTCTGTTCTTTTATAATTTATTTACTTATAATTTATCATATCATTTTTTTTCAATTTATTAGATAAGTGTATAAATTAATACTTAATCATCTGACCATTATTTTATTTTAATTTTTATTAGATTGCATCAAAATTTTATTCATTTCCCATCAAGATTTTTAACAGATAATATAAAAATTGAGTTTTAATAGAGTTTTTCTTTTTTTTTCTAAACAGATTCGAATTAATGAGGTTAGTAATTGTTTAAGTTTTATCATGGTTCATACTTTAAATTGCTTAAATGTTAAAAAAATGTAATTACTCTTTTGTATAAAGTGGTACAATTAATATGCTTGTCCATTGCAAAATTGGTGTATATGTTAAGAGTCAAAATGAATTGATCTTATCCTACTAAGTAAATAAAAGATGTGTTGACAAATTCATCAAAATATTCACTTGAAATTTTGATGCAATTTAGAGAAAATTAATGAAGTATGTATTTAAAAGTGTCATCAGAATAGAGTCATAACAAAAGTTTTAATGTACTCTATTTGAAATATTAGGTGGGAAATCTGAGGCACCAATTGATGCAGTCACGCTTCATTACGATGCTGAAGCAATTGCTGGACTCTAAGCACATCGACGTATCGTACTTCGCAGCGGGCATCGCTGCTCATCTACTGAGCGACGGTCCTCATCTTTGGTTAACTGTACATCCTCTGTCGACGCGTGATCAATTGCTGGATCAACTTGCGCGTGCAGTTACCAATTGGCAAACGCCTCAAGGCGAAATGGTCGCTTATCGAAGCTTTCAACCCTTCTTTCCTCTACTGCGCTGCTCTGACGCCTATCCCGTTCAACTCTGGGCCGTCTGGGCCATACACCACGTCTGCACCAAAAATCGTGAGTATATTAAATCCGTCAGGTAGATAACGATTGCGAACTTATTGTCCGATTTAAAAATTCCAGCGAAACGTTACTGCGAGATGCTGGTGAAAGAGGGTGGCGTAAATATCCTGGAGACCCTAGAGAAGGAGAATAGCGATTGTACGTCGCAGCCTAATGTGCGGAGTTTGTGCCGTGCGATCCTCGATACACTCGCGCAACAGCCGTGCTAACAAAATGCGCTCTGGTTGGAGTCACAACAACGTAATGACGAACGATCGCGTTACATCAGTCCCCATTCATCATTGCAAGCAGAGAGCCAAGTTATTGTTGATGAATGAAAAAACAATGAACTGCAAAGCTTTTGAATTGCGCGCCATTTTCAATCACTCCACAATGAGAAAACCGCTAAAACAATTCATTAGATGCTGTTGATCGAGCAAAAATACCTCTCGCTGGTTGGTATGCTAGTCAATTTATTCTCTTACGAGTGAAAATGAAGAAAATAATTGGAAAAAATATCTTCTCCCTCCCCACGTCCCATCCCGAACCTCGGTGGAAAATCGTTTATGGCTAAAAGTTAACTATGATCTTTATTTCCTTTTCGCTCTTCTAATGAAAATTGGAGCCAGGGCTGTGCAATTCTAACACTTAATTAGAGTTCTTTTTTAACTTGGATCGATATACGCCAGCCGTATATATAACGAACGAGACAAAAACGGTGCTATATTTATGTAAAAATTGATGAAATAACTTCCATTATCTTAGTAATAAAAGTATCTTTCGTACGATATTTTAAATTAAAATTTTACAACGAATTTTTCAGATACATTATGTCGATCTACAGTCAGTACAACTACAATCTTTTATATATGACATACTTTCACTTACCGTTACATGTGTATTTTTATTTTTATTTATGTTTATTCTAGATTATTGACTTAATAAATATATTTTGTTTTTTAACGTATGCATAAATAACTTAATAACATTTATTATAACAATAAAAAATGGCTAAATGAGTGAAAAAAGCTTTTAGAATATTGAGGAAAAAGTAAAACGGTATCGGTATAATTATTTAAGTGGTAAGAAATTTAAAAAAAACTGAATTTGTAATTACTTTATTACTATATTTTTCTCGTTTGTATATCTACAGCTATATATTTTAAGAAACATTCATTTTTTTATTAAAATCAAATTTTTTTAAGAGTAGAGTCAAGTCAGAAAAAAAAATTCTTTAGTTTACACTCTATATGTATAGAAAAGTAAATATGTTTATGTAGTATGAAAATAAAGAAAAAGAAAATTTTTCAGCCTATTTGAATCAATTTCTGCAGAGGTATGGTTAAAAAAGTAGTAAAAACAAGGGCTTAGCAAAAATGTCTCCTGCAGGAAACCATTTGTAGTAGAATCGTGAACCTGAAAAAAATGAAAATATTTCTTCGAACACTACAAATCTATATGGGCTTTTTATTCTAAATTCATAAATGCAATTTTGGGACTGGTTTAAGTTAATAAAAAACAAAAATTAGGTATTTTTAGTAACGTAATTCTTTTCTAAAAAGTGAAAAAACAGACCCAAAATTGAATTTTTTATTTGTAGTCTTTGTAGGAAGATATAGATTTGTAATCTTCGAAGAAACATATTCAAATTTTTCAGATTTATATTTCTAAATGGTTCCCTGTAGGGGACATTTCTGCTAAGCCCTTATTTTTACTACTTTTTTTAAGTATATCTATAGAAATTGATTGAAATAAACTGAAAATTTAGTTTTTTCTTTATCTTTATATTACTAAAACATATTTTACATTTTTATAACAACATATTGTAAATTAAAGAATTTTGTTTTTCTAATTTTTCTGACTTGATTCTACCCTTAATTAACATGAGCAAGCATGACAAATTTTAATATCTAGAAATAGATAATAAAAAAATGATGGATGTTTAAGAATATTGTTAAAAAGATATACTAATTGTGTTATATAAATGAAATTTTTATATTAAATAAAAAAATTAGATATGTGTATGATCAAATTACGTAAATGTACGTTAAAATTTTCTGTATCAGACTATATATAATTTTTTTCTTTAAAATTGTAATCAACTTTTTAAAAAATAAATATTTATTTACAAATATTTTTTGAACTGTAGAGAAAATTTATTAATTATTGTCTTTATAATAAGAGATTAACTTTTTTATATCACAGACTTTATTTTTTTTATTTTTTATATATATTTTTAAATACTCTTGAAACAGTTCTAGAAAGTATGAATAAAGATATTCATTTAAGTAAATGGTATACCCGGATTAATAAAAATAAACGTTCATGATTTTTTTATTGATTTTTACAAAACATTTTTATTATGCTTTATTATTATTTATGGACAGCCCTGGTTTCGATTTACAAATGTGCATGATTGTGGATTATACTTGAGGACCGAAAATATGAAATTTGTCAAGCTAATATTTTTGGCTACATGCCGTCCTGGATGAACATTGTTAATGCAGAGTATTATAAATTATAAAAAAATATATTTGCAAGTAACAGGGACAACTGGCAGTTATTAAGCAATTATTACCAGTTTCACGATGCGCATGTATGCATTGAGATACTGTAATTTATCAAAGCGATATATGCCTTTCTCCTCTGTCGCTCTATTTGTTGATCTTGGATCTAGATTGGATTTAAAATCTAACGCGACCAAGTCTTGTAGAATTAATAAAAGATTGTAATAGAAGATGATCGCATGAGTGATCGATTAATGAAAATACATATGCGTTGTGTTTCATAAAAAAAATTGTCTTTTTTTTTCCCAAGAATTTCACATATTTTATTTATTCTAAACTCATTTGCTTTTCCAGCAATTACAAATGTTTATGTTTAAAAGAATATATTTTTCAGAGATACTTTAAAATCTTAGAAAATTCTGTCAGTAACAAAAATATACAACTCTATATAGTTTATGTAGTTAGATTAAATATTCATCATAAAAAAGAATTATTTCATTCTAATTTAATGTTAAATTGAATTGCTTTTATGTAAAAACTACATATAAAAAATGACTGTTGTTCTTTTCAAAAAATATCCCTAGAATTCTTATGAAAAACTAGCATTTAAGTAACATTTTAACTAAATGAAAAGTTTAAGTAACAAATAAAACGAACATTTAATCCCTTAATTGAATTTTTTTCTAAACGCGATTGCAAATTCGTCTTATTATTATACTAGGCCGTCTATATTAACAAGTGTCAAATTCGTAGAGGCATAATACGAATTCGAAAAATTGATGTACAAAAGTAGGAAGCTCCAGTAAATTTGTCGTTAGTTAGATTTGGAGACAAGCTCACGTTGCGCGTAGAAAACGGCATCGTGCACGGTTGCAAAGATCATGAAGGTGAGTTCACCGAACTCGAGATGATCGCACTTATGCACCATGTCGAAGACAATAGGCGAGCAAGCGGCCAGATAGACGGGCACGTCGATCTGACTGAAGACGGAAACGATTTCTCGCAGCACTTTTACACCGCTGGAGTCGATCTTAGCAATGGCGCCCATGTCAACGATGACACAGCGCAGAGTGTATCTGTTCTCGAAGTCGTTCGGCTCCACGTAGATACCTTTCTTCGCTAGTTTCGCTCGGTACTTAAGCACCTGACGCGGGCGCACCCCCACCTTCTCTTGCAGCTCGTTGCTCAGATGCCCGGCATTCATGAAATTCAGATTGCCCGCGTAATGGAAGATCTTTATTCCAAAGATCTCCGCGACCTGGTGCAAATGTTTAGTTTATGTTGTTTAATGATATTTCTGAAATATTTTCTTGATTATACTTACCCCTATATAACGACTTGTATCCAAATATAATTCTGTATTTGGAACATGACCAAGCAAGCAGCTATAAGGTATGACACTTTGGAATAAAATACTTGCTATTGACGCTAGCAACCCAATAATTAAACCAACATCAATGTTTATAATCACAGTAGATAAAAAGGTCATAAACCATACTAGACCATCTATTTTGCTAAGTTTCCAAAATTTCACTAATTCTTTGGCCTGCACTAGCATTCCTTTCAATGCTACCTTAATGTGAATAACAACATTTTAATTAAAATATTGCTTTTAAATTAATTTGAAGATATGACAGCTAATGGAATGTACTTACAACTATAATTGAAGCTAAAATACATCGCGGTAGTGGTTCAAAAAAGGGCCCAATCCACAGTAGTATCACAAGTAAAATCAAACACGAAACTATGCTGGCAAGCTGTGTTTTTCCACCAACAGCTTGTTGAATTAAAGATCTACTTAATGACGCTGATACTGGCATGCATGAAAAAAAAGAACCAAATATATTGCCACTACCCTGAAAAGAATTTCCGAAATTTTAGTATTATTATTCATACATTTTTACTTTAAATTATTAATATTACCATAGCAAATAACTCTTGATTAGAATCAACGTCATAATGCAATTTCTTTGCAAAAATTAAGCTCATTGACATGGTTACAGTATAAGAAACCATAGTTATCCCAATGCTTTCCATAGCAACAGTAGGTAACAATTTAAAAGCTGGCAGCTGTGGTTCAGGTATACTATTCCATAATTTTATTACCTTAAACATTGATAGGATTTATTTCTTGCAAGTTACATTTTCATTTAAATTAAAAGCTTATTCACCCTATTGGTATATTTCCAACAGTTTTTATACCATATTTTGAGGATAAATCACAATAGCGAGATACCATTGTTCCTGCTATGACAGCAATTAATTCTATAGGTACAGGAAAACTGCACCTTTTACTAACCCATGGCTGAAAATAAAATATTTTTAAATTTTTTGGAAAGATTAAATTTTTGTTTAAATTTGATACATTTTAAAAAATAAAAGATTAATAATTTTTATGAAGAAAAAAATAGTATCAAATTTATGATTTATAAATCTTTATATTTATAACAAAATTGTTACTTTTAGAAATTCATTATTAAGAATCATGATACAGCTAGCAATAAGAGAAATTATCACTGCAGCTGTGTTTGCATCTGGAATGTCATTGAAGATAACAACAATTGTCTGAAAAAATAATTAACTATTAATTTCTAATCTACTCACGCAGGTATATCTAAAAAGAAAATACTTTTAAAAGCTTGAAATATCCTCTTGGTTTAGCTGAATTTAATCCTATCAAGTCAAATACTTGAGATAACAAAACATGAACTGCTGCTCCAGTAGTGAAGCCGTTTACAAATGTTTCACTCAATAATGTACTAATTATGCCTAATCTAAATACATACATAACAAGCTAAAAAAAAATAAAATTGTTAGTATCATTTATTTCTTTTTATATAAAAAATTACATAATTGCTTATGTAAGTAACAGGGTCTAATTAAATTTAATTTTCTAAATTTACCTGTATTATTCCGACCGTGAATGTGACAGTGGTTGCCACTTGCATTGGTGTGTAAATGTCTGTATTGTGAATTCTCAGCTGGTAGTCATGTGTATTATTAGCACTACTAATGGTATCCAAGGGTGTTGCGTAGGAAGTGACAGCTCTACCTGTCATAAGACACACGACAGCAAATGTTCCTAATTTTTAAAATATTTTGTGTCATTTATATAATTTATTCAAATCATTTTTATTATTTTTTTTTATAAACATAAAAAGAAAAAATACAGATTTTTAAATATCTATAGTTTTACATAAAATTTTCCTTGTATTTATCAAAGTTTATATTAGGTATATTGTAGAATATTAGCTAATAAAATCTTACAAAATACTTACCCATAGAAACATGTCTTGAAGTCCCAAGAAAAACATATATAAGTACAGGAAAAAATGCCATATATATCCCAACTACTGGAGTTAAATTTCCTAACAATGCGTAAGCCATACCTTGCGGAATATGCATTATAGCCACAGTAAGACCAGATATTATATCATAAATTAAGTCATTTTTCCATTTATATTTTCTAAGCCAGTAAGAGGCTGGAACTACATTTTTAATGCATTTTTTACAGCTTGCAGACCCTACAGATTTTTTAACATTTTCTATCACTAAAAGAAATTAAAAAAATTATGTTTAAATGAATTTAATACTGTTAAAAATAGTTAGAAAAAAAATAAAAATAATTACCAGATATTTTTGGTTTCTCATACTGATATAATTCACGTAAGACTTGTTCTTCAAGCACAGGTCTTTCTACATTCAATTTCAAAACAGCCTGTGAGTCTTTCCCTCTGCTGTCTGTAAAAAATATTCACTTGTTATAATTTATTGAAACTGTTAATTTTACATTTACTAACTTACGCAGTTCCCGCATTTCAAAAATTTAAAAATTAAATAGTAGCTTTCGTCAAACTTATAATTTCATATTATTAAAAAACAGAGTTACCAAAATGAATAAAAACTCGAGAAATTCACGGAGCGCGACACTTGATTGTCGTTAATGTTTGAAACCTTTCACTAAATCATCGGTCACTTACAATAAGGTATACAAAAAATTCAATCGATAAGCATATATATCATGCCTATTACAACAAGTGTAATTTCCGCGGTAATAAAGGCGGTCGCGCTCTTGCGTTTTTTATAAGTAAATCTCGTCTCACCTTGAAAACGTCGTACATCATGCGTATCGGTGTTGGATGCCATGGTATCCGTGAGCTCGTCCCCGCGAAACCACAGGACGACAAGAATTTTCCCAGCCTACCCCTCCAACATGTCTTCAAAAAGTTGCCTCGATCTTGCGCTAATTGCATCACGGGAATCATATCCTCGTGACCATCGTGACTGACCATTTAAAAACAGTAAAACAATGATCCACGTTAAGAAGCTCAGCTGCTCAGCCGCTCAGAGAGTTTCAGGGACAAACAGAGCAAAAACAGATAGTCTTGCGCCGTCAATAACATCACTCGCGGCTCGCACACTCGGTCGGCCACTCGACCTCGCCTCAACATCGGCACCTGCTGCCGTAGTCGGCAGAGCAGCTTGCGACCACCACACACCCACACACACACACACACACACACACACACATATATATAATGATAAGCAGGCAAAGCAAAAAAACTTAATTTTTACACTGCAATTACAATGCGTTTCAATTTCAGCACTGTCCTGTTTAAATTAAAACAAAAAACAATTAAATAAAATATATGCATTGTAAATGACTAGATCGTCGTATAAAAAAGCTTAATATCATTTTCTTTCAGTGACATTAAACATGTATGTACATCCAGCGCAGGTGAGTTGTCATACCCCTTAGACAACATTACATTCTTATGAATAGGGGGTGACGATTCATCCATGCTGGGTGAACACTTTACAATTCCATAATGACCATAACTATAAATAAAAAATTATAAAATTTTTCTCGTAAATGAAATAAATAAAATGTCAATGATTGTTTAGCTTCCACTTAATTTATTTGTACATAGTTATTAAATTTATGGATAACTATTGTAATAATTATCTTCGCGATTTTCTAAAATTGAAATTTAGATATAAAATTACTATTGAATTTGTACAAATATGGTGAAAATTGCATACATCATAAAAATTGATTGTTGGTATGATTATATCTTTACAAAGTTAATCTTTCATTCATTCATTCAAAATAGTATAAATTCATTTATTTAAAAATAATTAGTCTACTTTTTAGCAAATGATATTTTCATTGCATGAGACGGTGTGATCTTAAAACCTTGAAGTGCATCTTTAGCTGCACCTGACTGAACTTCATTTTCAAACTCCACAAAAGCAATGTCATGTCGATTTGGAACTAAACGCACTTCTTTAAAGCCAGGGAATTGATTAAACAACATGGACAACATCATCTCACTAGTTTCATCTGGCAAATTTGTAAGGAACAGAATTTGATTAGGTGGCTGTTCAGGTACTGCTGCATTAGTCATTCCCATATGTGCAGGAACACCTGGTGCATAGCCCATTTGTTGTTGTTTAGCTTGTTCTTTCGCTCTCTTTTTAGCTTTCTTTGCTTCTTCATCAGCGGCTGGTACTATTCTCTTAGGCTTCTTTGGTCGCTCTGTGAATGTACCCTTCATTTTAGCAATAATATCACTGTCTGTCTTGGAATAATTTATTCTCTGCAAAATAAAAGATTTGATGTATCAAATAATTCTTTTTAAAAATATTATTTATTTATTAATAATCATGCTGAAAGTTTTGCTGATTAAAACATAGATAAACACATTTCATAATAATAGTAGATTATACGCCAAGGGCGGTAGAATAAGAATGGTCCCAGATCGCACATAAATTATCACCCGAGCAAAAGAAGAGGGTGATAAACATGTAATTTGAGGCATTCTTCTCCTCCATATTGTGTATACTACTTTTTGATCGAGCGAAGCTGGAATTGCAACCTTCTCGATTGGGAGGGAAGTTAGTACTTCCAACATGTTAAGCCGAAAAAGTTATTTTATACACTATTAGATTTATTAAAGTGCTATTACATAAATTTTTAATCTTTGCTTTTTAAAAGAGCTGACATCCATTTAAATTTATAAATAAGAATAAATATAACTAAATTCCTATTAACTTTTAGTTTTTTCTTATTTTTCTTATTTTGTAAATTTAATAAACTATGAAACATTCAATTATAAAATCAAAATTTAAAAAATTCAATATCACAGTTCTTAAGATGTTTTGACAACCACTTAGCATAATACCATCCTCGTGGTAGAGCCACAGCATTATAAGTATTGAGTGCAAGATATGTATATATTTAATAATAAAAAAATGTATTAAGTTCCTGTTTACCATTGGTTTATCATAAAATGGAAAACCTTGCATTGATCTGAGAGCATTTGTTGCACTAGCAATTTCCTTGAAAATAACAAATGCCTGCCCTCGCATTTTCAGAGTTTTTAGTGCAACAATGTCTAAAATTTGACCAAATTGTGAGAAGATAGCATACAAAGATTTCTTCAATTCTTCTTTTTTAATCTTTTCGTTTAAATTATTTATGTAAATAGTATTGTTTGGTCTTATATCCATGATGCCCTGCAATGAGATTGAGGTTATGTTAGAAAAATTAAGAATGTTGTCATTCACTAGAAAAAAACGGTAAAGAAATTAAATAATAATAATTATATTTTTATTAAATATTAATATATTAGTTACATTTTTTAAATTTATCATAAATGAATAAGAATATTATATCCAATAATGTTAAATTGTCAGCGTTAATTTTATAATAAAATGTAAGAAAAGTAATGATTAATTTTTACTCATTCGATAAATTCATAAACTTAATACTTACTGTGATTTGTCAAATATAAATCCTCCGAATAAAAGTATAATTTTTATTTTTATTATAATAAAATTCGACCGGATTTTAGCGTTAGTAAACTATATATTTTTGTCCGGCATAGGACCGCCATAACGCATTATAGCGCAATTAATTTAGACCAATTTACATGAAAGCGAACCGTAAAAGCGAATCCTCACTTATATATAAGTAAAATACTCACTATAAGTAAAATACTCACTTATTTATAAGTAAAATCGAAATTTAAAATATTTTCATTATTGCACATTAAGTTTCATAATTACAAATTACAATGTTTACTCAATCGCATTGAATAAGACTAAATAAAATTTATAGGAATAAAATTGGTATTTGCACAAAATATGAAAGAAAAAGGACCCTGTAAAACTTCAAACTCGTCCAAATGTTTTAAAATTGCGCTTGTATTTATGTATAGATTGCTGGCTGCATTGCCACTGCAGTTTGCCTTCAGGAGTTGGGACCCTGCATGGGTACGCTAACCGTCCAATGGCAACAAATAGTTCGTATCTTTATAAAAGTTTATACTTTTATATTTAGTAAAATTCAAATAAATAAAATATAAGTAGTGAAGGAAAACAAGTGAAATATATTACTCTGCTTATGTGGATAATCTGTTCGATTCTTACCTGAATTTTCGCCATTTTTCTTTAAAAAATGGAGGAGAACAGTGTCTGTGACTTGACGATCTCGGAAAAGTTTCAAGAACCAAGGAAAAAGTTTTGGCTTGTAAGGAAAACTCTTTTAAATTACGGAAATTATCACCATATATCAAAATAAAAGTTTGCTCAAAATATTTACATAATAAATAATTTTTTCTTAAAATTTTAAACGTTGAAATATTGTTTATTTCTTACATAACCAGTGATACTTTTTTTTACTTATACTAAAACCTGTAATCTAGAATTTATCTTTAGAAATGATAATTTCTGTTATTTAGCGTTCAAGAAAAAGACCAAAAAGTGATGCCATAAGTATTAACTCTATGGATATTTCCATAGACTCTACGTTAGGTAAGAGAAAAAAACGTAGGAAGATATCAGAAGTAGCCAGTAGTTTTTTTGCATCATCAAGTGGCAAATTGTTAGACCGAACCATAAATGCTTCAGAAGTATCATTTATAGATGTAGATCCACCATCTGCTAAAAAGAAGTATATTCATATTTTTGTTTTTAATGAATAAAAAACTTTTCTTTATTAACATTATTAATAAAAAAATTTTTTTAGAATACGAATAAGTAATGAACATGCTGGAAATGTAGCAATAAGAAGTTGGATGCTTGATGTTGCTGAATTAGATATTACATCTACTTTGAGTCGAAGAGAAATAAAACGTCAAGAAGCTATTTATGAATTATTTTGTGGTGAAAATGTTCTTCTAAATGATCTTTGTATACTCAGGGATTTTTACTATCTACCTCTATTAGGCACTAATATATTCACTACTGAAGAATTAATTACTATTTTTGGGGACATAACAAAACTAATTCAGATCCATGGAAAACTTCGAGATGAAATGGTTGAACTTAGAGACCGTTCAGGATTCACTGACTGTGTTGGACCTACCATAGTTGATTGGGTAGGAAGAGTATTAACTATACTAAAGTATATAAATGAAATTTTACATTATATTTATCATTTATTTCAGCTTACTCAATTAACCGATTTATATGTGGAGCGATGTAAGACACAGATTTGGGCAAGACATCTTTTGGAATCCAAGAAGATGACTTGCAAACGTTTTCAAGAATTTTTAAAAAAAAAGTCTGAATCTCTTAGGTCAATAGATGTATGGTCTTATATTGATGTGCCACGTTCAAGAATAGTCAAATACCCCTTATTGGTAAATGAAATTTTACGACACACTCCAACAGGACATGTTGATGAGGCTGCTCTGAAGAGAGCAGCAGAAATATTATCTGGATTATTGAAAAATATTGATCAAGCTATGGGCGATGCTGAGTGCAATTTAGCTCAAACTAGAATAATTGTGCGATCAGAATTTGATCCTGATAAGTGTATAGAAAATGCTACAGACTTAATAACTGAAGGACCTCTAAAGGATCCTAAAGGAATGGTAAATATAAAATAATATTTAATTTTCCTAAGTATATAAAATATTTTTATTTTAAGTGAATAGTAATAACACATATTTTCTTTTCAGAAATATCACTGCTTTCTTTTCAATACATGTTTTGCTCTTACTAAATCAAATAGGCGTCCAAATAGGAAGTACATTCTCTGCTTTCCAGTAATACCTCAGGATCAATTAAATGTACAAATAGTTACTCCAAATAAAACTGCTGCAAGTTTTAAGATTGGAGAACATATTTTATTAAGTGATGATGAACACCATAGAAGACACTGGTTGGATTCCTTCAAACGTCTTTCACTGCCAAGATTTGAATCAAGACGTAAACAAAGCCTTACTAAAAATGAAAAAGGAAAAGAAAATGAACCTGAAGTTCCTGATAGTATCAAAAACGAGCCAAATAGAAGGTCTAAAAATAGTATTAAGGATGGTTACTTTACAATTTCTTTGAGGAAAACATTATTAAGGCAAACTAGAAATAGTATTGACAATACTTAACTTGATATACAAATTATGCTTTATTTTCATATTAATCGAGTCATACAATTGATAGTTTATATCTTAAAAAGTAAGATGAAAAATCGATTATCTTAAGTCTTTATTAAATAATGTAAGCTATTGTAATGAATACTTTATATTTTGTACAGCGCCATACCACCTAGGTAAGCGTTTATATATATCAAAGATTTGTATTAAACTTTTCTATATCACTGGATATTATTATTTTTATTACCCTGCTAAAAATTTTATATAACATTCAACTTTACCGCGTTTACATTCAAATTTATTTATTCACATAGTTGTTTTTAAATAAAAATATTTACATTTTACAAGTGGAATAAATATACATTTTTTGCAATATAAAAATAACGTACATAAATACAAATATATAGATTTATAAAATGAATATTCAAGAACTGCACAAATGTAAGTTCTAAGTAATTAAAAATTAAATATTTAAATTTAAGTTTTTGTAGGTTTCATTGAATTTCCATCAGGATATCTTTTTTTGAAAGCCTTGATTAATTGTGGATCAATTAAATGAACACCATCAACTTGATTTCCCAAAGTGATCCAGTTTGGTTGAACATTATGTGGTCTGCCAAAAAGTTCAATTTTTCTTGTGCCAGGGCTCATCCGTTCAATAATTCCATAAATTTCATCTGGCTTATGACTTGTAGCTCTGACTTCAGCTACAATCACATCACTATCTAATCCTCGATTAATACGAGGATTTCCCTTCATACCCACAAGACAATGCTCTTTGCCATGATTCAGCCAATGCCCAGTACGACCAGTTCGAATTATTCTCTGTAACTGATTTGTTTTTACCCAAATAATTTCATCAACTCGTTCGTAACCCCACAGCTGAAGACATTCTCTTCCTAGTTCCATAGCTCTTCCTGTCACCCATAAAAATAACAATCCCTCATCCTGTAATGCAGGAATTCCTAACTGTCGCATTTCATCATCAGACATTGTGCCATAAGGAAGTTCCATGTGAATATCCCATGGAGGATCTGCCATGATAACAGCAAATTTGCCAAGTACAGTCATGTCTAAATATCGAAGGTCACACTGAATCCATTGAGGTGGATATAAAGTCAATTCTGTACTATTTTTAGTAGACAACACAGTTGAATTATCTGTTATTGCAACATGTGTTGAATGCTTATCACAAGTACCATTATTTGTGATACTCTCATCAGCAGAAATATTATTATGATGCTGTTGAGTTGTAGAACCATCAACTTCATAGTGTACATATTTACAAGTATCCATGTGAAAGCAAGTATTTAAGAAACTGCAATCACCAAGAGATTCATCTGTGTGACTTTGAATTATTTTTTTAAAATGCAGCTTTTTACATTTATTAGCAAAACCCTGATTAAGTTTAGCACAATCCACTCGAGTACCATGAGGACAAAATTCCATCACCTGTGCTCCACCTTGAGAACGAAACCTTTCTGCCAATGATTTTTCTTTAGAAGTTTGTTTAGAAAGAAGATCTAATATTTGTTCTCCTACTTTTTTATTTTCTTTTTCTCGAATAGTTGGCATTGATATAAGGGACATAATATCTTCCGCGCTCTTTGAATCAATCTTGGTCTGTTTTTCAGGTGGTGGAATATCGCTTGCTTCAGATGTTGTTGATTCTGTACTTTCTGCATTTTCAATAATTTCAGAAAAACTTTCAATATTAACAGGTTGTGCTTCAGCAAGTGAGAGAACAGTGTATCCAAATACTCCATTTTCAGTTACTTCTTTAATTCTAAAAATTAAAAAATAAAATGAATCACTGTCAAATATTAGTAACTTCTGTATTTTAGAAAAGATATATCGACATACTTTACAATTTCTTGAGTTGCAAGTTTCTCTAATATTTTATTTATATCAGCATGCGATACATCTGCATTTAAATTTTTTCTTAATTGATCCAGCAGTTCTGCCGAAGTAATTGGAAAATTTGTATGGGTGTCATGAAGTATGCACAACACATCGTGTTCATATTCTGTATAATTTGGTGTTGTGGATGTATTTGAACCTAATGGAAAAAAATAACATTGTATTACAACTGTAAAATTTTGTTATGTTAAAATTAACTCTTATATTTAGCTTCAGTAGTACCTGGTGATTTAAGTGGTTCGCTACTATTCAGAGACAAAGTCAACGAAGATCCGGATGTCAATGTAAACAATTCATGCCTCTCACGCTTTCTTTTTTGCAATTTTTCTCTTAAACAATTTCTTTTAATTTTGATAGCTTGAATTTCCTCAAAGGCATCGGTCATTTTTAATCTTTACTCTCGATCCTCGGATCGCGTCTATTCAGATTTCAGCCGCTGCGTACCATCCCATCGATATTACCTCCGGCTGGTAAATGCAAAGAAAATATGCCAAAAATAGCAGAAAACTTTTTAATACTTTTAAAAATCGCCATCAAAATAAATACTTTAATAAACACTATATAATAAATTAGTGAAAAGCAGATTCTGGACTCTGTTTTGTCCTAATCGTTACAACTTTTTTAGGGTTAGAGAAGTTTCAATTTTCAAAATCAACAAAAAGTATTCTACAATAGCCCCGCTTCGTTGCTCTGCTCTGTTCCGTTGAAATTCATTTCGAGTATATCTATATACAATATATATACAGATATATTCATAATGCATTTCAACGGAGCAGAGCAACGGAGTGGCAGGAGTCTCTCTACAATAGATTCCCCCTGTTCTGCACCAGGTGGTGCGCACACGGCGCAGCGCATGGGACGGAACATGTTGTAGAAAGGCCCCTGCACGCGCGTCAGTACGTCACACTCATACACGTTAATTTGCTTGCACTCATTTGTTGTTGTATGTGCAGCATGCATGATCCGCCCTCCTCGCTGTGACAGTGCCTGGCCAGCGGTTCGTGACAGTGGCCAGCGGTTCTACCCTCTATGTGTCTTTCTTTCGTCAACAAATTAAACTAAATATTATTAAATATAATTTTCTGCCACTTTTAATTGTTATCAATGCATAGTTCAAAATGATACTCAAATACAGAGTTGAGTACTTTTTCTACTTATTTATGAATACCAAAATAAAAATGTTCATCAGTAACTTGGTTAGAACTTAACTGCTAATGTTTAAAAATTTCGTACATTTTCAAAAGAGTTGTTATCACTTATTTATTAAAAATGAACATTACAGATGTAATTAAGACTCAAAAGGTTTGCTTACAATACATTATTTTAAAACATTGTAAAGTAAATTAATTTTATTAAATTATTAATATAATTTTTTTAGGTGGAAAATGTTTTAATGCTTGATAAGTATGGAGTGAAGCACACTTTAGGAACATTTTATTTAACTGAAACACATTTTATTTTTATGGAACCAAATGGAAAGAAAAAAATTTGGGTAAATAGTACGATCAGTTTCTATTTTATTAGAGAACTGTTATAATTATTTGTATGATGATTTCAGGTTTTAAATACTCATGTTACTTCTACGGAAAAATTTCCATTGTTAACAAGTGGCTCCCCTCTTCATATAAAGTGTAAAAATTTTTTTGTAGTCACTTTCGTAATTCCAAAAGAAAGAGACTGTCATGAAGTTTATTTAACTCTACTAAGACTGTCTTCTCCAAGTAATTATCAAAATATTAATATATGTTATATTTAATTTATCGGATCTATAATTATACTCATAAAAGTATATTCCAATCACTTCAGCTAGACCAGAAGACTTGTACTGTTTTCATTATAAAGGTAATAATGAAGGATTATTACAAGAAGTTGGATGGAATTTTTTCAGTATTCAAGATGAATATCAAAGACAAGGTGTTCCAAATGAAGAATGGTCTTTATCTTACTTAAATGTTAATTATGAAGTTAGTACACTGTATATAACGTTCTTCGCCTAATTGTTTTAGTTTCTTAAGTCAATAATAATTCAATGAACTATTTTTATTTTCAGCTGTGTGAAACATATCCAAAATATTTATATGTTCCTAGTTCATGTAGCAATGTTGTACTAACAGGTAGTGCAAAGTTTCGCAGTAAAGGAAGACTACCTGTACTAACTTATTTATACAATAATAAGGTATACAATAATAAATTTTTAGTTTTCATTTTTAAAATTTTTAAAAATTCAATGAAAAAGTTTGCTTATTATTATTTCATGCTATTTAATTTAACAGGCATCTATTTGTCGATGCAGTCAGCCACTTTCTGGCTTCAATGCACGTTGTTTAAAAGATGAACAAATGCTCTATAATCTTCTTTGTACAAATCCTCATTCATCATATCTTTATGTAGTTGATACAAGGCCACGGGTAAGCATTTTTAATTAAAAAAAATAAGTGTTACAGAAATTGATTCTAATATTTTATACAGATTAATGCAATGGCCAATCGAGCTGCAGGAAAAGGCTACGAAAATGAAAATTTTTATGATAATATTAAATTTCAATTCTTTGGAATTGAAAATATTCACGTAATGAGATCAAGTTTGACTAAATTAATAGAATGTATGTACCCTATTGACACACTTACTAAATTGAATATTTTTTAACATTTTTGTAAATTTTGTAGTGCAAAAAAGTACATCAATGAGTTCATTTTTAAGTGGGCTTGAAAACAGTGGATGGTTAAAACACATTCGCGCCATACTGGAGACATCATGGTTTATAGCACGTAATATTATAAATGGAATCAGTGTTGTTGTGCACTGCAGTGATGGATGGGATAGAACAGCACAAGTGTGCTCTTTAGCAGCTTTGATGCTGGACCCATTTTACAGAACTATTCATGGCTTTCAAGTAAAATTTTTTTATACCTTTTAAAATTTGTAAATATTTGTTAAGATATAAGGCAAAATCTAAAAATTGCATTTCATTAGGTATTAATTGAAAAGGATTGGCTTGCTTTTGGCCACAAATTTAGCGACAGATGTGGCTTTATAACAACTGATCCTAAAGAACTTGCGCCAATATTTACCCAATTCATTGATGCTGCTTATCAACTTTTGCAACAATTTCCATATATGTTTCAATTTAATGAACAATACTTAATTACATTGCACGATCATGTACAAAGTTGTCAATATGGAACATTCATAGGAAATTGTGAGAAAGATCGACAATTTTTAAAGTAAGTATATGTAATAAAACTTTAATAAACACTTCAACAACCCATTTTTAATTTTTTAAATTACTCCAGACTTTCAGAAAGAACATATTCTTTATGGGCTTACATATCTCAACACATAAATGAATTCATAAATCCATTGTATTCAAGCAGTGGATATAAAGAAGAAGCTAGTCAAATACTTAAGCCAAAACTTTCACCACAGAATATTGTGTAAGTGACCATAAGTGCAAAAAAAAGTGAAAAGTAAAAGTATTGCAATATTAATTTCTTGTTTGCAGATTATGGCGGGGTCTTTACTTTAGGTTTGAAAATGGTGTTCATCCGAGAGAATCTTGTGATGAATTTCTTTTAACTATTAACAGTCATGTAAACTCTCTTGAAGATCATATAAAATATCTTACTAAAGTATGGGTATTACATATTTTTAAACATTAACAATCATTAATATATGCTAATATTATTATTTTTCTCAGAAGGTGAATTCAATAGAACAATTAAAATCATCAAATAATGTTGAAACTGCACCATCTAATAAGAATAATTTAGATAGTGACTGTTTAAAAGAAAACCATCTTAAGAACACTTTTATAAATATTATAAATAATACGGATAGTAAAAGTAAAATAGAAATGAAACAATTATTAAGTGAGCTCAATTCTGCAGCTTTAGAATGGAAATCTTCCAGAAACTTGGTTGAATGTAAATGTGCAACTACATTTGATGCTTTCAATAAAAAGGTAAATACAATATTACCGATAATTAATTGGTACTGGCAAAAAAATTTCATTTTCTAAAATTCTTTTTAGTACCATTGCTGGTCGTGTGGAAATGTTATATGTGAAAGATGTATGGCTGTGAATAGTGTTCTTGCAGGAGGTTTAACTCAGAAAGCAATACCAACATGCAAATTTTGTTCCCAAAAATCTTCAGAAGCATCACCCATAACACCATAAAAAAATTATCCTTTACATACCTAAACCGTTTTTACAGACATTAAAAAACGAAAATAAAATTAAACCAAATTAATAAAATATAATTGTGTTACATAATAAATTTACTGCATTCATTATAAGGATCAATGGTTTTATTTTTGCAAAATCTACAAATATCAGTACATAAATTACACAAGTAGATTTAACATTCACACCTAATATAGTTTATTCATCAAAAATATTAATTACATTATAACAATTTTCCTTTTTTCTTTTTATGCCTTTTCTACAAAGTTTATTATTTTCATCAAGTGTAAATTTTAGAAAAAGTTAAGTTTGCTATTTAAATTAAAAATATTTAAAATCTAATGTATTATACTACCGCTTAAAGAATTTCAATTTAACGAAGCTAATAATGCTTACAAATACTTAAGGAGAAAAAATATTTTTATATCATACATTAATAAAATTGAAACTTTAAAAATAACTTTATGTGATGAAAAATGTTTTAAAACAACTTTATAGGATATCTAAAGAATAGTAGTGAATAATTAAATTTAAAAACTACAATGTATAATAAAATTCAAGGCCAGCTTGTGAATGTTGAAAAAAAAATATTCAATTAAAATAGAAGTGTGAATTATAAAAGTTTAAGAATTGCATTTCTTATGTCCAAAATTTAATAGAAATTCTGTAACAATAGCTCTTTACTATTAAAAATCATGCTGAATCTTTGACAAGTATATACTTTTAATAGCAACATAATTTTCATAATTTTATATTGAATATGATTATGAAATACGCGAATTTGTAATTGTAAAGTGTCTAGATCCCCCCTGTTTCGTGAATATTAGAATATCGAAGTTTATGTACATATACATTGTATATGTAATCTTTAATTGCATTTACTTAAAACGAAGTGTAAAAATCTGATTCCAACAGTTTGTATTTTACAAAATCTAAATACACTTCGTTGAGTGTTAATCGGTAACAATTCGTCGGTATTTTCTGTTCGGTGGAAATACTTCTTCATCCTCTTCACCTTCTCCCGCAAGGAATGGATCATCATAAGCGTAAGTAGGTGCCCATTTTAATAACAATTTTTCGAAGAATTCTTCGAGACTTCTGGCTTCTTGATACACTTGAGAATCCACCTTTAAAAATTATTATAAAAATTATTTTTCTCACAGTAGACAGCATAATGTAATTTTTTAAATTGCATAAAGTATACTTGCAGGGTTGAATGTAAAAGCATTTTTGAACATTAATCTAATATCGTCCATCACCTGTTTCAAATCTAAATAGTGATTTTCATTTTCTGGATTAAGTTTATCTCTTATCATGTCCAGAGCAATAGGTTTCTTAATAATACGATGATATTCAGTGATCTATATGTAAATACAATACAAATTTATTATTTTTGTTTTATTGTATTTAAAACAAAATTTTCAATTTTTTTATACCTCAGGTGACACGACTTCTCTGAAAGGCAAACTTTGTTCATATTGGCAGTATAATTCCAAAACAATTCTTTGAGCAATTCTCAAGTCTCTTGAACTTAGTTGGTTTGGTTTCTTTTCTCCAGGAAGATCCTCTGAAGAATCAAGGACATTTGTACAAAGCATGCACTGCCAAGTTTCACTTTCACTGAAATTAATTAGTAAAACCATTTTTAATTTCTTTGCTTATTAAAGTTTACTAACTTACTAAAGTTTAATTAATAATTTGGAAAACTTACTGTGGAAATGATTTTAAATTTGGTATATGGCAGTACAAATGGAAGACTTTTGGACATTTGTCACAACAGAGAACTGCATCACCTCCATCCATGCAAACTGCACACCAATCTTCGTTTGGATCGTCTTTTGTCAAGGATGTTGCTAAAAATTATTTTTATTTTTATTAACAATAAGATTATCTCGATTAGCAGAAAAAGTAATTACCTGAAGAATTATCAGTTATATTATTGATCCCTTCATCAGTTGAACTATCCACTTGAGAAGATTCTAGTTGATTTTTTTGAGTTTCTGGAATAACCATGATACCATTGCTGTCTAATTTAGCGATAGTAAGCATTAGATCATTAAGTGATTTTTGACAAAATTTATCTAAGCTCTTTTGAGTCTCCTCATTTTTTTCATGTGGTGCAGGACTAGGTGTCTTAGGCATGGAGGAGCTTACTGTATGACTAATTGATGTTGAATTTTGAGAAACTATTGCAGCATCACTCACAGGTGGACTTAACGTGCTGTTAGTTTTCTATAAAATATAGAAATATTATAAATTATTTAGAAATTTTATATTTAATTCATAATAACTTATTTCTAAATAAGTAATTGTAAAAAACTCTCACTGATTGAACTTCAACATTTGCAGCAGATTGATTTTTCAAAGTAATTTTGTAAGTATCATTCACTGCTGAGACTGTATTTTGTTGAGAAACTGGACTTCTTGCATTATAAGGAGGCACAAGCGAAGAATTCATATTTTGTGGAATATGCCAACGAGCTGATTGCATTGCATGCATTTGTTGTTGTTGATAATTATTAACCATATTCTGTTGAGCTGGTTGATTAGGTTGCCGCATTTGCATGCCGGTGAGTACAGAAGTACCTGCTTGATATGACTGGGGTGGAGCAATTGGTCTCTGAATATTATTCATAGGATGTCTATTCACAGGGTACCTTGGTGGATACCTGTATTGCACTGCATTGTTTGTTGCTCTATATGCAGGTGGATTATGAGCTAATAATCCGCGAAGACTAGCATTTTGATTAAGATGTGGATCTGGTGGTGTAGAAACATGCAACTGCTGTGAATGAGGATGAGTTGATGAAGTCACCTGTGCAACAAATATCATTTAAAAAAATGTATGAACAAATTTCTATGTTATTTTTAAATGATCTATCCTTTATATTAATTCAATTATATTTCTTGATATAAAAAAATGTTTATTAAATAACAAGCTTTTAATGACAACTGTTATAATTAATCAATTGATCAACTGAAGGAAATAATAAAAAAAATCTATTAAAACTTTTTTTTTAATTTATTAAATCTTATACAAAGTTAAATATAAATAATTCTAACAACAAAACTTTATTAATACTAATTTATAGCAGAAAATGATTAAGTATTATCTTAATATACAATAGTGAAAGTGAAATATAAAATTGTGACATATAAATAAAAAAGTTCTCCAACTATGGCCAATATACCTGTTGGTGTCCAAGTCCTGGACGTTGAGGCATTAGCATTTGTTGCTGTGGTTGCATTCGTCCATTATAATTGACATTAAAAGTTGGCATCCTTTGACCTTGAGGTGATGAACGTTGCTGTTGCATGTTATGAGCATTGTAATGCATGAAATTTTGTTGCTGAATCTGCATTTGTTGTGGATTGGCCATATGCTGCTGAGCTTGCATAGAAATTTGTTGGTGGGACGAAATAGGAATGTTTAAAGGCTGATTAATGAACGCATTAAGAGGGATAGCAGCAGGTTGAGAAGATACAATAGAAATTGCTTGTGATGCTAGAGAATTGTCTGTAGGTGGATTAATTGCACATGAATTTAACTGTTTCTGTTCTGCTGGTTCACTTAAAGGAGTAGTAGGTGCACTTGGTTCTGATGGAGGTGTAGCAGATGGATAAACTCTGCCATCGACTACAATTGCTCCAATAGAGGATATTACTAAAAAATACAATCAGAGATGAAGATTTCAGTTAAGTTTCAAAATTTGAAATATAAGGTTTTTTGGATAGTAAACAAACCTTTAATCAAATCCTGTAATTTATCTGTAGATAAAAGGATTCTAACTGGAATTTCTGGATTTGGAATATCTGCCCTTCTATTTTTTATTCGCTGCAAATGATTTGTAACAGATTTTTTAGTATAGAGCAATTCCATGTCGGTACCGTTGTCTAAGGCATATGTAACAAATTCTATGCAATGATCAGTTACTCTAGAAAGCTGATCTAAAGCTATTTTTTTTTCATTCAAAGTGTTTTGTTTTTTATCACAAACTTCGCTTAAACGTGTCAGCAACTGTTTCCCCCTTGAGCTGATTGCGTTTGTTAATCTGTAACCAATATTTTCCATTATTATCTAATTGATTAGATGAAATTAAAGTGTTTATAATATTTTAAACGTTTTCAACTTACTGTACAACCATTTGTGTAATTTCTTGAGATAGATTCTTTTTCTTTTCAGAAATCAATATTTGGCGGTCTTCAATTACTTTCATAGCACTTTTTAGCAATTCTCGTTTGTAACTGTAATCGTCACATTTTAATTTAAATTTGGTTTAAACTTTTATGAAAATGTTATTAATTATTAATGCCTTAAATTCTCACCTAACTTCGTTTAACAGTGTTTTTACAGATGTTCGAGTTTCAGCAGCAATTTCATGAATGAATTTATATTTATGCTCCCTATGTTCACTAAGTTGACAGTCTCTACAGGTTAATCGGTCACAAGTTTGACAGAATAAAGAAAGTTGCTCATGAGGATGAAAATTACAAAATAGATAAACAGGTATTTTCTTATCCCTTTTCTTTTCAGAATCATTTGCTATTTCTTCTTTAGGCTTAATTGTATGATCTTTGGTTATTTTTAACCTCTGATGTGCCTGTTTTAATAAATAATAACTTAAAATACAAATTGATACAAATTTAGTTTAAAAATTTATTTTGTATATTCTCACCATTACGCAATTTTGACAAATAAATTCTTCGCATTCGACGCACCAACTAGTAGCTATTGCATTTTCGGAGCAGTTTGTACATTTTCTTTCTTCTTCAATGTCTTTAGGATCGTCATCAGATGTAGCATTGACGTCATCCTCTAAAAACTTAGTAAATAAACGATTTTCAATGAGATTTTCTGGTTGACTGGGCATACTACAAGCTTGGCAAGAGATAACGGATTCAGCTGCAACAGATACCATAAAAGTGAGTGTTTAAAAGTGAATAAATGTGTATAATAAAAAAAATTCATTGCTAATCCCACTGTACCCTGAATCTCAGCATCGACTGGAGTACTGTGTTGTTCGGCCAGCTTGCTGTTGATGCAGCTTGTACAGGCTGCGTGCAGGCACTCGAGTAGCTTAGGATTATCCTCAAGTACAAATACCTTGGTGCAAAGCGCGCACTTGGACATGCTGATTTTAATTTCGGTTTCATGGTCATGCTCGGTTGTACACTCAGCCACGCCGTCCTCTTCATTGTCGTCGGTGTTCATGCTGTAAGCCGCTGGCAGTTGCGCCTGTTGCTTCGATACCGTTGCTACCATTGACTGGTCCATGGGTTCCCTTTTCACGAGGACCCCTTCGAGCGCCTCATCTTGCGTTTCCATCATGATTGCGCGATCACTTTCAGATTTCTAGCTCAATTGAGCTCCTAATATACGCACTATATCATCGTCCCTTGGACGAAGACCCACTCATGACTCTTCTTTCGGCTTTCACGACTACTTATTCTTCGCGCACTTGCTTTCGCCTTCGGAGCCCGACGGTCAACCGAGTCAACGAAGGAAAAAAAAGAAAAGAGAGAGAAAGAGAAAGCCGAACGCCCGCGAACGGAGACTAGAGACGCGGGTCAAATAAGTATAGCAAGAGCAACTATATAGAGAAATTGCTGGATGACTTAGGTAGAAGTAGATTGGTAGACATCATACTCATACAACCGTTCAGCACTCAGTGATTGCAACTGTGGTATACGTATACGTACGTACCTTAGCATTTGGTATAGTTCTTGCATGTGTGCGTGGAATATACATAATTCATATATATAGTTTTAGCTGCATGGGTAAGTTACCTACCGAGCACAAGTATACCCAGATAACAATGAGTCGGCAAGTTGGTGGCAAAATGACGGTACGCATCCGCCCTGTGACGCCACAATGCCAGTACGCCGTACTAAGCATGGGTGTCAGCAACGTGCTGACAATGTGCTGCC
>JAXIUT010000048.1:1405639-1433323 GCA_035586675.1 Eurytoma californica
ATTGGATTATTGGGTTATTGGGTTATTGGTTAAATCAACGTAAAATACATGGATTTATGTGCGAATAGACCCACCGTATAATTATTTCTTGTATAAGTTAAATTAATAATTTTTTTGAATATGTAATCTAATTTACATGTTACTAACACTAAATCGTGATATATCTTGTCGAGAAAGGCCATCATTTTTTAGAGAAAAATCTTTGGGGTACTGATTAGTTTGAGTTTGTACTTGCAATGCCTGATCCCAAAAGTGTGGTAATTGATTGTAAGCGTATTCAACATTTTGATTGTCAAATACAGTATAGTCTATATTATTTCCTTGCCCGCCTCCAATATTTTGATGATTCCTATCATCAGCATTATTGTATTCTTGTTTTATTTGAACAGAGCTGAACATCTGAAAGAAAATTATTTGGGAAATAAAATTTGCACTTCTTGGTACTATTGTTTATTGGCTCTTAAATTTCGACATCACCTTTAATTCTTGTTATCAAGAATATATAAGCTTCGTTTATTTGGATACCATTACATCATGAGAAATTCGAAGAGGCTTACAAGTATAAAAAAGAATAATACATCTAATGTTGAAACATTCTTGCGAAAAAATATTTTGCAACGCACCGATGTATAACTATATAACAATCGCTAACGCAGTAACGCCTTCCTTTTTTACACGAACATTCCAAATGTATTCGCCAAGCAGCTGCTACGTCCAGTTAATTCGGTAGAAAGCTACGAATTTGACGAAGGAGTGCATTTTATTCGTGCAAATTCTTGTTTTAACGAAAAGACTGAGAACGCAATACAACTTGGAGCTTTAATTGAATTGATTGTGTGGCGTAGATAAATACAACAGCGGTTATAATTCACGGATATATAGGGACGACGAAACCTGCAAAACTCTTCTTCGCTGACTCGCAGCCCGATTATCGAATAGGCACTGTATGTAGTACATACCTGTAGGGTTGTATAGTCAGAAAACTGACAGGAAAACCCAGTATTAGTGTGTCTATTATTATAGATATTTCGCCAGAGACGAGCAGGCATAGGAGGCGACACCAGTGACCAGATAGCCAATCGCCATAAGCACAGCCTTATATACAGCAAACATCTTACCAACTATATATCGAAATATACTTTGAATTTATGATAATTTTTTTAGTTCAATTTTAATCCGTACCATATTTAACTTTTGCAGTTAATGTTAGTTCAAATTTTAACAATTGCATATTATCCAATATGAATGGACGCATCTTAGAACATATATATATATATATTAATTCCGTAATATATATTAGCGTATAATATATTGTGTTATAATTTTAAATAATTTTTTTCATCAATTCTTTCCAAATTATTTGACAAAAAATCAACAATAATTAAATTTTTGTATACGAAGACACATTTTGAAAAAACCATAATATGATTTATCTATATTTCCTTGTTCTAAATTTAAAATTAAATGGAATTTTGCGTGAATTAATGTAGATAATATATAACGTAATAATTAGCGGTCTCGCCGCGCGCTAATCAACTGCTCTATAGTATAAAAATATGCATACGCATACCTGTATACGACTATTGTTGTATAGTAGTAGTAGACTTCGTAGTATGAACTACATACATGAAGGAGTTACTTAATTTTACTATTAAATTACTATTTATTTACCATAAATTTCTAAAAAAATAATGAAAAAGTCATAAAATGCACGTTTATAAAATTGTACGTTTTTCATTACTTATTTCCTTTTTTAAAATGATGACTTTCGAGTCCTTGCTAGGTTAGAAGAAAGTTCTACACACTTAAAAAAATTATTGTAATGCTGTAAATATGATAAAAATAATTGTAAGAGGAAAGTAATAATCAAGTACTGGATTTAGAAGCATTTTTTATTGTTCAGTCTATAATAATTATTTAACACGTTTTTTGGCTTTTTTTATGATGTTTTGTCACCCGTGCGTCGGCATTTTTTTTCAAAATTATAAATATGTATTTCTCGTACATTTAAACATTTTAGAGTTAAAGTAGATTCATTTAGACTTAAAAAAATCCAGTACCTATATCGATAGTGCCAAAATGGATTCGATGCCAATGTATGATGATGATGACAGCGACTGTGGTGATCAGTGTTTGACAGAAAATACTGACGATTTAGATTATGAATATGTTTTTGAACAAGAAACAATTTCAGAGCTTTACCAATTTTGTATTTATCCAACGGTGTATGAAACCTTATGGTATTTACTTCCACTTATTGTTGTAGCATTTAGCTGTCAATTAGCTGGTAGAATTAGTGAGTAAAATGTTGTATATTGATATAATAATTAATTTTATTAAGGTAATTTAATTGTTTTTATTTTTTAGGATATATACCTCATGATGTGTTTCATTGTTTTATGGCATTCTTGGGCATTTTAATAATATGGCATTATGCATATGAGTGCTTTTTCTTATTGATAATATATGTTCTTTTCTTTTATATTTTTCTACATTTACCTAAGGATTTTCGAAAAGGAATAAAAGTATTTCTTCCAAGTCTTGTACTAATTTTATACTGGTTAGTAATATTATTTTTTTTATACAATGTGTAATTAAAATTATGGTTTTATTAAACTTTATTTTTATAGTTCAATTTTTATTCATCCAAAAGAATGGCACAAGGTTCGGGGTGTTATTATGATAGCTACCATGAAAGCTGTGAGTATTGCAATAGATAAAGATGAATTGGAAACTAGAATTAATTTTTACGAATATATTGGGTACATGTTATGTGGTGTAACTGCAGTATTTGGTCCTTGGACTTCTTTCGTAAATTATGTAAACTTATATAAAAAAACTACTTGGGTATGTAATTGACTATTATTAAAAAAATACTAATTACATTTTAAAATATCAATGATTCAATTTTTAGAAATATTGGTGGTTTTTTGCATCCTTTGGTTATATGTTGGTCGCATTTTTTTGTTTATGCATATCAAATTGTTGGACTAATTGGATATTAAGCGATTCTGCTGGAAAGTATGTACTTTCAATTTAAAAGAATTTTTAATAAGTGTAAATTTTATTTATTGATTATTTATACTTTACAGGTGGATGGTTGCTTTTCGAGATGCTTTGGGATTTAGAACTTCTCATTATTTTATATGTTTTACAGCATCGTCAATAATGTTATTAGGAGGATACCCTCTTTCTCAAACATTAATAACAAAGCCTTTGGAAATTGAAGTGCCTCGTTCCCTTGTACAAGTTGTGATAAGCTGGAACATTCCAATGCACCACTGGTTAAAAACATGTAAGAGTGTTATTTACTTTATCTGATTAAAAATTAATGTATTTAATTTAATTTTCTGTTTTTCTTAATTTAACAGATGTATTCCGTCCAGGATGTAAACAATTAGGAATATTTGGAGCTATTATAATGACATACTTGGCAAGTTCTTTATTGCATGGATTGAATTTTCAACTTGCGGCTGTTCTTCTCAGTTTAGGTTTTTATACTTACATTGAATACCAATTAAGAATTCTATTGGCCAATGTATTTGATGCTTGTATAGCTTCAAAGCAATGTAATTTACACAAATGTGAACACACAAGGACTTCCATGAATTGCTATTGGGTAACATTAGTGAATGTTGCTTTTGGTGCTTTAGCCATGTTTCATTTAGCTTATTTGGGTCTTATGTTTGATACATCAGAAATCCAAGAAACTGGATATAGTTACAGTCATACCATTGAGAAATGGTCACAACTTGGATTTGCTAGTCATTGGATTGCTTTAGCAACATACTGTGCTTATTATTTGATAAGATGACGTAGTTAATTAAGTTTAAAAGAAAAAAAATAATTTTCACCACGCCCGCGTTAAAAGTACTACATTCTCTCCCGGCGGCGTAACGAGAATGTGGTAATTTCAACTCGGTTGTGGTGAAAAATAGCATATGCACCATGGAAGTAAACAAAGAAAGCCTCAGATCGCATGTTTATCGCCCTCGGCTTCGCCTCGGGTGACAATTACATGCGATCTGAAACATTCTTTATTTTTCCTCCCATGGTGCATAATATACTATTTTTGGCCTAGCGGGCCGAAAGTACCACTTTCTCTTCCGGCGCCCGATCGAGAAGGTCGTAATTTCGGCGCTAGACCAAAAAGTACTATACGCGACACGGAGGTAAAAAAGAATGCTTCAGATCGCATGTTTGTCACACTCACTTATTTTCCCTTCCTTGTGGCGTAATGTACTATAACCTTTTGATAAACAACACTAAAATAAAAAATTATTTTCTACAAGTTTAATTTTTTTATAATAAACTTTTATTTACATTTTTATTTCGCGTCTTATATTGTGATATTTATATAAAAATATTTAGTTTATGTAAACTGAATGTATTTGATCTTTTCTTTGAAAAAGCTTATAAGGAATAAAAAATAAATAGGCAAAAATTAATTTCAAAAGCTTTAATTGTTGCAAAGCCCATCTATGCATATGTCCACAATAATACTTAAGAAGAAATACCAACATTTCATTACATAGATTTATAAAAGAAGTCTTTTACATACATAAATCTTCTACACATTTTTTTATTATGTACATTTTTCAATGTCAGGAAGACTGACACAACACCTTTTTAACAACACTGTAAGTGTGCACAATCTAACAAGTTATTAGTTTTTATGACTTAAAAAAGAACTACATTTTACACATAATAAAGTATTTAGATGTATCATACATATTTATGTTATTATTTATCATTTTATTTAAAAATAATAAATAAATGTTATTCGTATTTCAATCTAATATTTATTAAGAAATCCTCTTTGTAAATACTTAATATGTTTACAAAATTAAATATAACATTGATCAAATATTTTTAACCATAGCACTAGTTATAAATTCATTTGATTTTTTTATCAACATTTCTATAGCAAAAAAGGTACCATTCGTCTAATCATTTGATTATTATAAACAAATAACGACACGATAAATGTAAAAAAAAATTACATATACAAATACTAAACTAAGATTGTCATTCATTCTGAAAAAGGTCACTGGGAATTCAATTCTATAATATTGTACTTGACAAATGTACATATATATTTTTTTCGACGGAATGACATACAGTCATGTTATGCTAAAAAAAAGAAGAGTAGAAAATTGTACTCTGACTCGCTCTATTAGTAGTATCCACTAAATCCAACTAACAACTAATGTAACAATTTCAACATTTTGTGAATTGAAAAGAGAGATGCAAAAATTTAAGAATAACAAATTTCACATTGCTGGTTGGGCATAGCAATCAATCTTACAAGCTTGACAGTAAGACTTTTAATATCTGCGTTTCAGTCGTTATTCGAAGCTAAGTAAACTATGTAAATAGTTATGTGCAGTCTTCAATTTGATTTGAAAAAAGTGTTTTGTAAATTATGGTTAGAATATGGAGAAGTACAGGCCTCTTTCAAATCTATGTATGCTTGTAGGAAACTGAAAATAGTGCATCGATTTATTTTTCTTTGAATAAACTTACAATAATGTATTTACTGCTTGCAGTTTGTGCGTTTTTGAATTTACAAAAAAATTTACAAGCGGTAAAAGAAAAGTACATATAATATTGACTACATTTTTAAGAGGATACTGTAGGCACACCATTACTGCAAGCTTTTTCTCCTCCCAATGTGAGTGAATACTGTTATTGTACACAAGATATTTAGAAGTACGGATTTCCGTTAGGATAATACTATCACTATAGCTTTACGAAACAATATATATACTAAATATTAATGTTTTAACAATTACTTTATCCTCAATGCTTTTTTTTTTATAACAATATCACTAAAATCGTTGAAAGGACAGTTGATATATTATACTGAGATTGCAGTTTTTCGCTTCATTTAATAAGCTTTATTATTATTTATTTGCATTTAATATAAACCAGAATTAGAACATTAATTTAAATATTGTACTTATGCGACAATAATAATATTTTTAACTTTTCGTATAGAAATTAAGTGCACCCCCGCAGGCCTGCGCTAAATCGGACTTTGTGCTCGTCGTCTTGTAATGGTCATCCTCGCCTTTTACGATTATCTGATGAAACCTTATAAAAAGCCGAATTTTAATGTGCGTATATGTATGTATACCCAGCACGGGTGGATCGTCACCCCTTATTCATAAGAATGTAATGTCTAACGGGTGACGATTCACCCGCGCTAGGGGTACATGTACTTGCCGCTATTTTTTCTTGATTCTTCTTATATAAAGTGTTTTAGAATATGGTTCTTTTGAACGACAAACTCATTATACTTGAGTGACAGTATCCTCTCTCTTTTAGACTAATATCGAGCAGCACTGTTTTTATATATTTAAAGTAAGTCAACTAATGAATCGAAAAAGCGCAATTTCGGTAAGTCTGCACAGAGTAGAGAAAAGTAGGACTAATTCGAATACACGAAATAAGGAATGAACGGACTATAATGGCCCACTCGTTGTTCTAAATTTGACCTGCAACCCCCTAAACAAAAGATATTATCGTTGATATTATCGTTGATATAGTGTTTCATTCGTTGTTATGGTATTTAGGGGGTTGCACACTAAATTTAGATCACTGAGCAGTCAACAAGAGCAATTATGCATAGACAAAAGAGCGCATTTAAAGTAAATATTACATTGATATACATAAAATAAACGAAAACTATACATTACACAGTAATACTTAATAGAGAAAAAAATGTTATTGCGGTGAGTGTACAAAAACGCACAAACCTCCGTTGAAATAATTAATGTTTCAATATTCAGCCAGGAAATAAATTATGTACAATTACGGATAATACATCACTTTAGTATGATCACTTTCGTGAATAAATCTAATTACCGATAAATCGTCTACATGATTGCGCACTACCTAATAGTGTAAATACACGCATACAAACAGATATGTGAATCTGCACACATAATTAAGTGTCGAACTTTGTTGAATTTCTTCCCCATCGTGAAATTCACAGATTAAGTATAGTAGTCAGTATACCTAGATATTTCGAACTTTCAATAAAATATACTAATCATTCCCTAGCATGGCAAGTATAAACAGTGTATAATAAAAGATTTTTTTATCACGATAACATTGAACGAGACGCGAATAGCAGTCCGTGATCACCAACGTTTGCTTTTATGCCAATCAATAGAGGTTTCTTTCGTGACCAAAATCCCATCCAGACGAGACCTGTACCATCGTATCAAAGACAATGAGTAGATTAATTTGGACGTAAACCCAACACGGAAGTATGAAAAAGATTATTGCAAAAAACGTGACTTTTTTAGTTTTTTACTTTCTGACTAAAAACTAATAAACCAAGGTCAATGGTGTAGAAAGAAAAGTTAAGTAGAAGATTAAAATACGAATAAAATGAGTACCGACACGACATGATCGGGCAATATTTTCTGTATATGATTTATGTCCAAATTAATCTACTCATTGTGTTTGATATGATGGTGCAAGTCTCGTCTGGATGAAATTTTGGTAACGAACACGGAACCTTTTTAGCTCTATTAACTGGCCTATTTGTCTAAAGTGCCTGCGGGAGGGTGCGCCCTATTTACGAAAAAGAAAATCTGATCCCGCACTTAATTATACATAACTCTTTCTCGGATCTTCGAAAAAGAGAAGCTTCCGCTTGAACATCAACGCCCCTTGTGCCAGCACTAAAACGTCTTTTGCAACGACCGCTTATTCGTAGTACCGTTTTTTTCATTATTATTTCATTAGTTTGTTGATTATTTGATTTGTATCTATTAATCACGGCGGGAAGATCACAAGATGCTTTAAGAGATTCTCGCTGTTAAGGTGTTTGCATTCTATTACCTCCTTGAAAAATATTAAAAGCCTCGCTACGAGGACCACGATATGTTGTTGAATCCTAATTGCAAAAACTATTTAATTCATGTAACTAAGTAGTCGGTTGGACTAATGAAATTTTTAATGAAAAAATCGATTTAGTTAATTTAAATAAAACTTTGGTTAATTCAAACATTCAGTTAAATCAACTAAATGGCTTTTGTAAGAAGGATTCAACAACATTTTTGTTGGTTTTTTTTTTCAGTGTAAGTATAATATACGCAGAGAGAAAGTTTATTGAAATATTTACAATATTTATAATAAACGGAGTCATAGATAGCCAAATAAAAAAGCTATCAAATATAAAGTAAAAATTACGGTACTGATAAACATCAGTAAAATTGACAAGGCTTTTTTATTGACAGTTAAGTAACACTTACAATTTTTTTCTAAGAGTTCGATAACTTTTTGCATTTGTCCAAACCACAACTCCAGTTACTATAAAAAAACTGCTAAAATCCATTCTATAGATTCTCGGAAAATTTTCCAGTAAAATTTCTCTCCGTACATTCGGACGACGGAAGGCCGTCGAGAATTTGCACTTTGTACAGTTGACACTTGCTCAGCTAAACCGAAAGAAAAAGGAGAAAAAGAAATGTAACCGAATTCCTAAGAGGTTAATGAAAGAATTGCTCGTATATATAAGATCGGCAGCATCGTTAATTGCTCGAGGTTCGAGCGACGAGCGCGCGGGAGGTCCCTCCGGCTCTGGCGTGCATGCGTGACATAATGCGTGCTCGGTGCGATGGATGGGTTCAGGCTAACGCGCCTCCTGCGGGTCCGGGCCTTCGGGAGTGTCCTACTTGATGAGCGGGTTGACGCGGTGTGCCTTGCGCCGCTGGCGCGAGGCGCGCGGCACGCCGACGCTCGGCCTGGCCTCCCCCGCGGCGCCACTGAGAATATCGGTTAGTCATCTGATAATTGCTTTTTTGTAACATTTTGGCGTGCGCGCACTGCAAAAGTTAGAGAAAAGAACAAACAAGGGTCGGTATTTTTTCTTTACAATTATTCGCTCCGCGCGGGTGATTGTGCTGTGTCTCGCGCGGACGAGATTACGGGGTATTGTACAGTTGCGGGGAGTTAGCGAGACCGACTCGATTCTGCAATCTTAGTGGTATCGGTGACAATTTAACTCTTTAATTTCAATTAAGATCACATCAATTGCGCTGCTCCAAAAGTTTTTTTATTTTAATATTTTGCTAATATTAAAATTCACTCATTTTTTTGTTTACTAAAAGTAAGAGTTTAAAACATTAAAATGTTGCTTATACAAGCAATAGCAGGAAGGTTAAAGGGCTAATTTGCTTATTTAACAATTTTTTCGAATTTGCAACTTTTACGGAAACATGGGTGTCTCGTAATTAAAAATTTTCTTTACACAATTTAATATTGATTAAGTTTGTATTAAATCCAATAAATATTTTTTAATTCAAACTTTTATTTTTCAAGGTCTTATAGCTTTAACATTGTCTCGTAATGGTAAAAGTGACGTATTTTGTTGACATCGATTCCACGAATGTGCAGAAACCGAGGCGCTACTTTACGTACATGAAGTGCATGCATATATTTTCAATGGATGTTGGATATTGCCATGCACGGTGTTGCAGTTGATTTCAATACGAATAAGAATTAAGGTAATTATTTGATAATTATCACTGAAACTTCTGGCACAAAAAATGTCAACAATAAGTTCAACTTATTTTTTGTGCATACATTACAGTAATAAAAGTGTTAGTTCAAACTACAAAAAAACTACTATACAATTACTAAGAAACAAATACAGTCACAAAAGAAAACTATTTATATCTACACAATATATAGGTAAAGAAATGAAAAACTAAAATGAAGCCTATAGTAGAGTTCATTTTACTTATAAAGATATGCTACGACTGATTTAATTTATGATTAAGTATGTCTAGTTTACATTTATTATAAATGACGAACAGAAATTTACAATAAATAAATTTTTATTTATAATTAATTGACTTGATAAAAAAACAATAAGGTGTTCACTATTACCTATTTACAACAGTAATAAAAGTTTCTCTTTGTTGCAAAAATACGATTAATCTGCAGTATAAAATTGGTTGTGTAAAAAAACTTTTTTTTCCTTCTCTATTCGTTTTTTTTAGGTGGTTAAGGACAATATTAGTACATAATTTATTTAAAAAATTAGCAAAGAAAATAATCTCACCTACGACTGCGAATAATTATACAAACGAAAATTACATGGTAACACTGGTCGAAAAGAGCTACTAGTTTAAATAAAAATAAATTAATTAAGCTGCGCATTCTCTTTATAGCACTGGGAATAAAATACACCTAGCCACTGCATCGGTAAGACAAAATACAATAAAACTTAGTACGTATACAATAAACAGCAATAGCCAAAAATAAAGAAACAAAAGTTACAGTGAAAGGTTCAAGTTCCTTTTCTCAAACTCTTCAGCGTCATTCTCAAATAATCCACGCAGCAAAAGCCGTTCCATGATAAGTTTCTTATGTTAATCGGATCCAAACAAAACAGCGCACACACAGTCACTTCAAAAAAATCCATAAAAGTAAAAAAACAAACAAACAAACAAAAGAAAACGCGAAATCGCGTTCAAAGTTAAAAAGGGGTAGGAGCAATTGCGATGGACGGAAACGATGCGATGATGGAAGTTCATTCCACTTACTGCCTGAGTGAGAGGTGCAGGCGGCTCATGCTCTCGTCGGAGCGCAGCATGTGTTTCGCCGGTGGTTGTCCGGCGGCAGCGGTTACCGCCCGATTATTATTCGCAGCCGCGGTGCTCGTGCGCGGCCCGCAGCTGCTCAACCTCGAGTAGCTCCTCGTTGCGGGCTTCGTGGGCGTCGGCACCTCTTGGTCCGGTACACCGAGACCCGCCGATCCCACTTCCTTGGCCGCCGCGACCTCCGCGGACGACGGTGCCTCGGAAGTAGTGGTCGACGCCGATGGAAACTTGGGCTTGGCGCGCTGCGACGATCTCTCCATTGCAACGTATCTACAATTTTCCGTTCGAATGTTTTTTTTTCAACAAGCCACACTCCCGCCTTTTTTGCGAATTATAAATGCTTTAGCGGTTCGAAAACGGTTGTCACATTCAATGTGCGCTCTAATGCTAGACGAGCTAGTGGACGTAATCGCATAAACATTCACTCTGTTAATATTAGCAAGACATTGACAATACGTGGAAAACACTAAATTACAACGTTATAGGAGTGGGAATGTTTTCAATGTGTAAATTATAATCGAATGTTATTTTTCAGAAACAATTAGTTTTATCATCGTAAATATTCCCACTTGGACGGATGCGCGATTGTCAACTAATATATAAGGATAAACGAAACTCTAAATATTTTGGTTTGGTCAATGGGTCATCACATTCAATTTTTTTTGTTTACAAAAAAAATAAACATTTAAATTTCTATACGAGGTACTCATTTTAATTGTATTAAAAAATTAAGATTATAAACGAATACCTCTCAGCTGAATTCAACAGCTGAATTTTTCTGTGATATATGAATACATATATTTGAAATACAGATTTCACTAAACTGTTTCAAATTTGTTAAGGTGAAAAGAAAATTATCATTTTCGCAGAGTAATACGTATTACAAAAAAAAGTTCAGTATAAAAAATATTTAAAAATTTAATAAATCCAATTTCTAACGTAAAATAATTTCAACAATAAAGAATTGTAATAAGAGTTCAACTTATTATCAAGTAACATCTAATATAAACTTTTGATTAACGATGTCTACAGGAAGTTATTCCGTTATTCTTTAGTAAGGACATTCATAAATTTTGCATGCGAGATCTGCTTGTTTTCTTTTTTTCTTATTATATTAATTGATGCTGAGATTAATAGAGTAGGCAATCAAAGTATAAAAATCTAATAAAAAAAGTATTAATATGAAAATAGAAAGTGTTCAATCTCGTATGCGAATTAGAGCTAACAAAATGACAACCTCGTAGACAAAAAAACGATGGTATTGTACTGTTGCAAATCTCGTTACAATTTTATCGAAAACGACCTGACAGGACAATATCATAATACGAATCACATAAAGGAAAGCACGCTTTGTCTACAGAGAGAAGTAAAGCACAAGTTACACAGAAAACAAGCACTACAGTATTTATACACGGGCTATAGGCGGAGTTAGGGAAAAGGAGATAAAAACACAAAAAAAAACGAGACTTGATCGTGGACAGAAGAAAGAGAGACTTACTGTCTGAGGGACCAGTAACGTATTACTTTATTGGACCCGGTAACTTGGGCCTGCTTATTGCGAGCGGCGCGGGTGCTGCTCGTCGCCGGTAAAGTCGCGCAGCTGCCTCGCGATACGGCCGACGGCTTGGAAGTGGATAACAGTGGATTCGGAGCGGTTGTCGCGATAGTTGTAGTGGTAGAGGTTGCGGTGGTGGTGATTACGTGGGTCGTGCTTGTGGTGCTTGTATTGTTGTTGTCTTTGGTGTTGCGGATCAGAGCTGGTTTGGGTAGGTGCCGCCGGTACGTCGTCGGCTCGCTGCCGTTTCTACAAAAAGGCAGACGGAAACAAGAAGAAGAAAAAGAAGAACTAAGAGAATTGGTTATTTACTGGAAGGACCTTACGGGCGTGTTAAGATTACTATTCTAAGAGGGAGTAATTAGAGACGATTCCACCGGGAGAGCTTATACGATTACGAAAAGGCGCAACACCATAGCAGGAGAAATAGGCAGATGCAAAGTTTGAAGGGACCGATTTTTCCTTGTAGTTGCTTTTTAATGACTCATGGATATTTTTTTTTTGGAGCTTTGCTTTGAAGTTGGTAAACTAAACAATGGAGTAGTTAAAGGAGTATGAGCTACAAAAAAAAATTCCATGTGTACTTTTTAAAATCAACAGTAAAATTAATAACGGGTTATATGACAAACCTTCGCATAATAGTCGGTGCAGATGAGCGCGTGATGACGCGCTTGGCACCTTCCTTAGTTGCAATGACGGAGTTCATACCTTTTTGATTTCTACTTTGTATTAGAGATCCTAGGTATGGACTAAAAATGTTAATGAATTTAAGTACAAGTACTATTATATTATTTGTAAATAAAATTAGTAAAAAAAAAAATGATAATTTCGATAACGTACTGCACTACTGGTACAGAAGTTGCTGAATTTCCAACGGCATTGGAATGTGGAGATAGAGTTCGCCGTGCTTTAATTTGATTCAATCTGTCACCTTGAGTTAAGATTGCCAATTTTAGGGGTGTTTTCGGAGTTTGCGGAACGCTATCTTCCAGTTTCATTCCGTCGACTCTTTGCATAATACCTGACACATTATCTTGCAAAAGTCGTGGACTTCTTGAACCAGCCAAGGATGCATCAAGTGCATTCGCAATTTTCGAGTAAATTCCGAATTCGTGAACGGGATTGCCATTTTCAGAGCACAACGGCTCTTTCACCAAAGAATGTAAATATTCTTCGTAACTGAAAAATTAAACAAAAGATGGAATTATTAAAATGCTTAAAAACAGTTCTTAAACAATTTGGAACAAAGTACATACTCTTCAAGCCACTGCTGCTGGTGACCAATAACAGACCCAGGTCTACAAATTCTGATCCAAGCAATAGATTCCAGAGCCGTTAGGTGATAATGCTTCATAATGTAGCATGCTATAAGTGTACCTGTTCTTCCAAGACCAGCCTTGCAATGTACAGCGACAGCTCCATCCGTTTTTTCGGCAATTTTTAGAAATTGTCTCACAATCGATAAAGTCGGTGGCGAGCCATCCACAAAAAATAAATCTTTGTGGTCAAAGCCAGCTGCAACAAAGCTAGCTGCATCGTATCGTTTTTTATTTAGTCTCACAATGGTAGTGACATTGTGACTTTTGAAATACTTGAAATATGATTCTGGAGTATGTATTGTATAACCATTATCAAAAGGGTTATTCGAATGGGGACCACAGAAAGCAATAAATTTGCCAGGGAGTATCCAGTTTAGATCTCCATTTTCAACTCGCTCAAAGTGTTCATACTCCTTAAGATTAAAATCACGAAATTCAAAGAAACCTAGCTGATGACACTTATAAATTGCACTGATGCAATTTTTCAATGATATTTGATAGCAAGGTTCTCCCATTGAAGCATCTCGAAACATTTCAAAAGGAGGACTTTTGGGGCTACTTGTCAAACATTTATAAATTTCATCAGCCGTTTGTTTTAGATATATTATGGCATAACAAGCAATTAGGAATGCTGCGTTAACACGTTTTTCAGAATCCATTGTTGTATAATGGACAATTCTTTTAGTTAAAGATACAGTCTTCAATTTTTTGTCAAGTTTTTGACAATAACGGTAGACCATTGCCAGATTGAGAGGCCCAAAATCTGCATAAAAATTTTCATAAATCAATTCATTATCAATACTGAAATAATGAGTATTGATTGTATTTCTGGCTTTATCTGGTGAAGTCACTGTTACAAAATACAGCCGACCTACAACATTGAATAAAGTAAATAAATAAATGTGTAAGACAAATATATAAATTTTAATTAAACTGTAAAAAAGTACACCTTTAATTATTTCAGCTGGTCCGATAAGAATTTTATTCCAGTCCTCCATTATGTTTCGTCACCTTATATTTTACGGTTTTAAAAATATTTTAATACTTCATGTGAAAAAGAATCCTTTTCAGGACCTAAAAAAGAATAAAATATGATTATGTTTATGTATAGGTAAGCAAAATATTTTTCACTACTTAAAAAATATAATGAATCCATAACTGATAGAAAGTTTAAAAAAAGAACGTGTTTTATATACCACAAATAGATCTCGACTTTCCGCAATTGAATATATAGTCTATCAAGCTGTTCCATCTCGCACTTGTTTTCGAATAAAATGCGGAAAAATTCGAGTACCAGGGCGAACGACAACAAAGTCAGAATAATCGATGATGAGCCCAGCGCTTTATACCCGTACATATATGCGAAAAGCGAAAGAAAATACTTGAACAGGGTGGCGTTGATAAGTTAGCTATGTCCGCGCGCATAAGCCTGAATCGAAAGCTGCTCTATGCGAAGTTGCGAACTATCAAATGCCTTCCACACCTATACAATCCGTAATCCGTTACCTGCAGCCTGCTGCAATTCGCCGCGTCGGGTCTGGTGCCGCTACGTCATGGCTGTCCGTGTTCTATTGCGGCCGATGGTGCGCGTTCATCGTTCCTGACTCCGACTCCTAAACCGTCCGGTCAAACGTTTCTCGCGTCAGCGCGAAGCGCAGCGCAGGCCTGGTCGTTCTCGATCCTCGTCGCCACCGCGGTTGACATTTTTCCGACCGGAGTATGTAAGAGCGGCCACCACCTAGCCTGTCTCACATAATAATCGCGAACACACCAACACACGCGTGCGCTCGAACACACGGACGGGAGAGCGAGCCCGGGCAATACACAGGTAGGCTCGCTGTCCCTTCGAGGCTCGTGCCGCCTTGGCCGCGCTGCGGGTCGCAGCGACCGATAGGGAAGTTCGCGCGGCCGTGGGAACTGCAATGCACCCCGTTGCACTGGTCGCGGACTCGCGGTAGCGGCTTTCGGGGCCCGGAAAAGCACGGCGCGGGTCTACGCACGGTGTTTCGATGGCGGCGCTGATACAGTAGTGCGGCTGTACGATGGGCGAGCAGGAGCGCGCGCGCGCGATCCTTGCCCGCTTCGAACTCCAACCGAATTCTCCTTTTTTGGGTCGATTCCCACGTGTCGACTACCCACCCACAAGGCCCGCCGCCAATCCGTGATAGCGACCTCGCTCGCTGCGGCGGTCTCCGCCAATCCACGGGCTCACTCAGCTTACTTGCCGCTGGGGCTGCTCGATTTTTAAATTCAACGTTAAACTTACGGCGACCGTTTGGGATCGTCGTCCGATTTGAAAGTGAAGTTACGTGGAGTTTAGCATTTTCTACGCTGCCTCGTGGATTTTTTTTTCTTGGCTTCGGAATGGAATTAATCATCCTTTTCAGAGAATATATTTATTTTTTTTTAAATGCCTTATTATTGGCATTTTAGTGTATTACGTTCAGAAGTACAAATAAAATTTAAATCTAAATTGTTTCATTTTACCAATTGAATCTTTAAATTTTTGCAATTTATATAGAGCTTTGTTTGTTTCGATCTCGAGTCTTACTGAGTCGACAACGTTGCTTACTATTGATTAAGAGGAATCGAAATTGAGTGCATGCATTTAACATTTAGCACTTTTATTGTTTTAATTCTATAGATTAATGATTGATGAAGTAGTCTACGTAAATATAAATTGAACTTCCTTAAAATCTTAAAAAATTTTAATGAATATTCTAATTTATAACTTTGTTATATATGACTTTTATAAAGTTAATAAATGTCGTTATTTTATTTAAACATTAACATTCTAAAATTATTCAAATTTATGTTAAAAAAATCCAAACCACGAATGTATAAACGGTTTTTTCTCTCACCACGCCTCCAATTTAAATTTCGGAGCAATACTGTCATTCGAATATATTATAAATATTACGTTACACTGAACGTCTGGTCCATGTTGCTTGATGACAAATCTCACCAAGGTCTATTTCTATTCTATATAAAATAGGTATGTATACATCTGTGATAGTATTGACAGTTGACGAACAAGCCATGTTATACGGTTGCTCACAGACTTGCTTACTTGCGATAATAGTAAACGATACAGCATTTAAATTTAAAGAGCTGAATTTTATATAAGCATAAATTCACGAAAATACTGGATGCTTCCGGAAAACAGCAGCATTGTTATGTGCGTACATCACCACGCATCGAAGTTGTTCCCATGCTTTTGTTTTTTTTTGTCGATAGGATCCTCAGTCAGTGCGAAGCACAGGGCTCTCATTGTTTATGATCAAAACTTGTATTCTCTCTTTCCTTCTCTTTCTCACTACATCTACATGGATATGCCCGTACAATAGGTACCCTCGCATGCGGAGTCGCAACTGCAAGAAATATCGCGAGCTGCAGGCCTGCAACGCATGCGTACGCAGTGCGGAAGAAGAGTAAACCACACACACATATGTTCGTACATTCATACATACAGTTATACTTATACCCCCATCATATTGGCCCGAGGCTCCGCTCAAGCCTGTTTATGCGCAAGTGTACACTGCTTACATGCTGGGGCCTGGGGCCTTCTACAATAGGTTCCATCAGAGTACATCTCTGGTTCCATCGCCGTCCCACACTCTCACCTGGCATGTGCCACTGCGCCACCCGACCTTACCGATCGTGCCGTCCAGACGGCTCACATATACATATCTTTAAAAGGTATACATGGCACGATCGGTAAGGTCGGGTGGCGCAGTGGCACATACCATAATTCACAAGTGGGGCGGCGCATGGGACGTGACCTATTGTAGAAAGGCCCCTGCGACTTGCGAGTGCAAGATTTGCGTGCGTTTCTCTCTCCGCAGAACGAGCGTGCACGCGCTCTATTATGCGCACATCTGCGTCGTAGCCATCGTTCTGACGAAATTCAGTTGCGAGCGCTGCCTTCACCCCTCGAGGCCTCGATTTATCGCATGTACATGGTGCACGGTGGCAATAACGGACAGACGCTCGCAGTTCATACCATCGTCTGTTGCTATTCGTCTAGCATAAGTAGCAGCCAGCTCGTGTGCGCCTGTACGTGATAACACTAATAATCGACTGCGCACGCTCACACCCACACAGGATCGAGAAAGAGAGAGAGGGAGAGAGAGAGAGAGAGAGAGTACAGTAGCTCCGCGAGGTGGAACAACAAAATAATCCGCGGTGCGCGTGCGAACGAGTAGCTGCGAGGTAGCGCGAGGGCGTTACGAGTAGGCGAGGATAAGCGTGGACGAGTGTGTAAAGGAGGGAGAGGGAGCCCAGAGGAACTCGCGGCGGGCTCGACAACGTCGACGACCACGGCCCTTGTGCTCTTCTCGTGCTGCGCGCGGGGGATCCGAGAATTGCGTTCGCCTAGCCGAGCTGACGGCCGTCGCCGCGGCTGCCCCGCCGCAGCCGTCCGCCCGACGGCGACGACGTCGTCGCGGAGGAGGAGCAATAGCCGCAGCCGTAGGAGCAGGAGGAGCGTCGCTAGCGGCCGCGTCACCAAGCCGTCCTCGTCATCGTCGCACGGGCCCGTCCCGCAGCAGCGCGCACTCGCCAGAGGACTCGAGAAAATGGCCGACACTTGGACCCAGAACGTCGCTTGCCGGTAAGAGCCTCACCCATGAGGAATCTATAAGCTGCCCGATCTCGTCCCCGGGCGGTCGAGCCGTTGCCCCGCCGGTTCCCCGCGGGGAGACGAGCAGCGTTCGAGGTCCCGGATAGGCGCGACGGACCGCCCTCTGCACCCCTGAATCCTCGCGCTTTCGTCTCTGTATACAGTTGTAGCGCGAGAGAGACGGAAAGATCAATGAGTGTCAATATACAGAGCTGTAAATATCGCATTTCCTTTTGTTTTTCTTTCTGTTTTTCATCTGTCGTTTTGCAGGAACTCGTCTCGCTCGCGTCGAAATTGACAGTTCTAGAATTGCCTGCATGATTAAAGGTTCAGTTCTATGTCTTTTAATTTTTATTCCAATAAAAAAATTTGTAGACTCAGTGATGCCTGCAAGCTTTCTGATGAAAGGATAGGCCTAGTTGAAAAGTTAAATAAACAATGAGAAAGTTTTTAATGAGAATGTGGCTCCAATCGTTAGCTATAAAATGAATTATGTCAAAGAACTTTGTTACAATGCTATTAGATGAAGCTTAGGCATAGATACATCTACGAAGAGTTAATTGATGTAAATATTTGTGAATCTTAATATTAATATCAATTATCTAAATTTATAGATTAAGGTAATTTAACGATTTTTCTTTTCTTATCAAGATTGGAAAAAGTACTTTAAAACATGTGTCTCAAATTTAAATTGGAAATAAATAATATTCCTAATATTTGATAAATAAAATTCAATTATTTTAAATAGTTTACTATTAAATACTTAAGTATTTTAATATAAATTAAATATAATCATGGACTTTTAATCTTTAATCACTAAATTTTTATTCAAAATGTTATTTTTTATTAGATTGTTTATTTCTAATCAAAGTTATAAACAAAAAAGTTGCTTATTTCTGTAGTTTAAGAATCTACAATTATTTTTATAATTTTGTTAATTTTATTATTATATTATTTATATATTTTGTTTATAAAATGGATATAGCATTTAATATCAAATTGAAGTAAAAATTAAAATTTATAATGGACTATTCCATTTTGTGAAAGTGATGATCTTATTAAAAATAATAATGGCTAACCTATATGTGAGCAGTTGCAACTTTGTTTCAAGTAAATTTAAGCTAAAAATATATATCAATATTTTTTGACTTAAATTCTTAACATTATTATGTAAATAAAATCTTTTTATAAAATAATTTTTGTGTTTACAGGTATTTTAAAAATGGTGTTTGCCGGGAAGGCAGTAATTGCAGATATAGACATGTGCAAGGAGCAAGAAGTGAAACAACTCCTAGTGAATCTGGAAGTTCACAAGGTTCTTCATCATCATCACATTTGCAGTGCCGGTTTTTCAAGCAGGGTACTTGCCGATTTGGAACTCGATGTCGGTTCGTCCACAGTTCTGGGAACCATTCAGAAAATTTAAGTGCAGAAACTCCCTCTAATAGTTCTACTAGTTCTTCGAACAGTTTAACTACCCCAGATAAAACGTATGTTTAAAATTTTATATAGTTAAATTATGATTGCAATGAATTTTCTCTTTTAAAAATATTTAATTCTTATAATTAATAAATTGTAGTATGGATTCTAATTTGGATGCTGAAGAGTGGGTAAATGCTCCTGAATTTGTGCCATCTTCAGCAAATTCCAGTTTAAATGCATCCTTGTTAACAGAAAATTGTGCATCGAGTGCAGCAGTTCCCCTATCTTATGCTCAGGCAGTTAATCCAACTGCTGGGCAAGCATCCTACACTTCTCTGGATCCATTGTGTCCTTATGCTGAAGCCAGTGGAATTTGCAAGAAGATGAACTGTACATACCTGCATGGAGACATTTGTGATATGTGCAGTAGACCTGCTCTTCACCCCTATAATGAAGAAATGAGAAAGAAACATACAAATGTAAGGATTCAAATACTATCTTTCAATTAATGATATTTAATGATATAAAATAAAATGTAAATTTTTTGAATCAGGCATGTGTAAAGCAGCATGAAATTAATATGGAACTTTCGTTTGCTATTCAACGTAGTCGTGAAAAATCATGCGGTGTTTGTTTTGAAACTATTATGGAAAAATCAACTCGTGAACAGAGGTTCGGAATTTTACCAAATTGTAATCACTGTTTTTGTCTAACATGCATTCGGAAATGGCGTAAAGCCAAGCAGTTTGATAATAAAATTATCAGGGCATGTCCAGAATGTCGTGTACCTTCAGATTTTGTTTGCCCTAGCATGTATTGGGTAGATACAAAAGAAGAGAAAGATAAATTAATCACTGATTACAAGGATGCTTTGAGGTACATATTAATATTTACAAATGTTAATTTTAAAACTGATCTAATAATAAAATTAAAAATATATATTTATTTTTAGTACCAAAGATTGCAAATACTTCAATAAGGGCATAGGAAAATGTCCTTTTGGCAACAAATGCTTTTACCTTCATGCTTTACCAGATGGCACCAAGACTGATGTTGGTCCTCCAGTTCGACAGCGTCGCAATGCTGATAATGATATTGATATATTCCGCGTAAGAAACTTATTATTTCTAATTACAAAAATTCTATTAAGTGAATTAAAGGAAGTCTATTACATTGGACCTTGATTCACATTATATAGATCGGATTAGGCTATTGTGATGTTATTAGAGAAAAGTAATTAATTTATATTTGAAATTTGCAGCAATTACTACTTTGGGATTTCATGGATGATAGGGATAATTTTTGGTTGTATAACTTAGATGATGATATAAATGAATTTGTCAATATCGTATCCGACTCTGATGATTCTGACTGGTCTGAATATGATCTTTACTTCGACTAGTCTCCCACGTTTCGCACATCATCAAGATGCATTGCCAGCAAATTCTGTGTAGCCTTTGTCTTGTCTGAATGACTGGATAGCGAAATGAGAGGACCTCCAAAATACGAAAACACAGAAAAAAGAAGCTGAAATATTAAGAAGATTCACCGCCTGCTGTTGCGTAAAACTTCTATGTTCAACTTTCGACTTGTTTGGAGTAACTTAAAAAGTTCGTGCCACAATTATTCAAGGCTGGATCTACTCATTCGATACAATTTGATAGCACGACACGCTTGTGAGAGGCGCTTACTGAAGACTAAAAATATTTGAAAAAAGATAAGAAACCACGTCGCTATGAGAAGACTTGTAATCTTCAATTCATGAACATCATGGTGCTAGCCTGCTGCTTTATCTGTTTTTAAAATAATTATCGTTGACATTGTTTATAGGATGTTGTATTGTTACAAGCTTCAAAATAATTGTTACTTATGCTTCTATTATTTTTTGGAAATTTTCATTTTCTTGTTAACTATCACCGAAACAAACGTATACTTATTAACGTTGTGTTTCTTGAATAAAAAAAAGTGCCAGGCTATCACCAGGTTCTCATTTAAATAAAAGTAACGATTCGGGAAAAAAGTGAAAGAGGTTCGCTCGTTCGTTCACACAGGTGTTTTTCTAGCGAGTCTTAGCTTTCTTCGTCCGCTGACTTTTTTTAGGCTAAATATCGTAAAAGAATAATAAAATATAAACTGAAAAAAAATCGAGGATAAGTTTTTGCTCGCTGTTATAGTAAACGCGTTCATGAACGCATCCTTCGGTATGAATAAACCGCGAACCTAGCACATTTCCAGAATAATACGTAACTCTTTAGATTTATATTACCTGGTCTGTGCGATTGCACAGGTTGTCTGCGTATCTTAGATGTTAATGTACATTTAGCCAAGCTCGATGGACCAGATAAACATTGACGATTGGCATCAAATTCTTTTCTTACAATAATATATTTTTGTTATTGGAAGTAATAAAGTAGTTCGTATGTCCCACGAACCGAGGAAACAAATTTTTATCAACATGATACTTTAGTGCTTTCGGTGAAAAAGAAAAAGATCGAATATTCATTTTGGATTTTTAACTTCCATTAAGGCACTAAAAATACAAATCGCCGGTAAAAAAATACATTGAGCCCTATTGTTAAGTAAGAATACATCTTAACTGTAGTAGCTCTCTTCTCTGAAGTTATTTTTAGAAGTCAAATAAATATCAAAAAATTTTAACAAATAGATACATTTTGCTTGACGAATCTTTGGCTCTTATCGCTGCCGTTACATTTTATACACGTACAATATATTATAATATCCTACAGGTACTTAAAATAGTAAAATCACCATAAAATGTTCTGTTAATATTTCCATAAAAATTAAGGCCACATTCTCATTCAGTCGGTCTTCAATTCTATTTATAATCGTGGCAGTGATGTGTTAGTTAAAAACAATCGAAAAAAAATCGTCGTACTAGTAAAATTAATCTTCTTTCAAATCAACTGCTTGTTTGCTTTATTTCGGTAGAATGTGACTTGATAATTTCGCATCAGAATTTCACTTTTATCATTTTCAAAATTAGTCCTTAAATTTAACGTTAGTGTATTATTTTTTTTTTTTTTTGTTACACTCTTTTATAAAAAATTCTTAGCTATCCTGAAAAGAATACTGAAATTCGTTTAGCTAATACTGTAGAGAAGAGACGACTGCTCCAAATAATCGATCAAGTCACGTTCTACTTAAAAGTTGACTTCATTTAATTTATTGTAAGCATTAACTATTATCTTAAGGTATAAGGAGGACAATTGTTTCGTTGTACCGGTTGAATTCTCTGCATCGGGTTATTGTTCGGTTGGTTCTGGTCGTTCTGAGTATTTACGTTGATCGGAATAGTTGGCTGTTGCTGCTGCTGCTGTTGCTCGCTGGAAGCGTTTGCTTCCACCCTTTTGCGAAATTTAGTTGAATACTTGTAAAAGTCTGACATTTCAAAAGGCTTCGTCACTTCCCGATAAGGCTGATACTTGCCAGGCTGCACGATCGTGTGATTCGTGGGCGAATTCAATGGAATCACACTCTCGTTCCCGTTTTCTTGAGAGCCTGTCGATCAAAGTTCGTTGGTTTAACATAAGAGATTTTTATTGTGTTCATTTAGTTTAATTCAATTTTTTTTATAACTTATCATATTATAGTTTCTGCAGTTATTACTATTATTTATGTGGTACTAGAAAAAAAACCGTTACAAGCGATCGTAATTTTTTGATTTTAAAGCTTTTTAATTGTATATGAAATATGCAATTATAAACGCGTTTCTTTGTATTCATGGTTTAATTTGTATTCACTGTTAATGAACAGTCTGCTTGCAAAAGTATACATTGAAAACAGTTTAAACGGAGCATTTATTATTTTTTTTTAAATACTTTTCCCCCCTTTGTTTTTTTCGGCTAGAGAAAGATATGGCTTACCGGGCGAGGGTTTCGATTCTGCCGGTATCTCCAGCACGCGACCTTCGGCGTACCGTGGCTGCGGCACCGACAGCCTCAGCGGCTCCTCGTTGGCAAGCTGCTGCTGTTGCTGCTGGGGCGGAAGCGGCGGTGGCGGAGGGGGCGGAGGTGGATGCAGCTCACGAGGCGGCGGCCTGCGGTTGGACGGAATGGAGTTGCTGCGCACGGGAAGGCCACGCTCCTTCGGCGTCGGTCCTGGCGCGAGCGGATTGTGCTGGGAGGCGCGGCGCACAGTCCGCGGAGGTGGTCCGCCACCGCTGTCCAGCGACGTTTCGTACCACTCCTTTTCCTTGGGCTTGTTAAAACCGTGACCAACTCCGTCGGCGGACTCGCAGCCACCCTCCACCGACGAGGAGCCGTCCTGCGAGCTCGGAGTCGGTGGCACTGACGGCCACGTCTCGACACTGCCCAATGACTGCGTCCGCAACAGCATTCGGTTGCTTCCTGGCACCTTCACTGCTACTTCCGGACTGTGCACCTGCGGGTGCAAGGGTTTTTTTGTTTTGTTTCTTTTTTTATTAAACTGTTATGAGAGAGAAATCAAGCGGTGCGGACTACTAATTAAACAAATAGTGGTCATTCAGAAATCGAGGGGGAAACAATTAACACATACTCTGTGTCATTTCCAGCTTTAAGAATCTAAAAAAGAAAGTACTATGATTGTGAGTTTTACTGACTTGAGGAAGGTTAATGCGCATGCAAATAGTTTTCAAATTTCAAGGTAAAAGAAAGGTGTAGCATACCTGAACTGGATGAGGGCGCATATGCGGTACCACAGCGTTTTTACCACTAATAGCGACCGTGTGGTATCTCGATTGCATTTCAGCATTTCCTAGGTAATGAGGGACGTTTTGCTTTCGCCGGTCTAAGCTACCGAATCTATCGTTGCCTAGTGGCTCTTCGGGACACCAAACAATATCGTCATTGAGGCGCATCCAATACCCTGGTGGTACGTAAGGATCCATAGGCGGTTTATTCGGTTTGCCATGCTCCGAACTTAATATTGCATTGTCTACATTATCCCTGTGTCGTAGAATTGGCGGTGGCTGTTGTGATTTACCTGCAATAGAATAGAAAAAAAAACCGACAATTTAGTTTTTCAAAAACTTTGAACGGTGCCTCAAATTAAAATAATTTCATACCATGATGATAGTGAACATTGTAATCGTACATCTGACCATCGTAACGGGGCCCCACAAATTCCGGGGGCTCCGGATACGGCGGTACCTGGGAAGACCGTCGATGCTCGTTGTCTAGGTGCCTAGACTCGGGATATTGTTGCGAGTTGCGCAGCATCTCCTCATTCTCTTTTCTAAGCTTCAGCTGGCGGTAATGCATTTGCCTCTCTTCCTCAGTGTATGTATTAGGCACTGGTCGGTGAACGCGTTCGTGAAAGTGCTGAGGACTGGCATTGCTTCCGCCACTGTTGCTGCCGCCTTGGGAGTAAGCCCGAGTACGAAAATGCTCCGGGGCAACGTACATGTTATTGTTAACATTGTGGTCATCGGGATACTTAACGCTGCCGCGTCTTCGGTCGACTGGACTTGGTGCATGGTATGTCGCCCTGTTCTGGTTGGGTCCGCCGCTTGAACCCGATTGCAAGTACGCCTGGTTTGGGAGCTCTTGACACTCGTAATTTGGGTAGGTATTGAAATTATGTTCTGGACCAAGGGGACTTAGACTGATCCCGATTTCCTGAACGAAGCCGCAAGATTCCACTCTTGGACTCAGATCTTTTCCTGCAAGTTGATTTGAATCAAAGAAAATTCATTTCACTTTTAAATTTAAATTTTTTTACATTGAAAATAAAAATGTTACCGGCATTATCTAACGGAGGCCGCGGTTTTTTTGTTCTGTGCTTTGCAGCTGATTGCAAATGAGGTTGTGAACTGTGAAGCGGAATGTGAGCCGATTGTGTATGCCTTGGAGCACCTCCTTGACTCTGTCGTATAAAATTAAGTTGCACATTGATCTCTTGAAGCCTTCTTTGAGTTTGTTGATATATTAAACGATTCTTGCGTCTCACAGCTTTATTTTGAGAAAGATCATTCAGAATTGTCAATGCTTCCTCTGCTATATTTATCTGAGTTTGCCTTTCCACTTCTAAGGCAGATTCCTCCTACAAAGTGCACATTAATTAAAAAATAGCAATTAACAAAATATAATTGGCCATGTACACTTACAGTTCCATTAGTTTTTAGTTTGTTTATCAAATTGTGATTATAGTTGATATTGGCGCTGACTCGTTTTCTAATATTTGGTGGACTTTCTCCAGGTTCCAAAGGAATTTCGGGTGGTAAGACACCAGTTAACTCAGCTTCTTCTATACAAAGACCTTTTAATTCATTATTTTTTTGGGTAAGTTTATCTTGTAAAGCCTCTCTGCGTTGACGTAGCCATTGTAGCCTGCTAGACAGGGCTTCGTCCATTACTGGCCCAGGCACGCCTTCAGTACCTGCCATCACTGTTATCAGTAAAACATTGCATATTAATAAAACACAAAGAACTTTTTAAAGAAGTATAGTTTAACAAATATATTGTAAGTTTTTTTAAAAATATGTAACAAATAAATTAATTAATGTTCATTAAAATATGAAATATCTTTACCCATATTCTTGGCTTGAGTTATCAATATCTCTGCTTTCTTGATCAGTTACAAGACTTTTATCTTATCTACTATTTCTGCTCAAATCCATTTTGCAATCGCCGAAAATAGATTCAAGAATTTGAGTATATGTAATAAAACATACATAATTTATACAACAAAGCATCATCACGAACAAATAATTTTACAAAAACTTATTAATTTGTACTTCTTTTGATTGAATAAAAACATGGGCAAGCATCGTTTACTTTTGTTACGTTGTAAAAGTATGTGTTAAAGCTTGAATAGAATGCGTATTACGTATTCATATATAAAATCATTTATAAAATGTTAAAAAATTGGCGTTGCTCCAAAATGCATGCACAATGTCAATTGCATCGCACCACCGCGAGTGCAGCATTTAGGTTATGTCTCTCGAGCAACTCCAAAAAGCGCCTCGTCAATCTCACGATCGCTAATAATTCACTGTTTAACACATTTCTATTAGCACTGGACGAAGACTTGATTTTCCTACACTAATGTCACTGGGTTAAGGTTAAAAAAAATAAAAAAAAAATAAAAGTAAAAATCTCGCGAACCTCCTGAGATCTACTCGAGGAGGTGACGCGCGTCCATAAATTGTTTGGCTTTGCGCAATGATACACACCTAAAGCAGTAGGTACTACAAAAGCATGGCTACCACGACCACCGTTTTCATTGTTAGACGTCAAAACCGCCCTTTGTTTTTGTCGGTTTTTTACTATAAATTTACTTTATCGCTAGCTCAAATAATTTACATTAATATGTATATGTTGTCTTCATAAAAAACGATAGAGAATCATCAAAGATTTTTCATAATAGCAAGTATTACTATATTTTAAATTTAAATTATATTATTTAAAAAATATATATTTTAATTTCTTATAAAATGTACTTATTTTTTTAACATATTTTCTTTAATAATATTAAATAAATAAGAGATCGGTATATTATTAAATCGGTATAATTAATTTAAATAAAATTTAATACGTAAAAAGTTTTATTGATCTTAATACTAGCATGTAATACTATTATAATTTAATAATATTTTACTGTTACATTTATATGCATATTTGTTTTATAATTTATACAATGTTGTTTTTCTAGAGTGCGTGCGTGTGTGTGTGTGTGTGTGTGTGTGTGTGTGTGTGTGTGTATACATGAATCGCAGAAAGCACGCGTCACCGCAATAATCTTGTGCGTATATTATTTAAGTATTTATCGAAACATTCGCGATGTTCGAGGAAATATGAAAAAATTTGCAGATTTGCAAAGGTGAAACGCCAGCTGATCGACTACTATAGTTAATGCAGCAATTTTCTTCGCGACAGCTGGCAAGCGTTCCTGTAAAATTTCTTATACATCAGATGATTGTTAATAATAGTACACTTCTCGTTTAATTAAGTATTGTTTTTAAAGCTGTAAAAGCTCAAGTGGGAATGTTTTGTGGCAATTTTGTCGTTATGTACTCATATACCAATTAGTATAGCAATTCCCCACCGGCATTTTTTTTTTATTATTTTTTTTTTTTTGTTTATGGATTTGCCTTACGCCCTATCAATATTACGGAAGGTTACCTAATTATTTAAATACTCT
>JAXIUT010000048.1:1433423-1467517 GCA_035586675.1 Eurytoma californica
TTTGTAGTGTCATTGTCATTTTGGTATATTGCAACCCCCGATGTACGCACATTACTTCTTTTAAAATGGACAATGCAATTGAAATTGGGTATATCAATTTCTTCTTCATTGCTCATCCATGTCTCCGTAAGAAGTAAAACATTAGCTTTTGCAGTTACTGAATCAAGTAAATCTAATGAATGGCGTTTTAAACTTTGGCGGCTGTGAGAGAGAAGTGTGCCTCGGCGCTGAGTGCGAAAGAGAGAGGCGTAGTGAAGAGAGAGAAGCCATCAGAGGCTTTAGTCATAAATTTATGGCTTCTCAGTAGGTGGGCGAAACTCCAATTTTTGTTTTCGTGATACTTGATGTGTTCGTGTTCTTTTGCCGAAAGTAAAGAAATCGAGACATTTATCCTGAAATAAAAGAAAAATGAATTTTTGTGGATTTTACAATGAGATTAATCTTTTAAAATAAACATACAGTTATATTTATAATGTGAACTTGAGCTCTTTTGCACATATCTGACGTTTAAGTTTGGGAAAACCGTTTTCTTTTAAGAGGAGCTTTTAAAGGTTCGCAGGTCAGGTCTATACTTATCACAATTTTCTTGAAAAATGAATACTACAAAAGGTAACCGAATATATCACCGATAGAAAAGGTAACCGAATATTCACTATATTTTTTTAATCAAAAAATTGATTTTATGACTAATTTAAATCAATTCAATTTTAATGCTTGTATATCGAGTTGTATATACTTACGATCCTGAACGTTATTTTCCGTAGGGAATGAATTATAATAATTCGTCTCTGAGTTTCTGTCAAAAAGTATCACTTTTTTCCGAGATCAGCCTCTCCGGTCGCAGCCATATTCAATTTCTGTAATTCTCATATTTACAAAATTTCGTATAAATTATTCATTTAGTTCTCTCAGTAAATCACTTTTAAACTTAATGCTTCCTTTAATTCATTTAAACCTTTCACTATAAATTTTATTAATACAAAATCAAATACGCCCGGGCTCGACCATCGCGCCATATAATACATATATATGTATACGATGTATGTGTATACTTATATATAAAATTCACCTGTCAGTAGATTTTTCTAACCTCAAATTATTCATTTTACACTGTATATTTTTAAATATATATATATTTAAAACAAACGTTAAAACGATGGATAACAATGAAATTTACAATTTACAGTTAGATGAACTTACAAACAAAGAAATTAGTATTTACTTATATCAAAATGTGCAAAATATTGAAGATATTCACAAAAAACTTATAAGTAAAGAATTACCATGTTGTATTGTGAAAGCAAATTTAATAGTGGATGCATTTCAACTAGTTATAGCAGCGAACAAGGCTGCTCTAAATGAGAAGTATGAGCAAATGGTCACAAGAAGTTTGTACACTGAAATTATTTACTGTTTATCACCATCAAAAAATATTTCGCAGTCTTTAGAAACTTTTGGAATATCCAACGATACAAAGAATGTTTTAGTGATTCTAGTTCATAAAGCAGAAGATAAAGAGTCTGAAAATGAACTTGTTTGCAATTTTATTAAAGGTGAAAGAATAGCAATATCTCAGCTTTCAAAATTTACAGATACAGCTTTAGTAAGGAAAATTTATAAAATAGGAGCAGAAGAATTGAAAGTTTCTAGTCTGTTGGACTCGATAGTTAGTAGGATAAGTGATAAGACTTTAAAATAAACTAATTTTTGTTTGTGAATGGAAGTGGTATGGGTGGTTTTTGTAAATAAATAATATTGAATTGAAAATTCCATATTTTCTTTTACTGTTACCTACATGATCTTTGAATTATTAATGCATCTTTTCTTTTTGTTAATTACCAATAAAGAGATGAGAAATTCTTTTTTGCAAAAACATCTGTAGCGACGTAATAAATTACATTTACTTATAAAGGTTTAGCGACTTTGCAGTTGCAGCCATATTTGCATGAGATGCCTTTCTTTTTCTTCTCATATCACAGTTTTTCTTTTATTTTCCATGTATTTTTTTTCATTGTTAGTAAAAATTTCAATAAGAATGCTGAATGGCTAGTTGCAGTAATCAGTCCTTACTAAATATAGACATCTCTGTGTGTCAGTTTTAAGCTTTATCTTCCTGACATAATCTTCTTGAAAATTTATATCGGCATTCTAGAATAAGTGAAGTATATTGATTTTAAACATGATGATCAATCAAGCAAATGCTGGTTAAGCAATTAGGATTTCAATTAGCACGCTATATTTTATTAAGGTGCAGCATGCATCAAATCCTATGTAAGCAAAAAATAAACAAATAAAATACAAATTAATTTATGTTCTCAGAAATTTATTTTTCTTTTTAAATACAAGGTTCTTAATTATAAAAATGTGAAATTTCCATTTACCTCGGTAAACTGCACATTTCACACGAAGCAACATCCGCAGCATTAAGAAAAGTACAATGTGAGCAAGTCCACAATGATTGTTCATCTCTGGGACTGTCAGAGTTACCGGTTCCAATACCATCCACTGCTCTTGCAGATGCAGAGCCCATTAAACTGCTTCCAAAAGTTGTGTTGCGGGTTATAGGATTAGAAGACGATGTTGCAGAAATCAGTTGCTCCACTGTAGCCCAGTGTTCAGATTGAGCCCATTCAGCAGCTTTTTGTCGATCATTAGTTTGAATTGCTTCTAAAAGTGTACCCATGTGATTCTACAAAGACAAAAATTAATGTTATTTTATGCAAGTAATTATGAATCATTACCAATGTTATTTATACCTTTAATGGAAGCATGTCCATGCAAGCAATAAATATGAGTAGGTGAAAGTCTGCTATAGCTTCCAAGAACTGATCAGGACTGAATTGTTGCATGTAATTGGATAAGGAACTGAATTCCTGAACTTGTCCATCAATCAATCTAAATTTGAATAGTAAGATAAATTAAAAAATATGTAAAATTTTATAAATAAATGAATAAAAATAATTATATCTTAGTGTACCTGTTTTCAACAGGGAATGGAGTAATGTTATCATTAGTATAAAAAGTATGTTGAGGCGTCAATGGCGTTGATGCAGGTACGTCAACCAGTAAGTACTCCACTGGCAGTGGTCTAGCCAGTCTCGACACTTCATTACCATATGAATCCTTTTCCTGTAAAATAAAAAATAAAATTTAATTCCAAAACAACCTAAATAATTTATCTTTCAAATCAGAATTTCATTACTGTTTTAATATTTTTATAACAAAAGGCAAGTACAAATTACAGTATTTAATTTTGTCTGCGGCTTTGAGACAAAAAAACATAATTACATTTTTATTATTTTTGAGAAACTTTAGTTTTGAGTCAAATATGTACATCAATACTTTCAGCTACATAAATACGTTCAAAAGTTGGCGTGAGAAATTCGTTAGTGAGCGCCATCTGCTAAGTTTGTAATAATATGAATTGTTCATAGTGTGAAGTGTCATTTAAATTCCAATTGGCATGTTAGCGTTATTTTACCCACTCTACTGAATTATACGACGAATTCCTAAGCAGTATTATAGCTCAAGCGGTAAGATATTTGTCTGTCCACTCCAAGTGTCCCGAAACTCTTGGTTTTTATAGCTTTCGATTGACTTAAATTCCGCTCACGTCGAGTTCTAATCCCTTTGCTTTTCGCGGGCGCAGTTTTTTCGTTATGAAGAACCGACTGAAGTCGATACTTTGAACTACGATCCCACATTAAGTTGCAATGTACCCTCGGCGGTAATTGATTCTGTTAGAACGTTTCAAATCAATGCAACGTTGCTTAGAAAATTTGTAGGTGATAGCTATGCATCCTTGTCTAGCACCCAGAAATATCCAAAAAATCCGACGTTGCAATTATTTGAAATGTTCTAACAGAATCAATTATCGCCGAGTGTATATGCATCTTGCACAGGTGTCGCAACAAGTCATATGCATCTGTATTGCATGTGACGGTCACGTAACGGGTGGTGAATGAGAATTTTCGATATATCGCTTACTTCAATAAAGCCCCAGGAATCAAATTATCAACAAAAGTCCTCGATCTGAATGGCGATTTATTGGAGCCTAAAATAAGGGATCCACATCCACAGCCAATGAAACCAGAAACAGCAGAAACACAACGAAAGTAACGAATCAAACTTGTCGAGAATTTAGTTCAATTACAATCCGTGAGGTGGTGCTGGCTGATATTTGCATCAGTCGGCGAGATGCCGAATCCCGCACCGAGCGCCGAGCGGTGCACTGAGCTCCAGCTTTGCCGGTAGATCTGTCGAGGAGTATATAGGTATAGTCGTTCAGTACGCCGCGCCGAGGTAGCAGATTCGCAGTGCGGCTACGACCTTCCGCGTGCGTGCAAGCGAGAGGACGAAGGGGGCGCGTCGAAATTACCAAGTGGGAGCGAGGGAATCGGAGACAGAGAGAGAAAAGAGCAACACAGCTCCCCCATTAGGCCGGCCGGGAGACTCCGAGAGACAGCCGCCGCCTGCACGGTACTTATAGACGTGCGAAACCACGCGCGGGAAGCGCCCGGCCATCATCACCATCGCTCACATCGAGCGGCAACAGTGCAGCAGCGGGAGGAGATTGAGGAGAGAAGATTCACCGAGGTCGAGCCCGATTAATACTCCTCGCTCCGCCTCGTGCACCAGCCGGCGACGACAAATCCCTCAGCAGTGCCGGTCAGTGTGCGCGTGCGTGCGCCAGTGTCTCGGGGGGTGGGGGCCCGGCGTTGTGTACCCACAACGCCTCCCTCGATTTTTCCGCACCACCAGAAGTTTTTTGCAGTGCCGAGAGTGACGCGGCCGCGTCGAGGACACGGACACACGAGGCGCGCGGCAATTGCGGCTTGGCGCAGGCGCTGCGCTGCGGACCGACAGGCGGCAACCAGGCGGACGGACGGACGTATACAACGCGCCACGGGCACACAGTAGTGCGTGCGCGCGAACAACGCGTCGTCGGAAGCGCGCGCGGCGCGGCAGAAGTACCGTCGGTGACGACGTCGACGCGCATCTCGACGCTGCACCGCCATGCCAGTAGCAGTGGTTAGTTGCCTCATTCCTACTACATAAAAAACAAATCGGTATACACCAGCAGTCGCTTTCTTTTCGTCGCTTTTCCGTCTCGGCGGCTCGATCGAACGCGTACGCGCGCTGGAGGGAGACGGAGATAGCGCGGAATGTGTAACAAACATCGTGATGTGGCACAAGTGCCGTGATAGTGTATAAACGTGTGAGGCCGTTTCGTGAGTCGCGACTGCTCCTCGCCCGCGGAAGGGGCGAATTTTAATTTTCGACGTGTTGGGGATCGCGCGCAGGGCGGCCCAGCAAGGTATAATACGTACGTGGTAAACGCCGAGAGCTGTCGAAGTGTCCCCCCTCTCCACTTCCTACGCCCACAGCGGCGAGCCAGGTACATAAGCTCGGGCGCGTGGAATAGTACGTCGTGTATATATACGGCCGATCGCTCGCCTCTCTCTATCTCTGTTGGCAATGGCACACTGCCTGCGCCAAGGATGTGTCAAGCCAACGGTCAGAGCGGGCGTAAGCGTTTGCCCGACCATGCAAATTTTTTTTTTCAGGGACGCTTGTTGATTTTTTTTCGGGAAGACGCGCGGGGGTGAGCTCGACTTTGGGGAGGTCGAAATTCACAAGCGGTATTCACGTTGGAGCATGACGTTAGTCGAACGAGCACCTGCAGAACACTGCGCGCGCGCGCGCGCGGTATTTACAAAACGAAGTCGGCCGGTCGTTCTAAGAATCCTCCCTCTTACGACCCCCGTGCCCTCCCTCCTGCACGTTGTTTACTTCCACGGGGTTGATCCAATGAATTCACTTGATTTGATCTCTGCAGCATTATTACGGATCAATGAGTCGTTAGTTCACTTGGAAATTATTAACTTATTCTTTTAATTCTATTTTTAAAAGATTCTTCGTTTTCGAAATTAGAAAATAATGATTTAATGGGCGAGACTATACGTTTGACACCTCAGTAGAAATTGTTGAAATCCTTAAAATGCTATCCTGCCTTCGATTTTGATAAATATGGGGATGATTATAGTATCAAGTATAGTAGCTAGTATCGTACTATAGCTTGTGTTCTATATTGTTAAAGTATGCAATACGTTAAATTATTTATACCGGAGCATTTGAAAATTGACATTTGCAAGTAAAATGTTTTTAAATAAATTCCAATAATTTTAGGTTTATCTTAACTCTCGTTACTGTTGTTATTTAGCGAAGATTACGAAGAAATCCAAAAAGGCCGAACCCCGGAAGATGCGAGACAAGCTGGTATTAAACTTTAAAGCACCGCGAAATGGAAGAGTCAATTCCGAATCTGCGGAATTGGCGGCTGACGGTACGTGACGGTAACTAACTGGGACGCGATCGTTGGGCAACCGGCCTGAAGATAAACAGAGAGAGCATGATTAGCCGAGAGTGCAGGAGCGAGACAGCAGCAAACGGCGCGCGCGCGAGGGGCCACAGGAGCGGGCGAACGCGCTCGCTCGGCGGAGAAAGAAGGTTCAGTTGTCGCGACGGGACCCGGCCGAGAGGTACGTGTGTGCGTGCGCGAGCTCGCTCGCATCTTGGCGTGTGCAGGACGCTGGCGTGCAGCTGCGACGGTATACCGCACGGGCGCCTGAATGCCGACGGCGACGACGGGCGCGCGAGGCGGCGGTGGTGCAGTAGCTGCAGCGGCGGCGGCGGCGGCGACGACGGCCCGCAGCGGCAGCCCGGAGGCAGAGCCGAGTGCTCAACTCCCCGCCTCCTACTACTCCTCCATGCCAAGGCCACGACGTCGGTAGAGAGCGAGCGAGAGACGAAGCGAGCGAGACAGTTGCTGGTGGACGCTCCGTCCCGAGGCCGGAGGGAGTCGTCGTCGCCGACGCGCACACACCACGGTACTCCGAGAGCACAGCAGGCACCGGACTTTTCGCGCGCTTCTCTCTTCCTCGTTCATGGCGCTCCTCGCGCACGGCGACACTCCGACGGCGCGAGAGAAAGCGCGTGCGACACGTACGATACACCGGAGAATGTCCTCGCGTGTGGATTTCTTTTTCTCCTCTCCTTTTCTTCCCTCCTCCCCGGTACCCGCTGCGGCGTGTTCCAGTTTCCGCCCTCCCCTGTTGTTCTTTCGCCGCTCCAGTGTGTGTATGAGTGTGTGCGCGCGCGCGTGTTTTCGAGGGGCCGCTCGAAGGAAAAAAAAGCTGCGCGATAAGTGAAAACGCGAGTGTGCTAGTGTCCGGGGCTTGGCCGTTCCATCGGTTTTTCTCGCTTCTGCTGGTGCGCGCGCGCGTATTATTCGCCACTGCGTGTGTATATGCGCATTCGATTCTCCCTCGCTTTCGGTCGCCCCCTCCCCGCTCTTTCTCTTTTTTTTCGAGCAGCCTCGCTGCGATGCGAGGGAGCGAGAGGGGCATCGAGAGAGAGCGCATCGATTTTTTATCTCTCTTTGGCGGCGGCGGCGGTTTTCCCCTCCCCCTCCGCGAGCTGCGCGGCACAATGAGAGTAGAGTTTTGGCGGGATTTCGAGCGCATGCGTGCCTCGCGCCGCCGTCGTCGCAAAATGTCACTCTTATTTTTCTTCTTCTCGGTTCCTCGCGTCCGGCGGCCGCGTCGCCGGTATATGTATATGCACACACCCGGCCGTACGCGTGCATTGTTCGCCTCGCGCGGAGGAAGTTCGGATCCTCGGGCGCCGCCTCCCGCTTGGCGTGCGCGAAATTTCAAATTTTTTTTTCGGAGCGCGTCGTTCGATCACCGAGACCTGGAACTTACCACACGCGCGAGCGTCCCGCTTTGAAATTTCATCGCGGCGACGAGCGGTGAGGTGTATGTCCTTTCGACACGTCTATATTCTCCCAGCTTGCCCCAGTCGCTTTCATAACGGCCGCCTCGAGTGTATAATGAAATTCGCGATCGCCGAGACGACGCGGGAGTTGCGTAACACACGATCGGTAGCGTTGCTCTCGTGCCAAGGGTCGCCGCTCGGCGTCTCTCGTCGATTCCTTCTCAGCTTTCGTTTTTTTCATTTCTTTTAATCGAAGAACGTCGAAATGATACATATTCGATGGATTTCCGCTGGCGTTCGATCGAACAATAACGCAGGCGAGGTTTTTTGTTTTATAGTCAACACACTAAAAATGGGAGTGCATTGATGCTCGATTTATCGCCCTGTCGCGGAAGCTCGGTTCGTTGTCGATCTTGGCATTGATACGAGCTATATACAACGTTTAGTTAAAATCTCTGATAAGTTCGATGAATTTTTCGTTCGAAAATCCGGTAATAATTTGTAATCCGTATGATTGACGACAATGTCGACCGAATCATCCGATATATTTAGCGTAATGATTATTTATTAAACGCTGATTAATTTTCACGCAACTCATGCGAGTTTTAAAAAATGGAGGGGAAGAAAACAAAAATGTATCTTTTTTTCATTTGTAGATGCTGGATCCAAACGTTTTGACGGACCTAGAGGAGCTGACTCTATGCAGCTACTGCAAACAAAAGTACAACGATACGGAGCAGTGCCCGAAATTTCTTAGCTGCAAGCACTACTTTTGCTTACGCTGCATAGAGAACAACCTGCTGAAGGGCCGCGAGTTGTTCTGCGCTCACTGTTGGAAGAGGACGGAACTGGGTGACCAGGGGCCTGACGCTTTGCCGACGTACTCGTCCCTCCTAACACTAGCCAACAACTTTTCCCACCTCAAAATAACTCAGAACAATGTCACTGCGAAGTCCACGGAGAAAGAAAGAAAGGTACCGAGCGAACTTCCAAAACTTTTTTTTTCCAAAAATTTTGTCTTGCGGCGGACTGAGAAAAATTGATCAATCACTACGGAAGCAGCGCACAAAGTTTTCCAATAATGATCGGTGCCTCCAACGCGAAAAATCTCATTCAACTTCGAAATATTTTGAAACAATAAGCGAGTTAGGGATGACAGATGATTATCGCAGATAACCTTATCTGCTTCTTACACTTCTGCTATGTACACCGGATTTATTGTTTAGTTGATTTTTTAATGAAAATGAAAGAATATTTACCTACAAATATTATTCACGATATTCTAAGAAACAACTTTCAACGAATTTAAATTCAAATTGTGATTAACATGAAAAATGTTATAAATATACGAGAAAAATTGTTTTTATAACTATTATTGCAAAAAAAAAAAACAAATTTTAATTAGTCCAAACACTTTTTAATATTCATTAGCAGAAATTGTTTTACTTAATGGTCAATAAATTTTTAAATGTGTGTTACAACATAGCGAATAAAAACTTTAGCAAAAAATTAGTACTGCAAGCGCGTACTTTCATTTGAATATTCAATTTCTAGAATGGTCGTAACTTTGTTTTTTATTTTATATTTTTTCATAAAAGTTCGAATAGCTGTTTACCTTTGGAAAGCTGGAAAAATCAATCTAAAAAGTAAGAAGCCGTACGCGGCAAGAGATTCGTGCGACAACAAGATTATGTCGTAATGTCATCAGGACTTTTCCTCCGACTACTTGGAAAATTAGATCCTTCCTGTAGAAAAACACGTTCAATCGAATGTCGCGCGACTGAAAAAAGCGAAATAAGCTACATCGATTTTTCATTGTAACATGTTTTTCTCCCTTGCAGAGCGAAAATTGCCATACCCATGGAATGCCACTTGCGCTTTGGTGCGCGACTTGTTGTGCGGCGCTCTGCCGAGCCTGCGCGACGCCCCAAGAGCATCCCGGTCACCAGATAAAATCACAGACTGATGCAAAAGAGCAACTCATGTCAGATGTAAGTTTAAATTCGTCTCTTTCAGAAGTCTACTTATTCAAATGATTTCAATTCACCGGTATTTCATTGTCGATGCAGAAAAAGCAACACGTGTAAAGATAAAATAAAGAATGCTACATTTTACGGATTCTTTTTTCAGGTTCAGCTGGAATTAGCGTCGATGGGTAAGCTCTCGCAGGAGATCCAACGGTTGGCCATACAGCAGCGCGATTTCCTCATCAAGGTCCACGAGGCCTGCGTCACCCTAAAGACCCACGTAGAAACGGACCTTCAAAACGGTTGGAGCCACTTCCCGGAAATAACGGATGCCCGCGAAACCCTCGGCAAGGCCAAAACCTCGCTGCAGATGTCGGACGGCCCACAGGACATCTACTCTCTGCACACCGAACTCGTGCTGGAGAAACAGAGGCTACAGTCCAAGTACCAGGAGATGATGCTACAGTGCCAGCTCGACGATCTCATCGGTAATTCCGGCGTTGTGTTCGATTTCGCGTTATTAAAGCAAGCCGTCGCGGGTATACATTCGGGGGAGCCTCTCGTTACGCAGCCGGGAAACGGAGGTCGATTGCCCAATCACATTGCCGCCTCGCAGAACCCCATACTCTTCCTCGCCAACTACTGCATGTCCCAGCTGTACTCGAGGCACGTAGTGAGCAAGCAGCAGCACTTGCAAAACGGCTCGATCGAGTACCACGTACCACCCCAGGTGGCGGCCGTTCACGTGGCCCCGGCGGTTCCGCCACCACCGCCCCAGCAGCAGCCTCAACAGTCCCAGCCGCCTCAGAACCAGCAGCCGCCGCAGCAGCAGCCGCAATCGCAACAGCCCCAGCAGCAACTGCTGATATCGCCGGGCTCGCCGTCCGTGAAGCCGGCGGTGGCGCCGCCGCCCAATGCCATGCTTCAGCAGAGTGCCACGAGCTTCATGAGCCCAGCAGAAGCCGCGGCGGCAGCGGCCGTCGCAGCGGCTAACGTCAACAACGCAAGCCTCGTGACGGTACACTCGCCGCAGCAGCCGCCGTCCAACTTAAGGGGACCGTCCAGCCCGTACCCCATGTATTATTTCAACATCGAGGTGAACGGCCAGCCGCACGGTAGAATAGTGATCGAGGTCAGACCAGACGCGGCGCCGAAAATGGCCAAAAACTTTAGTGTCCTCGCGACCGGTGAGATAGGCGTCGGCTACAAGGGCTGCACTATCTTCCAATGCTGGGAGGGCGAGAGCGTCATCACCGGCGACTTCGAGCTGAACAACGGCCGAGGAGGCAGGAGTATCTTCGAGGATGGCTACTTCATGCCCGACGATACCAAGTTTCCGGCGGTGAGAGGAGCCGTGGGCATGAGGCGAACGCAGAAGAGACATGACAACCTCGGAATGGTGGGCTCGCAGTTTCGCATAATACTGCAGGAAATGAGAGGCTTCACCGGCATATTCGGTCATGTTGTCGAGGGTCTCGATCTCGTCGAGAAGATATCGACGTTCGGCGATCAGACGGGCAAGCCCACCAAAACGATCCTCATCACCAAGTGCGGCAAGCTGTAACGAAGGCTCGACGTCGACGAGGCCTTCGCATTTTAGACCTTTTCTTATTTTCTTTTTTACTTTTATTTGCCCTTTTCCGTAAATTGATGACATTTCTACATGATGCGATTTGAAGAGATGATGCTGATGACGATTACGATTTACGACGACGATGATAATGATGATGATTTAACGATGGTTAGGTAAAGCTTTTCGAAGACATATACGTGTATTCTCGCTCGCCGTATTTGCCGAGTTATTGTCGAATGTGGGCGGTGGGGGGAGGGGAGGGGGGGGGGGGTCGAGAAGAGTCCATTTTTTCGCGATTTGAGGACGATATTGTCCGCGAATATTTAAACATTTAGAGTCTCTAAAGAGGTTGAAGTATATTTTTAAAGCGTGAACGAAAACAAAACAAAATGACACTAAAAAATTCGGCTATTATTGCGAAAAAAACTGAGGGCGTAATTCTGAGACGACGATAGTAAATTAATAAAATATAACGATATTTTCCTAACGAAAGAGTATCGAATTCTATTGTAACGATTTAAAGTGAAAAAAAAGACGCATATACACACAAACGTAACGCGCATATATAACGCATATATACAAATAAGTCGCGAGAATTTAAATAAAATAAAAGTAAACAAACTTCTCTAAACGCGAACGACGCGAATTTTTTTGGACCGACGCATATACACGTACCTCAAATCGATGCGACTCATAGTTAGAAAAATGCGGTAAATTGTTTTAGCAGATGACGATGTGAGAAAGAAAGAAAAAACGCTATGCGTTAAGCTCCGAAATTTATTTTCGCTATTGTATGTGTATATTGGTATTATACACGATACAAGTAACAGTTGAAACTGTAACTTGATCAAGTTAATAAGCATAAAAATATGATAAAAAAAAATATTGAAAATCGTGCGTTACACGATGAAATATACAGGTCAGACACAAGTACCTTTCGTTATTTTAATTATTAAGCGCTACTTTAATACATAATCTTATTGATGTAGTAAGTAATAAGCAACTCATTAATACTTGCTAAAAATAAAAATTAAACAATTAACGTTTTAGATTTTACTTTCAAAATCATTTGAGTAAATTAAATATAATTTTTTATTTTCCATTAAATTTTTCTTTACAAGATATATGAAATAAAAATATTTTGAAACACGTTTATATGATAAATTAAATTTAAATATTAAAGTGTAAACAGTAACTATTCTGCGCAATAATAGCGGAAGAAGCTGGTGTCTGATTTGGTACTTGTAATGAATAAAATAAGAAATAAAATGCTATCCGTAGATGATAATCGTTAGCCACGGAACGTGCAACTGTGTGGGGATTTAATAAGAATTATTAAGATGACTATTGTAAACGAAACAAAAAATAAAAAAAAAACTAAAAAATATACACCGGGGCGATCGAGCACACACATATATACAAATATATATATATATACACATATATATTATATATATTTTTAGACAGGACTTGTATGTTTTTTGGCCGAAGAATGCAATTGCGCGTGGCTCGGCGTTGAGAGTCCGAGGAGACAGGAAATTTAATAAAAATAAAACAATGATAAACAGTTGAGGAGAGACAAAGCTCGTGCATCCTTCCAAGAGACAAGACGCGGATTGAGAGACCGCCAGGGGAGCGTAAACATAAGTATATATTGTATCAATGTGATCACTACGCAGCGAAACAGTGCGTATTTAATTTAGATAGAAAAAAAACGTGCGGAAAATACGTGAAGCGATGACGAACCCGTGAGCGATAAGAAAAATGATTCCCTAACAGATCAGCTCTCGATCTAGTTTTGCTCTCCATTTAACTAGCGAGCCTGTAATATTGTAATTCGCGTATTCGTTGACTATTCAGAGCAAGTGTAAAAAAAAATCAACGATTAATGAAAAAAAAAAAACGTAGGGATTTGTAGATCTCGCACCGCGTTACAAGGATTACAAAAGCCAATGTCGTAAGCGAAAAAACGTAAACACGAGCTGAGTAAGGCCTAAACAGAAGCAGAAGTAGAAATCGGAGAGTAACTATACAAATGCAGCGTTTTCGAGAACGAACCACAAGCTGATGATAAAGATAAAAATAAAAACTAAAAAAAAAATATATATATTGTGTGTCTTTAGAGTGCATGTTTTACGCAAGTGTGTCTACGAATTAATATAGCATAGAGCAGCGAACGAAGCGAAAAGGTATACGTATAACAAAGATTGAGCGCGCAAAAAACCCTTGGGCATGCCTGCTCGTTGAGAGAGCGTACGAAAAAAATATATAACGATTACGAGATGAACAAAATTTTTTTGATCGGGGGTTTGGGGAAAGCGAGTTTTTTTTTTTTTTTTTTTTTTTTTTTTTTTTTTTTTTTTTTTTTCCATTTTGGTCGGAAAGCGTTAAATGACTACAAACTAAATGATGGCTAAATAATTAAACAAAATGTTGCAGACATACGTGTACGAAAAAAGTCTGCGTATTTAACGGAATCATTCCTCGATGCTGTATATCGAAAATACTACGATTATGTAATATGTTATGTGCTACTCATATGTAAATCCTCGTGAATCCCATCGTTATTGTACTATATACCACGAAATACGAAAAGAAAAAAAAACAATGTTGTACAAGAGTACTGAAGCGTGAGTACGATAAAAAAGCGTTACACAAGAAAAAAATGTCACACACAAATACACACGAGTATGCCGCGTTTTAGGGTGAAAAAATATTTAAAAAAAGAGAGAGAGAAAGCGAGACAGATACTATTGCTACACTACCTAATTACTACTGTGTATTACGTATCCACAGAACGCGTTTAAACGATTGTAACTATTTAAGCGAATTTCGTGGAGCCACCTTAAATGATGTCTTGAACGATCGAGCGGACATACGGAACAAAGTGCAACAAAAAATGAAAATATTGTTCGGTGATTGTGAAAGATACGCGGGGGTCTCACGTCGTATAAATTGAGAAAAATCGCTTTCTTTAGCTTGTTTTCGTCGCAAAAAAAAAGAGCTACTCTCGCTGTCCAATAGAGAAAGTTCGCCGTGTTTTTTCCTCAACATTCCGTAAGATAGTCTTCCAGTAAAATTTAAGTTTACTAGCCGTCACAAAGTAAAGGAGCAAACGGTCCTTTGCCCAGTAGTAATCGCGCGCAAAACTTCGTCCTTTTTCACGATCATAAGTCGGATATAAAAAAAAAAAGCGAACAAATTTTCGAAACGAGCGTAAATAATTTTTTTTGTTCAAGACTAGTTTCTAAGGTGGCTCCTTTTCCGTATATAAAAAGAACGTATCGATACAAGCACATTCTCGCCGAGATTAGCCGTAGAAAAAAAAAAGAAATACAGATCGTCGCGAGATAATGCCTTCTAAAGAAGAGAACCTCATTCGATGTTGAACATAAAAGTTTTAACGCTGTTAATTGTGTATCTGACTAAATGATAATTGTTTATCGCGCGGCGCAACGGTGATTACGAATTGTGACGATTGAGCAAAACGATGGGGGGTGGGAGTCGGTCGAATAAAGAACGTACTGAGAAAAATACTGTGTAAAAGCGAGTGATGACCGTTTTCGATAAATGTGTAATTGTGCAAGAGCACGCGAAGCGAATATAAGTAAAAAAAAATCCGTATACAAAAAAAATACAAACAAGCGTTACTCGAACGATAAGTTTCTCTTCTTGATTTCGGTTTTCATATTGTAAACCACGAGAAAAACGCGTTGAACGAAGAAATACTTTAACTGCAAACGAAGTTGCATTAAAAAAGACAATTATTAGAAAAAAATTAATGAAACGTGAATCACGAGAATTTCTTTATCACACGAAAAGTAAACAAAAATTTAAAAAGAATCGAAACTAAAGACAAGTGAGAAACCGGGAGTATAAGCGACCTGTATATATATTTTTATGAAGTTGACGAGGCAACAACGCATAGCTTGTAATAAATGATGCGATTTCGATAACCGTTTTTTCCTCTTACCGAACACACACACATACATACATACACCGAAAAAAAGTAAGAATCACAAAACTCCTGTTCTCAAATGGGACGCGAAATATATTGCGATGATAAAGTATATTACGTACGAAAGAAGCGACAAACTGCGATGAGCTTTACTTTACACTATTTTCCCTTCTTCTTTTATTGAAAAAACAATCTTACAAGATCGAAAAAAGAACTTGCTTAGTTTTTACTCTCCGACGAAATACGAGAGTATACGAGAACCGTAAATATTATATTCTTTTTGTTCCTGACCTATCGATTTTGGGTCAACTCCTCCATGGGCTGACGCGTAAACGCCGGTGGAGCGCATATTCGGTACGAATTAGTTAATTAATTGCGATTCAAGTGTACGCTCGTTACCCAAGTTAATGTACTTTTAGATCGTCAATTTTCAGTTATGAATTCATTTCTTCGTGCAAAAAATAATGTCTTATTCTTTCACAACCCCGTCCCTTAATTTTAAGCTTTTTATTCAACTGTAGAAAATTTTTCTATTAAAAACAGTTTTAATTCTCGAGTAAAAAATAATAATTTTAAGTAGAAATTAAATTTAAGCAAGTAAAGTTTATTTTTAATAAAACCAAATAAATATATCAGTCTTTTTTGTATTAAAGTATCTTAAAATTATAAAGTTATTTCATTAAAGTAAAAGAATATTTGATTACTGATTTTAGATTTATTTGTACTTGAAATAATTAACTTTTATATTTTAATACTTATTATTTGCAGAATATATATTAACGTAATTCATTGAAAAAGTAAGAAAATATTTTTGTTGCAGATATAGAGTTTTGAAAGAAAGTTGACAATCAATTTTTGCTGCAGTCATAGAATCGTTCTTTTTAATCATGCTAAAAAATTAATGAAAATCTCTTACCTTGTAGTAAACATCTGGAACATATTGCTTATCTGTTGACTCAATCACATATCCCAATTCTGGAGCATCTTTAGTTGGGACTAAACAGCCATCTCGAACTAGTGCCATGCATTGATACGTTACTTGATATCCTTCCATATGCACTTGATTTTTATTGTCACCTTAAAATTAATAATTTATAATCTTTTATTATAATTTTCATTACACACAATTAAAAAAAAGTAAAGAAATGAAATCTTACCAGTGACACAAACTGTTACTGCTTTTGAGCCAAAGTGACCATTTGGTGAGAAACGACAAGGATTTGGGAGCTTATTTTGTATATGAGCAGCCATAATACATTCTTGTGCGGATAAAAAGTGACTTTCAATATTTCTTACGTGTTTTACCTAAATAAAAAATTAATGAATTAGTATTACAATAATTAATTTAATTAAAATTAATTCTACGATACTTACTGTGCCTTTTTTGACATCATCTGCAATCAAATCTGTGAAAATCCACCCAACTTTTTTCAAATTTAATGACTGTGCTAGTTCATCCACTAGACTTTCTTTTTCATCTGGTAAAAGGATTATTGAATCTCTCGTACTTTCCTGAAAAAACAATTAACCTTTTTTATTATTTATCTTACATTATTTTTTGAAAATCTAATATATTTTTTTATAAGTATACCTGAGGAGGTTCATAGATTGCAGCCACTACTGTTCTGATACCTAAAGGTACATCTGTGTGTATTTCATATCTGCCATATAAATAACCGATGCGTTGATGGCCTGTTATGCGCCAATAATTTAAAAAACGTTCAACCAAATTAGCGTTTTCAAACATTACATTATCAACATGTCGGTATGGCTGTCGATTTAGCGTTATGGCGTTAGGCTGACATTTGCTGCATATTCCTTTAGGCCATGGTGGATGATCTTTACAACCAGTTTTTATACGACAACTTATATCTTCTAATTGTAAAAACTTCCCTCTGCAATCAAAAGTATTTTTAAATTTTTTAAAAATTTATATAATTAAATCATTCAATAATTTTTAATGATTTCTTACCTATCTACACCAGCTGTGAGTTTCCTTAAATAAGAATGGAAAGAGATGTGTTTTATGTTTTGTTCTTTTAGGTAAACTTCATCAAAAGGTTCCAGTGGAGAACAGTGTACGCAGCAACCATTTGCTCCATGACGACAACTAAAAATTTAGAAGTTTATTATATTACATTAAAATTTTTTAACAAGTATAAGAATTATTTGAATATGATTTTTCATACAATTTATCATCTCTTTTTCTTTGAATCTTTCCATTTATCTTCCACAATTGTTGATCTACTTCATCTTCCATTACATTGGAGAGGGATTTAAAAGAATTGTTGCTGAATTCTTGTGCCAGACCTTTTCCCTTACTGGTACTTGGAGTAATATCCATCAGTTCTATAGTAAATTATGAAATTTATATCAGTTTGTAATAAAAAATCATATATTTTGAATATTTTGTTCAAAATTTTTAAATGGAGCATTTTATAAATTTTAGATTCAAACATAGGATCTAAAAAATGAACGTACTATGACGTTTTATACTTTTAAATACAGTATTTACTAGTATTTTTATTAATTATGGATATTGAACTTGACTTTCTTTTTTGAGTAGTAAGATGAGTTGGCAAAAAATTGTCATGATTTATTTTTGATTTTAATAAAGTGTCCCTTAGAAAGTGATTTTCTACAAAATAAAATATTCTTTTTAATGTGTATGTAATAAGTTAATGGACAGTTAGTTTAGATAATTTTACTCTTCTAATCTTAAATAATTAAAAAGTTTATAGGTTACAAATTTTGTTGCAGTTTAATCGTACCAGAAACATCATTGGAGGCACTGCTGGTTGATGGATTATCCCAAAGAACCGCACCATTAACTGGTGCCAAATACAATATATCCCCATGTTTTAATCCAGTTCCTTGAATAGTTTTACTTCGTGAAGACACAATTTCATCTTTCCCATTGCGCTGTTTGTAAAGCCCAAAACCAAAACTGTTTAAATCAAAAGCATCGTAAATCTGTAAAAGACAATGTTAATAAGAAAAAATAAGTTAAAAAGGAATTATAATAGATTATTAATATTTACAATATAAAATAACTTTAATGGTTTATTATAAAACTGATATCCAAACAAGTTTCAGAGGTTAACAATGTCGAAAAAAAAAAAGATAGCTTTCTAACGTTTAAATGATTTAAAACCATAAATATTGTAAATCAGAATATTAAAATAATTTGTTCTTAAATGAAAATCAATAAATAAAATGATGTGCAAGTTTTTAATTTAACAATAACTGCACTTGAAAAATATCAAAACATAGCCTTTCAAACCAATACTAAATATTTTTCCTTTTATTAATATGATCTTTATTATGTGATGTTAATATAAATTTCATAACAATTAAAAATAAATCAAAAGATTACAATAACTAATATAAAATTGCAAAATATCCTGTTGATATTTAAAAACTTAATAATTTATTACACTTGGCTGATTTGAAGGTATTTATGTGCAGCTACTGTTAAACGAATTACTCCCTTTTTTAAATAATTATTAAATCAATACAATAGTTTTAATCATTATAAAGAAAATATGCAAGTAAACATTTACCTTTTCAAAAAGTTGACTGATGGTGTCAGAAGGATGCACCTCAATACGCTTTGTACCCTCAGCTGATTGTACACGTAACAACTGCAAAGAATTAACATTTTTATCCGACATCCTCCCTGAAATTCAAGAAATTCGCAAAATCTATTCGTCAATGAAATAAATAAAAGAAAAACAACAGAGAGAAAGGCCTGTATGCTACTTCCACGTAGTCACTTCAAATAGCCCCAGTGGCAATTTTAAAAGTTAAACAATTTCGAAACGATGAAAGTTAGAAATCTCCGGCAAACGTCGGATATTCGCAAAACACCCGCTTTTTCTGGGCTCGCGAAAGGACTCGCGATCAGTCATCGGAAAGTGCGGAAAATCGCGTCGAGAAGGTGAAAAACTCGCGGCGTTTGAAGTGCCACGGTCACGGACCGTGGGGCATGTAGTGACTTTTCACTTTTGGCCGAGCAGCCGTGTGGTTACGGGCCGCTCGGCGCTGGTTGCTGACGATGATCCGCGAGTTTTTCCGCGGCGGCCGATGGCCGGCCCGAAGGACAGCCGGAGGCCCAGTCCCTCCGGACGAGCACTTCGTCCGCGCGCACTTACTATTTGTCTGGACTTTGACATTTCGCCGGTGTTCGCCGTGCAGCATCAGCTGATTTTCGGCCACAGCTCGCGCTTAGAGTTCGAATGCACTGCCGCGAAATGTCCCTAGCGGGGACCCCTCTGCGCGCTGCTCCGAAACGCTGCTCTGAATGCCTTCCGTTCGCGTACTGTATTTACTGTGTTGTCGTCAGTGCCTCTTCTTTTATTCTCCGTTGATCTCCGTCACGCTAGCGCCGTCGTACGCATAGCATACATGCGCGAACGTTTTATGCCGCGTTCTATATAACACTGAGCGCGAACCTTCCTACACTCATGCGGAGACCCTTATTTGCTGCCGTCTGCTGTTGCACTTGCATTGGAGCGACGCAATGGTATATGTATAATACATTCAGTTTCTTGAATCAAACTTGGCTGAATCTGCGAGAATAACAAACGTTTCTAATCATTGCTCGTTATTACACATACGAGGAGATTATTCATTTTATTTTTTTTAACATTTGAAAATTATAAATTATTTTTTTTGCTTTTTAAACAATCTGTTAATTATTTACATATTTACATTGCAGTAATTGTTTAATTAATTAATTTAAGTCATAATATGTACTTTATAGCAGATTGTTTAATATAGATTTAATAATTTAATTTAAGAGATGGAAGATTTTTAATTTAATATTTATTGCATATTTTAAGTATGCAATAAAAGATTTATATAAAAAATAATACTAAATTTTCTCGACTCCCCCCCCTCCCCCCTCAACTCTCTCCTGATAGTTAAAAATTAAAAAGTGCGTTCTGTCGGTAGCTTAGTAAAGGCACAAAACGTAAATATACAGTCTAAGTTTGGCGCCCCCTCCACGCGCGGATCCACGAGTCAAAGACACTTCTCCGGAATATATACCTGCTGCCCCGCGATAGATGTAAATATCTACATAGACCAGAGGAGCAACGCACGGCTCTGGAGCACTGCTCGAGGAGAAAGCGAGTGGAGGCGCGGAAATCGCGGCGTACGGGAGTTGCTTTTAGATACAGTCGAAAAGGCTGCAGCGAGAGGAGAAAAATTGCGCGAGCGGCGAGCGTGGTTTGCGCGTCGTTACGAGAAAACTGCCGAGTCAAGGCGCGCGTGCTCGCAGCCTGTTGGCACTCAACACGCCGATACAGAGAAGAGAGACAGCGCACACGTCAGTCCTATCCTAACCTAAGGACGCGCTATCGTGACTCTCCGCTGTGTCAACCTCGCGGGATTATCGTCGGGGTTAACGCGTAATTATGGTGAGTATAGGTACAGTCAAATGCACTGTTGCTTTTGCGACCCTTTTGCGATGTTCAGTTCACGAGTATGCTTTTTAGTCTTCTTGAAAAATCTGACGAGCACCGAGTCGCGACGCGCTGTGTTTTGGAGCAGACGGAAGAGGCGCGCGCGCGCGTGTGTGTGTGTATGTGTGAGAGAGAGAGAGAGGTAAAATAGGTAGTGCGAATGTGCAACTCTTCCCTTCCGAGGAAAGTGTCTAATTAAAGAACGTCGATTGGATATTTCTCTATTTCTCTTTCGTTCCGTGAGTGTGTATGTGTGATTGTTGGCAAAGGAAACTTCGGAGGTAAAGAAGTGGTTAACGCGCTCTCTTTCTCACTTATTTGCACGCACTAGGTAGTGTAGTGGGGTATAGGTAGTCGATTGTATCCTTTCCGGCTCTCTGCAAAATCGCTAGGTAATGCTTGGTCAGTAGGTTCCTGATTCTCGTCCACTGGCGATGTTTGCATGATCAGCTGGTTGTCTGCGTTCAGGGTTTTAGAACTTATTGCGATTTACGCTGAATTTCGCGCGAATTTATTTAATATTTTATTTATTTAATATTTATTTAATATTTTATTGATTATTATTGGAGGTAAATACGTACATTTATTGATTTTGGTATGATGTACATACATTGAAGCAATTTTATCGTCAGAATTGTGCAGATGATGAAAAAAATGAATCATCAGTAGTAACAGACAACGTGGTTAGACGTGTGTAGATAAAGATGAGGTCTTTTGTATTACAAGATGTTTAGTATTGCTTTATTATTTTTACTTAATATTTTATTTCTCTCCATCAAAGTTGTGTCATCACTTGATTATTTGTACGTATATATTTTAAATGTTTTATTATTAATGGAATTTTATACAACATTATTGCTGTTATATTGTTACTAAATTTTGCTGATCGTGACTATGTTGCCTCTTTACATTTTATTTTATATTATTGAATTTATAATGAAATGAATCTAATCAAATTTATATTTTAATTTTTTTATACTTTTTTGAAAATATATAAAATTTACAAGTAAAATTAGTAACAGTAATAAGAAGGTTTTGAAAGCTAAAGCTTCTGAAAGCTAAAGAAAAGACTAAGTATTCTGGGACAAGCATTTTTTTGGTTTACTTTATTTTTGTCATAGACTTGGTCGAGATAGACTTAGCCTTGAATATATGGGCCGATTGTCAACATTTTTCTGCAACTCAGTAAATAAAAATAGAGAACGAACTACACTTAATATTTCGGTTCTTTTTCGCATATTAAAAATATAAATTTAATAGTATTAAATCAAATAAAGGTTTACTTACTTCATTTAACTGAAAAAAAATTACAAATACATTATACTCAGTATACTGAGATTAATTAATTGAAACCTCAATAGGAAAAAAATTCTATAATTTCGAATAATACACTAAACGCGCAGATAGATCTTAGATTAAAAAATACTGTCATTATTAGGACCTGAAATTGGTTTTTAGACATTAGTATATGTAAGATTTATGTACAAAAAAATTGTTTTCTTTAATGATATTATATTCATATCTAAGTTCCAATCTAATAAGGCATATTGCAGATGCATTACCTACTTCGATAAAACAAGCTGAATTATTTACAGGAAAAAGTAATTTGTGCAGCATTACTCGATTATTGGATATCATTCGCAGGGTATCGGGTCGTTCGCCTACAAAGCCACTCACATGCACACCTCCGCCTCGCGGCCGCGGCGCGCAAAGTTCAAACGGAGCGGCGACTCGCGTTATCGCGCGAAAGCGAGGGCGTTCGGCGCACTTGCAGCTCTTCCTGCTCTCGCTCTCCCACCGGCCCCGCACCGCTAAGAAATCCGAGCGTCAGTTGCAGCGCTGACCACCTCACGGGCGAGTTTGGCCCGCGCCGGAGATTAGTGCCCGCGCGCGCTCTCCTCCCGCCCCGACATCGCCTTCTCTCTTGCCCGTTGTTTTTTCCCCTTTGCTTTCTCCTCGTCGTCGTTATCCCGCGTGCGCTCGCGCGGCCCGTGCACGTTTGGACCGAGCGCCGCCCTTCGTCTCGAGGTACGTCGCACCGCTCCGTTGCTTGTGTGTGAGTTGCTTAGGCCTCCGCGTACAAAAGAGAATAACTTATAATTACGAGAAATTACATTGTTATTGTAGATCTATATTTACGGCCATGTCATTTCTCGTGGACGCAGCTTATTCTACGATTTTTTGCGGGAGGTGCAGCCTTTTGTTTTTACGTAATGCGAGGCATTCGCGGAGCGTCCAGCTTCTTTCGCGCTGGGCCGCGGCGGAAAAAAGGCGGCTTACGTAAATGCGAAACGGGCGGTTCTCCCGATATTCGGCTTTTTTTAGACTGCACAGGATTTCGGCTTGTTTTCGCTATTGATTTTAAGAATTTTGTGCCTTCGCCTAAATGCTTGTCACTACAATAATTAACTATTGATTGATGTAATTAAAAGTACCTTACTTAATTAAACAAATGTTACTATAAATGTAGTATATTTAATGCTTGCGTGCGGGCCGCTGACGCGGCCCTTGATATAAATATCTTAAAATTTACTAGTAGTCATTATGCTTATTTCTTTCGATTTTTCGAGATTGTTCTTTCTTTAGTAAAGACTATACTAGTTTGTAAAACTGTAGCAAATATTTTAAAATCTTTAATGAAGAGCAGGTGAAAAACGCGACAATACATTCAACTGAGAAACTCCGAGAGCGCAACGTCACCGCTAGAGCAGCGCGATTAACGTCAAGCAAACAAATGGTTGTAGTCGAACAGACAAAAAAGAAACGAACGGCCGGTGATTTCGTCTCGCGCGTCTGCGGAGGACAGACTCGCCGCGTCCGAGGGGCTCGACACAGTGAAATTAGGCGACGCGACGCCTACGGTCGCGACAGCAGCACGCGTCCAATTTCCAGTTCGCGCGTTCAAATGTGCATCGATTCGCGAGGAACAGCTTCGCCGAGCAATCATCTCCTTAAGATTTGTGCAACTGTTGCCGCTCGTTCGTCATGCTCCAATAATACGAACTCGCCGCTCTATCCCAATCGGCAATAACTGACGGCTGATGACTTGCACTTGGCAGAAAGGAACGACTGGTGCGGTCTTTACGTTCGCTTCGATGTGCCTCGATTATCGGTCGTGACTTTGCGCGCGGAGCGGATAGGAGAAGGTGGATACCTGGCGAAGGTGCCGAGACTCGGATTAATTTTGGTCGGCTGATTAATCCGCGAGACTTGGCGGCGGCGAAGTGTCGCTCCGATTGTTGAAGCGCGCACGTCTCCTTTGAGCGACGGTCAGGCTTCCGAATTTTTCGCGAGACTGCGTCTGAAGTGTACACACTTCTGGAATTCGCCGGCACCATGGTGAGGATAGAATCGCAAAATTCGAGCTGCTCAAGCTTTCACGCCTGTTTATTGGAAATCGTTCGTGTGCAGGATGCGCCATTTAGTTTTACTAGTTTCTCTGTGAACAAGGAGTTTATTTTTATCAAATTGACCTTATCGCTCTATAATCAGCTTGATTAAAATAGATTTTCTCTTAGAGAACGTTTAATAAAATTTTTTTATAGGATTGTGGAATAATCAGATTCTCGTCTATTTCTAAAATTAACTTTCTTCCTAGTACCTAGTCTTTTATCTCATCTCCAATAAAATAAATAGGTCGTTTAATCTAACGTGGAAAATCTTAAAATAAAATTAAGAACTCAGAAAGAATGTAATTATTCTTTAATAACTTTTTTTCACATATTTAATTTTTTTTCTACTTTTTTAAAATAATACCAAATTACATTTATCGTAAATGTTATCACACGACTTTTCATTGAAGGTGTTACGGACACAAATTAATCAACATTTGTTTATCGATTATTGCAGTAGGTTTATCGATATCTTGTTTGTGTTCCTGCCTTTTTAAATACAAGCTTATTTATTTTTTTATTATTATAGATACAAGTTTAAAAATATTATTGAAAGCAGCTGTATGTACACTTATTATGGATAGTTAATTATTATATAATAATCATTTTGAATATAAATCCATCTAGATGACGATATGTTTTCTATTCTTTAAAATACAATAAATAAATGTTTCTATTTAATATGTAATGGAAATCATACATTAAGAAATTGTACAATTTGCAGGCAGAAAACATGGAGGATATGGATGAGGGTACTACGGTCGAGGTGTTCGTCTACGACCTGACGAAGGGTATGGCTGCATTGATGTCTCAAATGCTCATAGGTAACTATCATCTTCCTTTCTTGAAGAAATTCACGAATCGATACTTGCTAAACTTAATTCTTGTAAAACACTAAATGAGACTTTGCAGAAATCTAAGAAAACGTCGACGTGAAAATAAAAATTTCAAGTGATTAGGATACCACGGATCGCAGCAAGCAGTAGTCGAAGAATCGGCTAAAAATGCAAATCGTTCAAAACAAACAATCGAACACGGAGCGAGGAGTAGCAACAAGAGGCGCGTAGCCGGCCTCGCGCGCGCGCGCGTAGCCTGCGTCAGCTGTGGCGTATAACCCGGCGCGCGCGACCGAGGCTCACGTGGCGATCGCGCATTTTTCATCGCGGGCGCGACTCGCGGATCCGCGCGGGCCAAGATTCTCCGCCGAGGCAGCACGCGAATTCCCGCTGGACCGCCGCCGCCGCCGGACACTGTTAATTTTAGAGCGACCGCAGCTTTGTCGCCATACGACGCTCTAATTAAAGCTCTCTCACCGCGCTTAGAGAGGATGATGACCATGCCTGCGCCTCTCATTTTCGATTCGGGGAAATCGCCGCGAGCCACAGTCCATCTCGACGTTCTTTTCGCGCGTACGCTAGAAAGCGCCGATCGATGCGGGCTTTTTCGAAGCGTTGGCACGAACTTTTATGATTTTGATGGATTTATTCGAGGCGTTTGAAGTAGGTGCCCTTGGTCTTCAACCAGACTGTAAATTATAGAGCGAATGTTTTCGTCACTTATGTTTCTTTTTATTGTCTTTGCTTTGTTTTGTAACATATTTTATTTCTGTAAATATTAATAAGTTACTTCGTAGAATAAATTCGTGAATTCCACTTACTCATAATTTCTATCTAAAGGTAAATTAGTAAAACTCCACTACAACTAGTAAGATTTAAATAAAAACTGTTTAAAATATCTCCACCAATTTTATTAGTTTTTCATTAATTTTTTCGTTCAAATTTATAGGAAGAGTAATAACGAAACACAAAAGAAAAATTAAAAATGTAAAAAAGCTCATAAATTCGGCAAGTGAAAAAGGCGCGGCATTGGCCAGACCAGCTATTATATACAATCCGTGATTTTTCCCTGCTATGTCGCTTGCGAATTTATGCATTTGGCATGGCGGACCGCGGAAGTGGCGGGCAGAAATAGTAAGCGCTTGTGCGCTAAAGCTCGCCCTCCAAGTTAATATCGCGAGGTGCGCGCGGTTATTTTGACCCTCTCGAAAATTCGCGCGCCACTTTTGTTCTCACGCCGATCATCCCTGGAATTCCATCCGCGCTCATTTACGCACTCAGGTCCCCTTTATGAATGAACTGCGGCGGACGGCGTGACCGGCTCGCCGATTCACGAGGATGGATTGTAATTCATTTTTTTATTTCATTGTTGGAGTCTTTATGAGATTATATAGTAGCAATAACGCGACCTTTGATTCCCGGCGGACGCCTAAAGAAGCTTTCAACTGTGCGATCATTTAATTTTAAGTGGATGAGGAGCGCAGTCGTTTTTAAAAATACTTTCTTGTTTAATCGTTCAAATATTTTGATGTTTTTCTCGAGTATTTTTAAAACAATAATTAATTATAAAATCAGATTAACTGTTCACATTCTTCGAAACGCCAGTTTCTAATTTAGATACGGCTAGACTAGTCAGATTGTTAAAATACTTGTTTGAAAATTGTAATCCAAGCGATGTATTTCTTCGTACACTTGTAGCTACGTTAAAAATTTTGCATCGATAAATAATTCATTTTTACACTATTTTGTTACTGAATTGCCTTGCGAAGTGAGAGATGCAAAAGGGGCGCAAGAGTGAAGAAAAAATCTATCATATTTCCGGTCGTTATAACAAATAACAATGACGCGTCTACGAGCGATCCGTTTTCGCCGCGGTACGCTTTGTAGATCAGGCGTCGAATTCATAAAAAAAGCAGCGATTAGCTCTGGTGCGCTTTTACGACACGCCCTCGCCTCGAGGTTCGTGACCCTTTCCTCGTTCTCCCGCTCTTCTGACTCAGCTTGTATGCAAGTAGGCAGCGCCTATATTTAAGCCACCTGCCTCGTCTTCACTATTTGCGCTGAAGAGTGAAATGGTGCAATATGTGTTACTACACGCTTATTTATAGAGCAGATTAAAATTCACCATAACTCGTATCATCGTAAAAATAAGTATTGAAAATGAGTTTCGCATTGTCTGGAAGCCATTACGTTAATTATTTGAAGATGATCAGTTTTATTTTTAAATTGAACGATTTTGGTTTAAGATAGGTTCTTTAAGTGCGGTTTGAAAATAACAGTACTTATGGTATCTGGTTATCTGAAGAGTGGTATATAAGAGAAAACTTCTTATTTCAAAAGCCTTATTAAAACAATAATCAATGTCTGAGTATATTATTTAAGCCAGTATAAAGACTGGATGTCGATAGTAGTATTGCGAGTAATTTTGCTATCACAAGTGTTTGATTTCCTCGATAATTTTTCTAAGCGATGTGGTAAAGTGAGTTGATTTATCAAGAGAATTTCTGATATTTATCTAAATTTTGTTTTTTATTTTTAAAAGTCGGCTCAAAACATTTTTCATTTCTTTATAATTTATTAGCGACATCCATGTCAGTTTGACGCTGTCCATAAATTCCGTGCAAAAGTAGTTATTCTCTGTCTCACGAATTGGCAGATTCTCCGAAATAAATAGAGATCATTGTACTGTGTAAATATCACTTTTAAATTACACCATAGTGGAGAACTGTATCAAATGGGAACTATTAACGGAAGCGTTCCTTGATTCTTTAAAAGCGAGTCTAAATACATTAATAACATTAGATGGCATCATTAAAACGTAGGTATACTTTACTTCAATGTTTGATGCCCATACTTCCGCATTGGGATCAATAAAAATAAAAATGGCTAAGTGAACTAAATTGATTTAATCGATGTTTTCTTAAGGGTAGTGTGAACGATTCGATTGTCACGTGACCGCGAAAGTCGCGGGCGCGGCTCATTTTGCCTTGCACAAATAAAAAGTGATAGGGATTGTAGAACACTGACAATTTCAGCGTCAAATGCAAATTACATAAATCTTGTACTTTTTCAAATAAAAAATGAGTTTTATTTGAAGAACTTTCGTTAAGATTTTACTTTCGAAATATTAATGTGCTCAAAAATGCGTGATAGAAATTTATAGTACACTTAGCTGCATCTCAATTTATTCATACGACTCACTCGTTGATTATTGTTGTCACAAACTTAAGTGCTACCGCAGTAAATTTATTATTTATTATACGCATAATGTCTATTTAGAAAATAAGCCGACAGAGATGTAGAGTGCAAAATGAATGACAGACCGTTTCCTCTTGACAATTTCAGGTCGCCACCTGGACGGAATATGGCACACGGCGATAGTCGCCTACGGCCGGGAATATTTCTTTGGTCCCCTTGGAATCCAGAGCGTCAGACCAGTGAGTTGTTTTTTAAGTTTAAATAATTAGAAAATCTGATTTCCTATCTGTGACAAATATTTACTTCTTCGTGTAGATTTTCAATTAAGGCCTTGCACCGTAATGATTTCATAAAAATGAAGTCTTTATGTCTTGCGGTGTTATCGACATAAGTTAAGTTTTATAATAAAGTTTCTCATCAGCTAGTCCAATATATCAGCATAATATCTGCCCTAGTTTGCAGACATTGTGTTGTACGACCGAACAATTTCATCCTGGTTGATAAACTGCTTACTAAATTTTTACGGAAATAGTATTTACATAAATAAATTAAATAGGTTGCCTAGTTTTGTAAAGAATTAAGCTTTGAGTATTTTGCCTTTGTCTTACGATGAAATTAATAGTTGGTATTTATATTTCGGTGGGCTAAAAAGCTGATTCATTTCCAACGTTTTGGCACTCTTTTCTTCCTCGTCAGAACTAAGATTTCATTCACCGAAGCGAAAAGAAGTTGCTGAAATACCTTTTATTTTTGAAAGTAGACTTATTCAAACTTACTGTCAGCTGAAATTTCATCAAAATTTTGGCGACCAGCGGAAAATAAAGTAACGAAAGGAAGTATTAAAAGTTGGCAGCAAATCAATGCACATTTATTTTGCATTTTATTGTAATCTGAATTAATGAAAGAATTTTTTATTACGCCGTGCACAAAACACTTCCTTTTGTGTTTATCCTGTAAGTATAAAGTCAAGATCCGGCAAATTGGTAAGGAGTCTGAGTAAAGTAAATTCTGCGTGTCCAATGCAACTTTACGCGCAATAGATATGTTTACCGTTTTCTATACTAAGTTATTAATCTTTTAATAATAATAAAATGCCTTTAACTGCAGTATTTCAATTACGTTTTTTCTATATATAAATTCTTTAAATTAAGACATTTATGCAAAAAAGACTTATTTTGAGATTTTTCTTTGTTCTTATTACAAAATTGATTACAAAAGTAAATTAACAATAAACGCTGTAACATCCTCAAACTTATTTTACATTGCCACAGCCTTCTTTTTTAACTAAAAACACGAGACAAATAAATACTTGGTGATGATTATTAAAAGCTCCGAAGAGGCAAGTGAACGAGTCAGAAAAAAATCACGAAGAGCAATCATCCACGAGCGTAGAAAGCAGCAACGTCGAGATTGGGTTGAAAAGCTGTTATAGTTACCGATCGAACCCCCTCTCCCCCCGGACGACGCCATACGATACCCTCGCGCCTCCCCTCAGTGGAAGCGCGCGTTTGTCGCAGCGCTAAATTTGGTGCGCGCCCGAAATAAGCGGCTCCTCTTCCTCTTCGCAGGCGCGCGCGCCCCCGGGGACAGACGCGCGTGAGGAGACGGTCTCGCGGGTAAGTCCGCGCGCGCATCGCGCACCACCTCCGCGGTCTCGCTCTTCCGCCGCGGCGCTGACGTCAGCGCGCGCTTCCGCTCTCCGAGTGCCGCGCGCGCCGCCTCCGCCTCTCCACTTGCTCCTTTTGCGCGACGCCGCCGCGGCTACTGTCGATCGCCGGCGCCTTTTTTCCACCCGCGGATCCACCGCTCAGAGGATATACACGACGTCCGCAGGTAACGACGCTTCGGAGCAGTGGTTGTGCAGGCTTCAGTGCTAATTCTTTTTTTTATTTTTTTAAATTATTTTTAGTCCCTCCGACCTACTTAATGTTCTTGCTGAAGTGTAATCGTACTAGGTACTTTTTTACAGTGCGAAATCTACCTTTTAGTCGTGACAGCTCGGTAATTTAAAATTTGCAACTACACTTGTTTAAGTAACCGAAATAAGAAGCTTGCGGTGATTTAACAGAGTACTTTGCGTTTTTTTGTACATTAAAAGCACTGAATCGCGCGATAAATTATTTTCCTTCTCAAATAGTTAAATCGGAAAATTTGAACAACAGGAGCAATAGTTTGACGAGCACTAAAAATAACGGCGGTAGTGACTAAGATGCGTTGTTGACGATTCGAACCCCCCGAAACGAAAATAGGCGAGAGCGCGCGCCGGCGTCGCTTTCTACACGCTGTTATTACGCCGAATCCAAAAGTTCGAAAGAGTCGCGCTCGCGGAGTGTATAAGTTGGCGCGCCTTTGCCAAACGTCCGAATTTTCCGGACGTCGAAATCCGCGAAACTCGCCCGCAAAAGTGCCGCTCTCCGTACGACTGCCGCGGTGCGCGCCACCTGTCTCTCTTCCACCTATTTTCGGCGGCGCGTCGATGGTGCCGCGCGATCGTCCTCGTATTAATAGACAACCGTTGACGGGCTTTGTTTTACCTCTGCGCAGGGGGGCACGGAGCTACAGCAGCCACTTAAGATCGAGAAAATCGGCACGACCTACCTGCCGTACTCGGTCTTCTGGGAGTACATCAACGGGCTCGGCACTTCCAAGTTCGCGTGAGTTTCCCTGCACTGACGGTTTATCTTGTCTTTCCTAATTCAAGCATGAAAACATTTTCATGGATTAATTGATTTTTTTTATTTTTTAATTTATAAATGTATTGTGATTTATATCGTGTTGTTATTTTTGTCGCGTACATTCAGTACCGTGAAATTCGTGACTCATGATAAGCCACATGTAAATATGAATATACGGATTATTGTACGTAGCTGATTCTAAATTAAATATCTTTCGTTTGAGCAATAAGTGAACGATTTTGAACTGAATAAATTTTACAGACATTTTTATTATTTTATTTAAAAGAAAAAAAAAGTAATTACTGAAAAGAATAAAATTTCAGGCCTGGAACGTACAACTTATTTAAGCACAACTGCAACTGCTTCACCGAGGAGGTGAGCAACTTCCTCGTGGGTACGGGCATACCCAAGTACATATTGGACTTACCAGAGGAGATTTTGCAAACGTAAGTGTCGCCTCTGGGGCCGCGGGCTGGGCCGAATTTCTTTTCGGCGCTCGAATAACGAACTGCGCCTGTGTTTTCTTTAGACCCGTCGGACAAGCCCTGTTTCCATTAATAGAAAACCTGAGCAAGGGTGCCACAGCCGGTTTTACGGTCGGTCAGAGATTCGTCGAGGCGAGAATACGCAGGGAGGACTCGCCGGAATTTCAGTCACTCAATAGCGAGATAGAGCAGGCGAGGTGAGTGCCCCATATTTAATCGCACCTCGCGCGTCTTACTATAAAAAATTTAGAAAAAATTACTTTTTTGTGAAGAAGCAAAATTTCTTCTTATCAATAAACAGTTGTTCTATTTAATTAAAAGATTTTCCTTTATTAATAAAGATATTTTCATCTTCATTATATCTAAAAAAAAGAATTTTTCTTAATTCTTAAAAAGGTACACTTTGTAATCCTCATCAAATTAAGGACCTTTTCTTTGATGTTTCTCTCGGTCTAATTCTTTTTTTTATTTCAGGCTTAACTCTATTGCTTTGGAAGAGAAGAGGAACGTGATAAACGAAAAACTCGCGAAAAAGGAGCGAAAGAAGAAAAAGAAGGAGAAAAAGAGGAAAGACAAGAGCAGCAGAGAAAGTTGTTACGACTCCAACAGCACAGGTCCAAGCAATTGCGCAGACATGGCCGACTCGGAGAGTAAGTTATCTGCCAATCTCGTTGCAGCGGGAATTGACGATAAGAAAAAATGTATAAAAAAATATAAATAAATAGAAGCTGTTGATTACGCAATGGTTCTTTAGACACAGTAACGGATATGCCGGATCACGCCGACGGCGAGGCACAAGGCGCGGAGATGCTGCCGACCGATCGAGTACTGGAGATGGAGGCGGAGGAGAAGCGGGAAATGGAGGAGTTGAAGCGACATCGCGACCCACCCATCGTCTTCCGCGACCTCGTCAACGCCACCGCTGAGCTCGACAAGCTGCGCAAAAGCCTCCAGGGCAAGCTCAACGAGAACGAGCTCCTGAGCATCGACGAGCTCCAACAGTACGTCATAGACAATGAGGGCTCCTGGGCGCTTGGCGACAATTTTCTCAATTTCGTCGGTTAGTCTTGTTTATTTTTTACTCTTCCGGGAAAACTGTCGTTGCATACTTCAAAATTGTGAAATTCCTAGTTTTTACTATGTGTTTTGTTTCTTTTTAAAGCGCCTTTCATACACGAAGGAAATCGGCTTAATAATTTTCTTTAAAATGCAGTTATTTTTAATAAATTTTAAGAGCAATTTTCTTTAACTACTAAGATTTCAGTTGTAGAACGTAAGAAAACGAATGCAATGAATTTCAACGTTCTAATATTTTTTTAAGTCAAACAAATTTGCCTTTGTTAATTCGAGCGTGGAGATAATGAGATATGAGAAAAAAAGTTAAATTGCTTCATCGGTTGCAAACAGTTTGATAAACCCATATTTTCCTTTTTACAGGTAGAGTCTTATATGACAAATCCCTCGACAGTGCGCCCCGTGTACATTTACTCAATATTTTGTGTGTAGCCGCGTTGAAGGATGATGTTATTTTACTACTCCACCAGGACAGAAGGGAGCACACCATCATGAACTTTGCGTACGACATTGATCGCCATCCTCTCGAAGAACAGTTACCTCTCGCTCAATTCGTAAGTTCTGCAATAATCGATGAATACATATTTATCAAAATGTCATAATAACATTCTTCCTGTTTAATAATATGATCACGACAGAATTAGTTAAATCATCATTAAAAATATCTCGAAAGTTAATGAATTTTAATAATCATTTATTAATCTAGCATATAATAAACTGAATTTCTCTTTACCGATAGATTGCAAATCTATTCGAGAACGTGAGCAGCTCAGAGTGGCTGATGTACATCTCGGAGTGGCAGCATCAGAACCAGAGTATCAGTAACATTCGAGTAACGACGAAGGTGTCCGTGCACTCGCTCCTCTCGGATTCGGAGGAACTACAAATCTGCGGCACAGCCATCATTCACAACCTCGCCTGCAAGGAGGTAAAAACTGTGGTCTGTATCTCCCTATCTCATTGTCATCATTGTACCCCTCCCACTACCGCTCACTCGGCGACTAAGCTTCAACTAACAAGTTGTTCTCGTACGCTGACGAAATTGCGATGAATATGTTGAAAACTTTTCATGCTTCTTTGTTAGTTTCATAAATTTTCAAAGTGAAAATTCGAGATAAAGCTTGTGAAAAGTAGGTTTGATAGACCCAGGAATTAACGAGAGCCTAGCGAGCTCCATTGAGATTAGATATCTGCCGTTAGCACCTAAATAGAAATGCTGCCTACTTTAGTGACTGATCTGTTTGCCTCTAATCAGAAGCTCTCACCGCACTATCATGAATCATCATAGTTATACTTAATGCGCTTGAATACATAACAGAGCTGTTTTATGGTCGCTATTCGATGTTGCTTCTTAAAATAGATAAAAATAATGGAGCTTTCCTGGTAAATACTTTAATCAAATATCACCACTTTTATCGCGCAATAAACCGTCGGTAAAATTTCCTAGAGCCATATTTTGGATTTCACTTTTACTACTTATAGGTAAACGCGCTGTCGCTTGCAAAACGTGCGTAAAAATACTTTTATTACAATTAATGATGATACTGTTTCTTTTATTTATTTACAAAGAAAACTCCAACGTTCGAAAACGTACTCGATGTTTATTCATCGTTTAATAAAAAGAAATGCACGAGCGGATACTTCTTTAGGACATTGCTTCGGTTTATTTTTCCAGAAAATGTGGAAAAA
>JAXIUT010000048.1:1467617-1481962 GCA_035586675.1 Eurytoma californica
TTAATAAAAAGAAATGCACGAGCGGATACTTCTTTAGGACATTGCTTCGGTTTATTTTTCCAGAAAATGTGGAAAAACATAGGGCTGCGGCAGCTTTTACCGAAAGGCAGCATTTCCAAGGTACTTCCTGATATTCTCTCTTTCCTACAATAGACTTAGAGTCTTTTTTTAACTCTTAAGAATGAATTTAACTAGAAATGTTTTTCTTTAAATTATCAAAAGATTTTATTTCACTTTGTTTAACTTTACAGTTATATGAAAGAGGTAATAACTTCTATGCGCTCTTATTGTCGAACATTTAGAATTAAAGTAACTTTGTGTTGTCACACTGCATGTAAAGAATCAGTAAATATCATTTGGGATCGCTCAGTTTCAATATTTCATAAGCTTGCTTAAAGCACATAGAGCTTATCGCGTGCATAAATCAAGAGAATGACTTTAAAAAAAATAGTCGTCGAGAGGCGCGAAGGAGAGGTTTAAATTGCCCCAAATCCGACTGACTCCAATCTCGTTATTTTTCTTACGACGAACAGGTGTTCGACGACGTCGCGGTGGAGCTGACGATGGCGCTCCTCCAGTACTTCAACGGCAGCCCGGCCGAGGCGCAGCTCTACGCCTGCATGAAGTCCCTGTCCCGCTTTACCCAGATCAGCGGCCAGGAGGTACCCCAGCTTATACACATGATCGGCCCCGAGCCCTCCAAATTCAAGGGCTCGTCCCCTAGGATCGACGAGCTCATCGACGAGATCAACAAGAAGCTGCGCATCCACTAATGCCCCCGACTCCCCCCATGTATGCTGTCCCTTGCGGTATTTTCAACTCGCCGATCAAGGGCTCGTTTTTTTTACGTTCACTTTGTGTATTTGATTATACGCCGCAAATATCTACGCGCGCGCTTTCGAAGCTTCTTGCGGTTTTCTTTTTTACCTGTTGGGGATTTTCAGACTATCGCGCCCAATTTCAATTTACCTAGGAGAGAACGAAATGCCAGTATTGGCTTTACCGTTAGTTATTTTGATTAAGGAATTATACTTAGAAATGAAGACGTATCGTTTTCAAGTTGTTAATAACGTTGTTATCATTATACCACGGCACGAGGGTAGCTGTGCGATATTAAAGATCACTTTAATTTATTATTGAAAAAAAAATTATGTATTTCTTATTTTAAAAGACTTTTATAATATACATCACATATTTTAATAAAAAGATAACATTAATAAAAAATTTGCGATTTTATAGTTTTTTTTCTAGGGCATGGAAATTACAAATTTTTTAATATAAAAGTTACGTTGTGTTATATAATTTAAGAATTAGACTTACAGTACGAATCTACATTTAAATAGAGGTGTAAAAACAAATCGATTGTTGTGACATACATACTAAATTAATAAGTTTTGCTGAAGCATTTACATAGCGATGAAAGTAATATTTTTAGTAATCTCTAAGAACCTATCACTACGTCTGCAATTAATAGTAGTTGAAGAGAATATCTCGCAGTTTTTACCATGAACACTGGTCTACAGCGTGAACGTAATGTATTTCTATTCTAACAAAATATAAAAAAAAATTTAATTAATTTATCTGTTGGTTATAGGTGATCCAACCTAATTTATACTTTTATTAAGTAGTAGTCATTTATTAGAAGTACGCAACTGTGCAATATTAACTGGCGCTGATATGCTACTCGCTTAAACCGAGAGTTGAAAGAAGATATAAGCAACCGACGGGCGAACTACACCAATGTCGCGCGCACGAAAACAGACAGAAAGAATGATGATGATGCACGATCTAGGAGTTTGCATTTTATGACGCGTCAACGATAGTAAATTATAGAATAATTAAAAAGCGCATAGGTAAATAGACCGCTAATTGGCCAATTAACGTGTGCCTCTAGATCGAACGCTATACGCAAGGCTCGCAGTACTTTTTATCTCCTCCGTTGCGAAGTGGCATCTTTAAAGTTTACTCTTTTCGATATTTATTATAAAAAAAGTATGTGTAACCTAAGAATTGTACTCGATCATCAGTGCATTGTCTTTAAAGCTGTATACGAGTATTGTCGATAAGAGTATTAGCTAATACAATTGTATCTGCTTTTTATTTATTTACTCATCCGATTGTTGAAAGGGATACTGCGAGCCGATTAGATTAGGAACTTAAAGAGATAAAAGCAAATCAGTTTGTGATGTATGCGAGAAAAGAAAAAATTGTACGACACCACTTTAAGAAGGTGTCGCGCGATACACCACTTGTTTAATCGAATAAAACTTTTTAAAAAATTTGAAGTATCAAGTTGCCGTCTGAATCGTGTCCACAAAAACCTGAAAAATCCCCTCGCTAATTCCAGAAAAACGCCGCGCATAAATCTGTCGCGTCTGCAGATAAGAAGCGCGGTGTAAATCAGCGGAGCTACACATCCCGATCCTCCTCCCTCCCGCGTCGCGGCGCCGGTGAATCGAGCGAGAGTCGACGATTTCGGGAGCGCTATCTGTGCCAATATAGAAGGCCTCGCGTGTCCGCGTGCTCAATGGGTAGTAATGACGGCCGATTACGGCGCGCACCTACGCCGCGCGACCGTCGGGCTGATAAGGGGAAGACAATGGCGGGGGGCGGGCCGCCGAGACGGAGAGAAGACGGACGGCAGGTTGCAGCCGCGGGAGGCTAAGGTCGCGCGGGGAGTCTAGCGGCCGACCGACGGGCGGCAGGAACGATGTGCCAGAGGCGTCGCGCACCAGCAGCAGTAAGTCCCACAGCCAGCGGCGCTTTTTATGCGTTCCGCGAGAGATTCGACGCCGCTTTTTCCCGTAGCTTTGACAGAGGAAACGTGTGACTATTACTTTTTTTTTTTTTGTAATGTGCGCTTTTATTCGCGGAGGGCATTTTTTCCGTAGAATATAATCTTACCCTTTTGTAAAAATGACCGTGTGTTCAGTAATGTTGGGATCAAGTGACCCGTTTGGTAAAACTTACTCCCAATTTGGTAAAAAAATCCACAAATGACGTAACAATTTTAATATACGATTTTCGAATAAATTTTATAGTGTGGTAATTTTTAACACGAGGTTACTTGATCACAATATTTTGCTCGCATATAATAATTTTTACCACAAACTTTATCCGCGCTTGGATGATCGATTGAATTTTACGTGTTGGAATCGTTGTGAAGCGGATCTGCTATGCGCGCAAATGGGAGTTTATGACAGCTGTACAATTCCATCATTGAAGTTAAACATTCATTTTAACGCATGATCTCATGTCATTTATTTGATCATAAATAACTTAAGGAAATGTTTTCAATATTTTTTCTTGAGATAAAATTTATTAACGGGAAATTTTTTCTAGCGATTAAAAACGTAAGCCTGGGAAATCGTGCGCGTTTTTCTAACTTTTTTATGTGAATTCGCGAATATTAGGAAAAATTACCAAAGCATTTACTGGCTTTAGGCGGCGATAAGTAAATCAAACATTAATGTTTTATTTCAAACGTACTTATTTTGCAGGTGAATTTTCAGTTAATCGCCGAGCAATGAATTGAATAAATTAAGTCTACAAATACTTACATTTTTCTTAATTTAATGCTAATTGTAAATTTCTCAAATGAGCGAGCAGTAATTTTTTGAAATATTGCCTCCCACTGATGGAACAAAAGTCTTAACAAACTTTTACATTAATATTGTTTAATTAAAAAAATTCTTCGATTTTAATTGGTTGCAATTATTGTTGTAGGTTTTTGCTGCTTTACCCCAATAAAGCTGCGGAGAGTAGTACGCAATAGTTATTAGTAAATATCGTAAAAAGTTTTAATTTATCTGATGAACAGATTTTGAGACAAGCTTCAGACTATATACTTATGGATGTTATGAAAGATGTTATAAAATTTATTAAACACGATCGCTCGGTTTCTTTTTCTCCCCAGTGATGGCAAAGGACTTGCGAATGGAGGAGGAGGCTGGCGGGGGGGTGGCGACCGCCAGAAGCCCCCGGCGGCGGCGCATAAAGGCCAGCAAGTACGCGCCGATCTTCAAGTGGCTGCCGAAGTACACGCAGCACCGGGCGGTCGGCGACGCGATCGCCGGCGTCACCATCGGCCTCACCATGATACCCCAGAGCATCGCCTACGCTTCGCTCGCCGGACTATCGCCACAAGTACACTCATCGATATCCGATTTCCCCCCTCATTTCACGACTCATTAGATGTGCAAACTGGCTCAATCGTCGCTCGCTCGCGCCGTCATAGTTTTGCTACGTGTTTCGGAGATGACCGTTTCTACACGCCTCTTCCGTGTACAGGTCTTCTTACATAAACGCGCTGTTTTCAGTTATTTCTCAAATGTGATTTTATTTACGCGGAGAAAATTTTTCACAAATATTTCTATCAATTGCTTTTGCTAAAATTACTGTGCACTTACAATCAATAATTTTGCCTTTGAGTGAACTGTTTCTATTCATTTATTAATTTTATTTGCCTATTATAATTTTGGAGGATTAAAGCAATATTTCATTCATATAATACGAATACGTAATAAATGAAAAGATCAAAATATTGTCAACAACATTGTTAAATGTTCAACTTTTTTGAGTTATTTTTATCATATCATTTGAGCCCTAGATTACTAACCAGTATAGTACTTACGCAATCATTTTTACCAGAAAATTCGCACCTAGTGGAGAATTCTTAAAAATGTGAATTATGAGAAAAAAAACACCAATTAAAAAAAGAATTATAATTATCTAAGTATGTAGCGCTATTTTACCGACTTACGTAATTTAACTTTATTTCATATTACACAATTTTTCCTTTGTTTATTATATTCGTTATTGTAGCACTTTATTTTTCTATTTTCGACTTTTTGAAAATATGTTATTAATTAGTTTAATTTTACTGGACAAATAAATCCTTTACATAAGTATTATTCGTGCTCATGATTTACACGTTGCAGTACAGTTGATACAATAATGAATTAATATCATAATTAATGATTACGCTCTTCCCGATAAAAATTTAATTTTGAATCACGGTAAAATAAAATTAACGAATAAATCAAATTCTCACAGTACGGTCTGTACTCGTCGTTCCTCGGCGGCTTCCTGTATGCGGTATTTGGCTCGGTCAAGGAGATCTCGATCGGGCCCACGTCGCTCATGGCTCTCCTTACCATTGAGTTCACAAAGGGCACCAACGTCGATTTCGTAGTGCTGCTCACCTTTCTTTCCGGCTGCATAGAATTTATCATGGGCCTTCTGGATTTAGGTAAAATTTTTCAACCTTTTTATTTAAAATGTAAATATTACGTCGTATGAACGCAATATAATATATTTTTTCTTTGATTTTTTTTAAACTGCTTGAAAGAAGTTATTGTTATTTTAATTTTACTAATAATGCTTTTCTTATTTCGAATTATTTACTAGGATTCCTTGTGGACTTCATATCATTACCAGTTACATCTGGCTTCACTTCGGCGACGTCCGTAATTATAATTGTATCGCAATTAAAAGGTATTTTCGGCCTGAAGTTCCAGTCTGAAAATTTAATTGACCAATTGATAAAGATTTGTCAAAATGTAAAAAAAATCAAACTAGCAGATTCCATTTTGGGAATATCAAGCATCGTCATTTTGTTAAGCCTGAGAGTAAGTATTACCAATTTATTTAATTACGCGTCTTTCCAGGAAATACTTGTAGTTAATGATTCTACCAGTGAAACATTTATTCTTTTCAGCGATTTTATTGCTTTTTAATATTGCTTATTGTGCAATAATTCATCACGAAAAATATCATTCTTTTGTGAATTAGTATCTTTATTCAACTAAAATCCTTTTTTTTTTGGTTCGGGACAGAAATATGAAACATAATTATTATTATTTCAAAAAGTATTCTAACAAAGATAAACGGTATCTGAAAATATCTTTGTTCGAAATAATTATCCTAAAGACAAATAGATAATATCGGTACAAGCGATTTAGGTTTAAATTTGTAAACATAAGTAAATTTTCCGATGAATTATCTTCTCGCACTGCGCTTGTTGCAAATTAATTACGACCTAAAGTCGGAAATTAAAGAAAATCCTCGATCGTTCTGATCCGCAGAAGCTGAAGGACGTAAAGGTCTGCAGCGCTGGTCGCCGGGGCTCCGTGATCGGCAAGTTGTTCTGGTTCCTCTCGGTCGGCCGCAACGCCCTGGTCGTCCTGCTGTGCTCGGTGGTCACCTTCTATCTGCACGAGATGGGACAGACACCGTTCGTACTCTCAGGTTAGCCCCCCCCCCCCCCTGCCACCGCAGAGAACCCGGGAAATTTTCGAGCGAGCGACGCCGCGCCGAGCGGGGGATTTAAATTGAAAATTCCTAGCGCTCGATTAGCTTGACCTTCTCTTATTTTCCCACTCGTAAAATGCTGAGAACGGTAGCGTTTTAACGCGAATTTATCGTTTTAAGTCAATTCAACGGGATCTTAATATGCAAAAAAAAAAAGTTTCTTTATTTTTCTTTTATTTAAGTAGATATACAACGATTTTTTAACTTTATGTGTTATTAGTAATTGTGTAAATACTTTTTTCCTCTACTTAAGTTCACAAGTACAGTTTTTAATGCATTCACAGGGAACTAAGTGGAATTTTGTTAAAATGGTTCTTTTTACGAACATTCAACTTCAAGACTCGAGAATAATAGCGCGGCGGCAAAAATTTTTCCAGCGCATGCAATAGAGTTGCGCAATAAATAAATATTTGACGAGACCCGAGCGATGGCTGAAAAGCGCATACATCCAAATTAATCTCTTCGGCTCGGCTGCTCTGATCGTATAATTATATTTTGCAGTTTATGCTTTTTATGTCGCATAAAAATATATTTTTAACCGTCTAAAATATTATTTACATCCACGGGATGATCAGGAGAAAAAAGAAAAGAAAAGATTTTTTTCTTTATAGGCACGGTGAAGCCAGGGCTTCCGAATTTTTCCTTCCCCAGCTTCAGCACGACGTCGAACAACCAGACTTACGGCTTCCTTGCCATGTGCTCCCACCTGGGCTCGGGCATCGTCATCGTGCCCCTCGTCTCCGTCCTTGCGAATGTAGCCATCGCCAAAGTGTTCGGTGAGTGACCGTATTCAATTACAATTAATTGCAATGGGAAAGGGTTTTCTAAAAATAAATTTTTATTTCCTTGATATGATTTTATAAGGCGTAATAACCTATTCTAGATACCTATAGTATCAAGAGGGAGACTTACGACGGATGCTCCAATATCCAGTAAAATAAAAAATAAGTGTAATAAATTAAGATTCTAATCTTTTATTATTTATGTTTCATAATTTGATTTCATAATTTATTCAAATCGAATAAGAAATAAAAATTATGCCAGTGTTTTTAGACAATATTAGCATTTTGTTAACCAATATTAGCATAAGCGACGTTTAAACAAAACAAATTTTATTGTAGAGTCCATCTTTACATGCATATTTTATTCTGCCTTATCAAACTAAAAATAAGGAAATAAATAAATAGAAATAAAAATAGTAAAGGGTACAGTTGTGTGGATTTATTCAGTTACATTATTTCTTTAAGTTACAATTATTGGTAAGACAATGATATGATTCCAATAATATCTCATGCAAACTTGGCGGTAATCAAACTTTCCTTCAATGGATAAGCATATCTCGCGATTTATTTTTTTTCACTTAGTCACCCGCACATTTCATGTAAAGAATAGATAAAATTTATTCGTTTTAGCGAGCGGGGCGGCGATAAACGCCTCCCAGGAGATGCGCACCCTGGGCATCTGCAACCTTCTGGGCAGCTGCGCGAGCTCGATGCCTACCTGCGGCGCCTTCACGCGCAGCGCCGTCAGCCACGCCAGCGGCATACAGACACCCTTCGCCGGCCTCTACTCGAGTAACTAAGATACCTTTGCATTTTGCGCCTACAACCGATCCGTTGGCCCACTTTATCACTTATTACGGCGTCGTTTGCGCAGGTACGATGACGATCCTCGCGCTGAGCTTCCTCACGCCATACTTTTATTACATTCCAAAAGCCGTCCTCTCGGCCGTACTTATCAGTGCTGTAATCTTCTTAATAGACTGGCAGATCGTCCACCAACTCTGGCGCGGAAGCAGTGAGTAACTTTATTACGCGTGCGTTTAAGCTGACACGCGCGCGCGCTTTGTTGCATCGTACATTTCTTAGATTTAAAATGTTCATTCCATGCACATTCTAACAATTTTTTAACTGCGTTTTTGAAATTCTGATAAATTTTAAGGAAATTATACGAATTAAGTTTGCAGTAGAAAGAGTTAACTTGAAATTATGAAAAAACTAAAGTTTTAACTGGAAATCGATCAAATGACTAAAACGAATTTTTTTTTTAGTATTTACCTTAAATAGATTTATTTTTTTTAATTATGAATTAATTAAGATGAAAGAAAATATTATTCTGAAACAAATTATATTTTTTCCAAATAAAGATTAACTTAGTTTTAGTTAAAAAAAAATGTAAAGTTTAAATACTTGTAGACACTACAGAATTCAATATGCAAAAGTACTTTTAGATGAATGTATAGACACACGTGCACTGATTGAAATAAAATTCATGCAACTAAAATCTAGTATCTAAATATTATAATTCGTTTTTAGAGAGGGATGCGGTGGCGACTGTTGGTACTTTTATTGTATGCATAGTAATCAACGTAGAGGCCGGATTGATGCTTGGCATCATTTCCAACATCATCTACTTGCTGTATCTATCAGCCAGGCCGGCGATTGCCGTCACCGAGTGCAAGGTAGAGCCTCGCAACGATCTCGTCATTTAAATTCTTTTTCTTAACGAATTCATTTCTCTTTTTATATAGACGAGTATGGAGCAGAAATACTTTTTGGTACAACCAGACGTCGGGCTATTCTTCCCTGCAGTGGATTTCGTCTCTAGCAAGATCTCCGAAATCGCGGAAGACAGAGGCTCCCCCGAAGTGCCTGTCGTCGTCGACTGCCAAAGATTTCGTGGTGTTGATTACACTGCTGTTAAGGTAATCGTCTTGCCTTAAATGAAACATTTTTAACACAAATTTTATGAAACATCGTATTTTTTAAAAATTAAGTAAGACTAGCAAAATGATTAAATAGTTACTCACAACTTTCTAGGGCTTAGAAAAGTTAGCTAAGGACTTCCAAGAGAAAAATCAAAAGGTGTGGTTTCTGAATCTCAATGTGAAGGTTTTGAGATCCATAAAGAAATTGGGCGACTTAAGGAACTTGCAGATACTTAATAGCGAAACCGAATTACTCTCGATGCTCTGTAAATCTGGTCAGTTAGTCTAGTTATAAGGAGTTATGTACTTGAATCGAGACTTTCGTTTTTAAGTCAATTTAACTAAGGCATTATTTTTCTTTGTAGAAGCGGAGAACAACATAAACGGGACCAACATACCCATGAAGAACATAATCCCCACGGCGCCAGCGGAGGATGACTCTCTCCTCGACAGGACGAATAAGTGTGGAGCCACCGAAGAGAAAAGTGGCAACCAGAATGAACGCTTTTAACAATTTTCTCTAGGATTTTTTTAAAAGATTTTTATTTAGACAATGAGAAAGGTAAATAAGAATAAGCCTTTCGTATTAACGTTATGTTTATTGTTGTTTCTACGCTGTGCGTAAATAAAAGTCGAAATCTCGTTGCTTTCTCAGTTATCATTGTACAAATCATCCGTGATTTCACGATTTTTTTTTTTTTTTTTTTTTTTTGTATAATGTAGCTAAAATATAATCTATCAATATTATATATATATAATTGATATATTTTTATCATGAAGTGCCGATCGATAAATAACGTTATGTTCTTGTAGAATAGAAAAATTCTGTGGAAAATTTTGCGAAATTTTCTAAAAACTTCGTCCACTGAATTTTTTTTACAAAAAATCGTGTAACAATTTGTATCTACAATTAATAATAATTTACAAAGCACCTTAGTTAATAAAAAAAAAAACAGCAATTTACGCGTAAGAAAATTAACTTGCAGAAAATTCAACGAAAACTCGTTTAATTTTTTTTTTTTTACAAAAGATTGTGTATATTTTATAAAATTTGTGACAGCTAGGCACAATTGATGAAAAATGTATACACTAAATTTAGCTGCAGTTATTACTACGGATTTTTCTACACGCTTACAAAAATAATCATTCTTAAATCAGTCACAGTATGTTTTTATAAGTATTTTGAAAGCGTGAAATGGATTTTTCAGAAATTCAAAATCACCAACACACTTCTTTAATACACTAATACTTGATAAAAAATGTTGTATAAATTATTACATGTCGCTAATAAATTCAAGCCAATAAATTTTTTAATAATTCGCTAATCATTTCCTACTTTAGTACTTTATTGAAGAACAATAACTTTTGTGCAGTTTTAATTTGTGTTACCTTATTGGCTGTCGTATTTACACTTGTATTCAATAAAGGCACTTGACCATTTGTTTGGTTCTTTAATTTGATAATTGTAAATCGCTATAATAATATTTATAATGTAGCTCTCGAAATCTTTTTCCAACATATAAGTATCGGGTAAAATTTCTCTAAAATTCATAGATACAAAAATCCACACGCCTTTCATAATGTCTACTACATCTTTCTTCACTAAAACTCTATCGTCCAATGTGCTGAGTGCAATATTTATTGAGATAACTATTAATTTGTAGAAAATGATGTTCTTCTTGCTAAATTCTGCCAAGTCCAATAAAATTCCTTTAAGTTCGTTTGATAACTCATTTACTTTAAAGTCGTACCTGGTTGGATGTTTAAAAAAGAAATCATTAAATTCTTCTTCACACATTTTTATCAATTCTTTGGAAAGTTTGTCGGTACAATTTAGTTTTGAACCAGTTGAAACCAATGCTTCTTCAACTATTGTTGTTAAAATTTCTTTTGATAAAGACATTACTTCCAAAGGATCCAGCATTACTATGTCATTGTACTTTACTGATAAATTTTTTGTTAAATTCTTAGATAAATCTGACTCTGATTTGTTATTATATTTGAACTGGGTTTTTTCAGCGTTTACTGATTTCATGTATCTGCAAAAAGCATTGACCCATTCTGAAGAATTAGATTTTACATAACTGTAAGTTAATTTTACAAATTTCATTAATAGACCTCTACATTGTTCATCAAACATACTGATACCAGGTACTGTATACCCAAAATTAGCTTTGATGTATTTCCAAATAAAATTAACTACTTCAGAAAGGCAATCATCTATAGCATGTTCAGCAATTTGTGGATTAGCAATTATCTTAGCAATGAACAAACCTGCTTCTAAAAGAAAATTTAAAATTTTTGTTTTATCTGGATTTTCCTCTAAATCACCAATAACTTCTTCATAATCCTTTGACTTATTTTCAATAGGTTCTGATGCTGCCACCGATTGTTTCACGTAAAAATTTTTCAATATAGCTATTCCTGATTTCAATACATTACTTGATATATCAGAAGTTCGGAAGTAATTTGTAATACCAGTTGGTTGAACATCAATTCCACTAGTTGCTTGATTTATTAAAGTTACGATACTGTCTTTTCCCATGGAAGCAAATGAAGAAGGACTGATCATCCTGATACCATCAACTGATATTTGACCATCGACAAAACTTAATTGAACTCCTTGTGCATTAAATAGTTTTCTACTACGTGAAACAGCTGCGAAAAAGTCGTCTTTGTTCTTTATCTTTTTTATAGCCCTAATAATTTCTTCATTTCCCTGAGCTTTGTTAGGAGCAGCATTCCTTGTATTACGAACTAATGTGCGAAAAGCTTTTTGATGTTTTTTACTGCGCAGTGTCATTTCATAATCTTTTATTACTTGTTCACTATTAGACTTAATAATATCAGATGCTACTCTCATTTGTACAACAGAATTGCATACAAATAAGACATGAGCTGTTAAAAAGAACACATCTTTAGCTGACACTTCCCCAGTTTCTTTGTACTTCTGATATATACTGACTGAATTAAATCCTACGCCAGAAATATTCACTACCAAATTACTAATCATAATTGCATCATGAGCAATTTGAGCACCTTTAGTAACAGTTGTTCCAGTACGTATTGCTCTAGACAGGAGGGCTGAACCTCCACTGGCAGCTAATCCAAGAGTATTACCAACTACTCCAAGCCAAACAGGTAAAGCATGTCTGTTTATAGGATTAACAGATTGGTCGTGTCTACCTCGATCAACTAATTCATTGATTGATCTGCTACCTCCCCATACCCCCGATGCTGTTCCTCCAATTAATGCTACATGGAGAAAAATAAATGTAAATTATTATTTTAATGTAAAAACTTAATTATTATAAGTGAAATAACATAAATTACCTGCAATTCCAATTGGCGCAGATATGGGATTGAACATGGCAGCAATGCCAATACCTACACATCCAACATTTACAATAGTACTTGTCCTGTCAATTACATTGGTTATTCTTTTTGATTTATTATTACTGTGGATCTGCACCCATACTGTAGATTCATTTTCTGACCAAACTTCTTTTAAATCTGCTTGATATATTCCATCCTTTGGTGCGATCATTGTACATGTTGGTAAATTATTATTATTTAGGTAATTTGTCCAACTTTTGTAAACCCTGGACTCTACATCAAGATACCAAATTTGCAATTCTACATCATTCTTCTTTTTAATATTTTTTTGAATTTTAAAAATTGGTTTGATATATATGATTTCATGCAGATTGTGCTCATCACACTTTAACAGTGATTTTTCATCATAAATACATATATACAATATGCTACATAGCACCTCTTTTTCATCAGTCAATTGTGTCCCATGTTCAGCTATTTTGCTATAAATACTTTCAATTATTTCCATGGAACCTTTCTCCTTATAAACATAATTGCAATCATCCTTTTCATCATCTACTATTTCTTCAAAATCTGGCGGACCGTACAAGGCATATCCAATGTATTTTTTAAGATATATATGCTCATCTGGCATATACTTATTCCAATCACTGCTGAGCTCGTAAAAGTTTTGTTGATAATTTACTGTTAGCCAATAGGCAGCAGCCTAAACATGATTAAAACACGATTAAAATCATTACCATCGCAACAAGTATTTTTTTTCACTTGGGAACAAGAAAATTAGCGTAGAAAGTTCTTTATAAATTAAGAAATCAAATAAATCTTACCTTAAGCTTCTCAATTCTTGATTTCTCCATTGTGATTACACGTCAGTGACTGAGAGGACGGCAAAGTGCGATCTGATCACGGTATGTGCCACCAGCTAGCAATTGTTTAGGTTTACCTGGGCTTCTTGGAAAGCGAAAGCCGACGACGAGTACTGTATGACTCTTCGTCAGAGACTGGCTCATAATGCCTCAAATCAAAGAAAGTAATTAAGCCCGCTCAAAAGGGATTCCCCTGTTTTCACCTTCGCTTGCGAAGCTCAGCTGTCAGACCACAAAGAAATTACCGCATTACCTCATACTACTAACACTTCCCTACGAGTTGCAATAACTGCGTAAAAGTACGGCCAGGTACGCGCGATGCACCTGGGTTGTCCAGTGAATTTCTCCCTGCTATTGGCTACCTCGTTCGACGTTTTCAACGTGCACTCTTTAAATAACGAATAGCTGAAATGATATGGGGGAATGAATGGACGTCTTCATTTAGAGCTAACCTGGTGCGTGGTGAAGTGATGAAGTGTATAAATGTATTCTGGAGTTTACGTAGTTAACGTGTCTCTACGTAAATTACATCCAAGCGCGGGGCGTTTGAATTCTAATCGTGCGATTATTAATTTTTCACTTTAATAACTGTAGAAGAAAAGTGTTTTGTATTCATTATCATAATTTAAATGCGTTTAAATAACGTTGATTAAATATCTATTTTATTTAATTACGGCTATTTAATATGTATAAGTTTTTAAACTTTTTATTTTCCTATTATGAATACAATGATGTTACATTTAGAAGATTATTCAATGTTTGTCAACAGGTTTTTCGAAAATTTTATCAAACCTTGAAGTAGAAGGCAAATATACCATGGTTTTATACCTATAAAAACTGTTTCAAATTTATAACTCTCGAACTGGGCGAAAATGTCTTAAAAACAAAAGGCACTTTTAATTTATAAGACTGGGGACTATCTAATTTAATAACTCCGATTCACCAGCATTTATATTATTTTATTTATATGTCTTAAATTTTATATTTGGTAATTATTTGTAGTTAAAACGTGTCCATTCCACGTGCACATCACAACTTGCCCTCCCTGCTCAGAAAAATCAATTCAATCCTATTTACAAATAGGAAATAAGGCAATATGATTAAATCAGAAATAATCGGAAATT
>JAXIUT010000048.1:1497076-1509636 GCA_035586675.1 Eurytoma californica
ATTTAATAATTTCATACTTCTTGTGGTTCAGAAACGTTGTATTATTATTCCTTAAAAGTCTTAATATTTTGAAGAGTAATGTTTAAAAACAGGATTAGATTAATCGAATTAGTTATTTTGAAATATTTTACTCTGAAAAATATTTCGTAACAAGTTTCATTCAAAATAAAGCATTTATTGTAAATAGTTTATTGTTCGTATCATCAATTCATTATTCTAATGTAGAAAATCTATATTTTCTGAAAATTTAATATAATAATAATCGTTAAAATTTATTTTCGACATTCTACCCTTATCGAAATGACATCCTGCAGGTATTTCGCGTTTTTTTCTGCAGGATTTTCCTACAGGATCATACAGGAGAAAAATGTGACTGATGGCAAGCCATGATTTCCTACAAGATATTTCCTGCAGGACTATCCTACAGGAAATCGTTCCTGCAGGAAAAAAACGCGAAATACCTGCAGGATGGTAGGATATCCTGCAGGATGTCCTGTAGGGTGTCCTGCAGGGTATTTCGGTAAAGGACCTAATGAATTTAACTCGGAATGTTTGATGTGGAGATTCAATTTCTGACACACGACACCTGCACGGCACATGATCGCAGTCCTCTCAAAACAATAATCTCGCATCGTTATTCCGCGCACGTCGCGCAGCTGTCGTGTGCACATCGGTTAAAAGCGCCGTTAGCCAATCAATTTTCCCGTCGCACAAATCAGCAGCAAAAGTGATACCGGCCGACCCGTGGCGGGGGTCACGCGCGCGAACCTCGCGGTGGCATAACGCACGCACAATCGCGTTACATCACGCCGCCGCTGCGCGATAGGAATTGAGAACCAGCGCGATTTTTTGCGCAAGAGAGCATATTTTTTTTAACTCTCGACCAGACGGGGTTCGCGGACGTGTGCTGTTTTATCTTTGTTTTCTCCTTTGAATTTGCGCCGCATGTAAGAGCTCGTTACCTTCGCGTTACCGCCTTTTATTTTTTTGGAGAGACGATGTTGTTGCTGGTAGGTATCGGCTTATACTTTATGTTTTCTTTTATTCGAAAAACGTGACAGTGGGTGGCCGGATCGTTTAGCGGCATAGAGTGAAAGCTTTATTACAGTAAGTGCTCGTTGCTTTTATGCGATGCAATTTATAATTGATTTTATATCGTTTTTTCCTATCTTCTGAATTAATCTTTGAAGGAATTAATAAAAAACGTATTTTACTTGCGTTCTTTTTCGTTAATTATTTCATTATCATAAAAAGAGGATAGCGAAACCCGACGCATTTTTCCATTATCTTCGGTTCTATTGCCTACTTTGACTATTACTCTCTTTTTGACAAATGAACCTCCTTACAATGTTCTCAATATAATTTTGAAGATCATGCAATATTAAGCCTGAAATAAAATATCAAATAGAGAAAAAATGAAAGACATTATTCGTTATAACATCAACTTTATTAAGAAACAACAAAAGATCATGAAGTATTTACAATGGTGTAAAAAAATGTTTAACATAAACCGAATAAAGAGAGCTTATTACAAGCGCGACTAGCGGCGAATCAAGAAAGAAGCATGAAAAGCCATCTGCAAAGGAGCAGAGCCGCTTACACGGCGTAAGAGGCGTAAGTGAGGGGCACACCCAGCCTGGTGGCGACGGCCCTGGGGATGGTGTAGGGCTGGTAAACGGCCGGTGCGACGACCGGGGCCGCTGCGACGGTCCTGGCGAGCACCTGTCCGGGGGCGGCGTACACAGCGGGGGCAGCCAGGTTCCTGGCGAAGACCGGCGCGGGGGCGGCTACGGTCCTGGCGAACGCCGGGGCGGGGGCGGCGAAGGTCCTGGCGAACACTGGAGCCGGAGCGGCTGCTACGGTTCTGGCCAGCAGCGGGGCGGGGGCGGCGACAACCGGAGCGGCGGCGACGGTCCTGGCGACCACGGGGGCGGCTACGGGGGCGGTTTTCACGGCGACGGCGGCGACCGCCGGTTCACGGTTCACCACTGCGTTGAAGCCGTTGATGGGGTCGGCGGTGTAGTCGACGATGCGTCTGGTGCCGTCGGCTTCGATGAGCGAGTAGCTGCCCTGGACGATGTCGCCGTTGCGGGTCTCGTATTGGGCCTTGCTGTCGCCGGTCAGCGAGTCCTGCACGTCGTACGCGAAGCTGTACTGGGCGGGTGCGTCCAGATTTTCGATTTTAGCCAGGACCGGGGCTGGCGCGGCCACTGGGACGACTCCTGCTTGAATGACGCTGATGCCAGCGGCGAGGCAGAGGAGAACTAAAGTCTGCGAGAAAAAAATCAGTTTGGTGACTTTACAATAACAAATTTAGTGCGTATGATGTATCATTCGATGTTTTTATTTCTGTATTATTAATTTAATTAGTGGAGTACGTTTATCTTAGCATGTATCACTATAGATATATTTTCACTCAATTAAATTTACAGAGTAGCAAATTAAAAACCGAGAAAATTTTCTTTTTTTATATTGTTAAGAACGCAGAGATACTAACCCCAGGACTAACACTGCAGTCTAGCATTTAGTTTAGTGAATCTTCTGATATTGAATTAGTGAAAAACTACTAAAATTAGTGGAGAAATTTCTCCACTAAGGTAGTACTAACTCTGGTTAGTACCAGAGGCGGTCTTTTCACTAATTTTTAACGAAATTTCACTACTTATATTGATTTTTCACTAATTCAACTTGAAGTAAAAGATTGATCACTCGCTCGGGAGATTACAGCACAACTTTACAGTTTTTGGAAAAATTTGAGTACAACTTTGAGCAAAGACTATTTGCTCTGTGTATCGATGCGAATCGTACCTTGCAGGCCATTTCGAATTGTTTGGTAGGTAATTCCGTCGGGAATCGGAAGACTGCGCCGAGTGCTGCTTGAGCTGCGAGGAGGACACTGATGACACCGAGGAGTCGGCCCGGCGTATTTATCGCGCCGGGATGTCACAACCCGGCCGGGTGCGAGGTGCCTCCTCCACCTCCGCGGTGTGTGCGCGCGCGTTGCGCGACGCCCCGAGCGGCCGCCGCGACGTCGCCAAGCGTCGCAAGGGTAGTTGGCTAAGGTCGAGCCCAAGGTCAAGTCGCCGGCGAGTCGTGGGCGTGCGCGCGATTTTCGACGGCCGATTGCGCGAGGCGAAAGTGCCGCATTTCTAATGCGACCGCAACCGGCTGCAGCTACGTGAGCGGCCGTAGCCACTTTCGTAGCTATTACTTGTAATACGCTGTACTCAATTTACACGGATAAAAAAGTCGCATTAAAAATTAGTAAGGTCTTTAATAAAGCAAGCGTAATTTTGGAAAATTAAAAAAAGTTAGTATAATGATTAGTGAATCTTAAAATATTCATTCTTAAATTTTACTGCATTTATAGTAAAATTTACTAGTCGCTCTGGAAAATCGAATCATTTTTACCGAAACTTCGTATTCTTCGTATATTTTGATTTTCAATCTGTAAAATAATTGTATGACTCCTGAATTTTATGTACGCAGTTTATTGATAAACGAGTGATTAGGATGTCCGTAATTTAGTATAATTATAGAAGTGTTGCTTTTTTTCTTACCGTAGATTTTATCAAAAGTGAAAAATTTCATGAGTCATATACTTTGAAAATACGTGTTTACTTTAAAGTATTATTTTATTTGACTATCATTATGAACCGTTCATTCTCAGTGAATCAGGCGATTGGGTAAAATCGACAACAGTCCTCGTTGGCTTGGCTGTTCTCGGCTTGCCGTAACGTAGTTGTGAAAAAAAAGTCCAAGTTCTTGAACTCCCAAGATGACGACCTTGCCTTCGTCCTTTGTTTCCTGGATCTCTGGAACGCCCCCCTTCACGAATTAATACATCCAACTCACGACGATTCTGCCTTAAGGCGGTATCTACGAAACTTCCTTATGACTCTCGAATGATATGGTGTTTTTTCGCTAATTGGCTATTACAGTGTAATAAGGTTATATTATGAAGTGCAACCTCGATAAAATTTTTTTGGCTTTACGGAAATGAATAAATTAACTCAATTATTTTTATATTTATTTTATTTTATTCTATCTACATTAAGTTGAATTTGTGAAAATCTATAAATACAATTAGTGACATTTAAAAATTTTACGAAAACAGTTTCACGACAAATTACAAAATAAGAATTAGAAAAGGAAACTTTCATCCAGCAAGAACTCGCCGCAGCTTCCATAAAGTCCTGCCAAAAGATCAAAGGCGCCGGCGAAGCAACGAAATAAGAACACTGTACACAAGTACCCAAGGTCACGCCCCGCACTTCCGACTCATTTTTCTTCGCGCGTCTACTCGGCTGATGAAAAGTCATGAGGGAGAGAAAGAAGAAAGATCGGCCGTCCGGCCTGGAAAATCCCTGTTGCGCAATTCGGGCGCCGATTGAGACGCGGGCCATTGGTATGCGGAGGCGCGCGGCCGCGCGACTTGAAACGACAAGTGCCGCTGTCGCTTGCCCAATGGAGCGGAGACTCGCAAGAGGAGATGCGCCGGCCGCGTGGTGGGGTCTACCCTGCTCCAGACGTCGCGCGATTTAAAGTCTTCGGCGGTGCGCCGACGACCGGCCAGTCGTCACTTGGGTGTCGCGCGCTAAACTGCTGATTTTTTTTATCGAGAGAGGGTGTACTCGAGTCGCTGGTTTTTGCCTGATTTCACTCGCTTTATAGACGTCGTTTTTGCGCGTAACGGAAAGAGCCACCCAAGGAAAAAGAAGTATATAGCATAAGCAGAGAGGGGCTACGAGTATTCCACAACATTGTTAATTGACTTTTAATTTGAAAAGTTCAATAGCGAGTTAAAAGATGTTGCACTTTCTCAAAAATACGCGTGTTACACAAAAAAATAGTTTCGAAATCCACCTCTTTCCCGTGTCCGACACATTAACGCGTGTCGTATTAATTAGTCAAGGCTGCTTAAAACGGTCTTTATTAAACGATGGCTCCCCTCTCCTGTCTCTTTTCTCTCTAACGCTTTCTCTTACAATACGAGCACTAATTAGTTTCCGGGAATGGCTTTGAACCCGCTCACTTGTGACTTATGTGAGAAATTTAAAAAAATGTCATCGTTCTTAATGAGCGTAAAAAGTAATTCATATATTTTTGTAATCGGCAAAACTGTTTTTAATCTTGTAATGCTATATTGAGATAATTGGCTGTGCTGCACGAATTTGCCTTAAAATAATTTTTGCAAGCAAAAAGATATATAATATACATTTGCGTAAAAATATTGATATTTTTAAAAATAAATATTGATGATTCATTGTTAAACCGACTCTATGAGAAACTATTATTTACCAGTAAAATACCACTGCAGGATTAACGCTTTTTACTGATATCTCGTTCATTAAATAGGAGATTACAACCACAAAGGGATAACGATAACATTAATACAGTTTTCAATCATTCTAAATCCTTCGACTATGCACATCTCTATCTACTATAAAATGATAAATATATAAAACAGATTCACTCTTCATCATGGAATATAATTCTAACAATTAATTTTCCATCTAAAATCATTCATAACGAAGAATTGATCGAGTAATAAAAAAAGTATGTCTGAAACATGCCATCGGAATTGAAGAGAGTTTCAAAGGCTACTAATTATTGAATCTACCCATCGAAAATCCGAAACAGATTGGAGAGTACAAGAGAAAAATTACAAGAGCCCATCGATACTATAGAATGAAAAAGAATAGTCCCATGTCGTTTTATTTTTCCCTTGCGCAATTTCTCCACAACGGCGTTGTACGCCTTACGAAAACACAATGCGCCCGCGACCTTCGCTTGCGTCGATCGCCTGGGACCGATGACGAATCGATGCACCAGCGGCCTACGTGCGCCTTTGAATGAAATTCGATGGCGGCCTTTTTTGCTGCTTTCCACAGAAATTCGCGAGGTTATTTCAGACTTTTACAGTTTTGTGAGGTGAAAAAGACTGTGCAAGACTGAAAAATGCTCTATTGCGTGAACAAATTAAATTAAAATCAAAGCCCAGGTTCGATCAGTTTGATTTTTAATAGAAAAATTTTTTGGATAATTATTCCGTTTTTCTCACTATCTAATTTCATTCAATTTAATAGTTAATTTTTCAAAGGAAAATTAAGCCTGGAACACTGCAATCTGCGCACAGGTGAATGAAAACAGTTTAATTAGTTTTTGCTAAATTTCAATGTTTTAGTAGTAATATATAGATTCGAAGTAGATTCGAAGATTCGAATCTCACTATTTATATTTTTAATTATGTGAGAATGTATTTATTAAATTTTTCTCCACGTGCAGTTTTTATTATTATTATTTTTTTATACTGATTATACTAAATAAAAATAATTTGAAAGATCCTACATGCAAAGAGAACCATTTAACAAATGGAAAAAATTATATTTGATACTATAAATCACTCTTCAACAACCTTGCGTATTGCATTGCAGCGGAAAGCTGACTGGAGCTAAGCCGCTGTCTACGGGCCGTTTATATCTGCTCAAATTAGGTACACGCAATCCGAGCAGTGGATGTCGAAAAAAATGTATGCTTGCGCGCGCCGCCCTTCCTTTTCATAACTATCACCTCTGTAATTTATACCGCCAATTGGACTGGATTAATGTTTATTCGAAACTAAACTGCTAATTAGCCTTGGGAACGGAGTAAATCGGAATTCAAACAAAGGCTATCTTCCGATTTCATGCGGATTTTGAAAGATAACTGAGGTGTTTGTTAGAAATGCCTTCTTTTGTCGTATTTTACTAATTTTAAGATTATAAGTAAAACTATTAATTTAAATTACATAATTAACTGCTTTTCTTGCACAATTTGTTTAAATACCATTAAAGACGTTGAGATATTCAAAGCAGGTCCACCGTTAAGTCGTTGCAAATAGATTCACAACTTCTGCAAAGTCTGATCGAATGTTGCATATACCACTAGCGCGAACTAGACAATTTGCAAGTAGTTAATTCCCGCACTAGCCAGCCATTGCCGACTGCATACACTCTACGTATATGACGCTGCATTCATAAAGCAAACTCTCAATCGCATTTATTTCTGCACTGAAAAATTCTTAAATTAAATTTATTTTTTTTCCGCTTTCTTATAAATAACTGCAATTGAAATTGTGCGCAATTTCGACGCATAAAAAAATAAAAGGAGGAAAAAAAGTTTTACAATTGATGTCGAAATGCCAAGAAATTCATTCATAATGCTCGCTCATTTTGCTCTTACATCAATGATATGGCAGCACAAGGTCGAAATCCGTTGTTATGCGAGAACTGGAATGTTTCTTTTTGAGACTCGTGTACATAATAGGCCGTTACTTACGACTCACTGTAGAGTGAAATGTAACTCTATCGTTGTTTTTATGTAAATGTCCAACTTTCTTGCTCTAGAATCTCTCATCGAGCTTTGTTTTAAATGTAATCTATTCATCCTTCTTTAGTTTTGCACAATTCTAGACATTTTTATAATTAAATAAAATCTAAAATCTATTTATGATAATTTTTGGTAAAATTTAAAGTATACTGAATTTTCTTAAATCATCTGAATTCGAAGTTTGGCGCAAAAAAGCGTTATTGATTGATATTAAATTGAACAGTGAAATTAATTAACTATTCTTAAGGTTCAATGCCTACTTTATATAAATTAATAATAGTTCAGTTCTTTTATTATACAAAAGTGGATTCTATCACATTATAATGTCGTATAATTTTGGATCCGTAATTGGATTTATGCAGCGTCTAATTACGTTATTCGATTCATGCCAATAATCCACTGAACTAAAAATATTATTTTTACCGCACCACATTGAAGGAGAAAAAATAATACGAAGGTACGAAGCTCACCGTAGAAAAAGGCTTATGGTAAAGCTTAAAAATGTTTTTCTTGCACCGAGCCGATTCGCCGCGTCAGGTGGCTCATCGGTCTGAGATTTTTTTTACGGCGAGAGAAGGAGAGCAGATCGCGCTCGGCCAATCCGGCCGAGCACATTAGCCGCGCCTCGCGAGCATCTCGCTCTTTCCTTCCTCCGTGGACGGCCGCCTCGAGATTTCGCGGTTCGCGCGTCACTTGCGAAACGCGAAAATTTCGGGAGCTCGCGCTGGTATATATAAGTCGTTAGAGCAGCCGGAAGGCATCAGTCTCTGCAGACATGGCATTCAAGGTGGGTACAGCAAATTTCGCGAACGTCCGAGCATTTCGGAAGATTCGCTAGTCGCGATCAGGGAAGTTGAAATAATGTGACGGCATATTTGCATAAAAAAATAAATTCACTGCTCGTTTTCGATATGAGATTTTGTGGATGCTATTTTTCAGTGATAACATCGAACGAGAGCGCGCGAATTTTAAAATTCCAAACGCTTTGTGCGTTTTTCTTTTTAGTAAAAGAAGCTAATCTCCACCACCGGTAGGCTTTTTTAATGACAAAACAAAAATCTTTGACACTGAAATTACGCTTTTAAATTTGATTATTTTTATCGTGCAAGTAAATTAGAGTAAATTAAAGTGCGAAATTCTTAACACGGAAGTGTAAAGATTTGCTCAGCCAGACGTGCATAAGATCCCACCGAAAACCAGTTGAACAAGCTAGTCGTTCCCGACCGGTTTGTCCAACGCGGCAAAATAATTCCCTTTTAAATGCTCCACGCGCTTTATTTAATTATTCGAATACTCGCAGCTCATCATCCTCTCGGCGCTGGTGGCGACGGTGGCTAACGCCGGGCTCCTGCCGCTGGCGTACCAGCCGACGCACCTGGCGGTGCACACGAAGCTCGTCGACGCGGATCACGACCCACACCCGCAGTACAGCTACGGCTACGACGTGCACGACGCGCACACCGGCGACGTGAAGAGTCAGCAGGAGACCCGCGACGGCGACGTGGTGAAGGGCAGCTACTCGCTGGTCGAGCCCGACGGCACCAGGCGCACCGTCGACTACACCGCCGACCCCGTCAACGGATTCAACGCCGTCGTCCACAAGGAGCCCCTCGCCTACGCCGTCAAGTCCGTCGCTTATCACGCGACGCCTGTGGCCTACCATGCGGCGCCCACCGCCTACGTACAGGCCGAGCACTACGCTCATCACGAGCCGCTCACCTACGCTTACCACTAGGTCCTTTAGTATTACTGTGTAGTTGTAGCCGTGTAGTTGTAGTTGCGTGTTGTATGATTCTCTTTTGGGTACTGCGAATGTAATGCGATGATGATTGTCTATTAAATAAACGACTTTTTTAATCCGTACTTTTTATTTTAATTGTAGTTTTTTGCTTCTTTTTTTAATAAGCTGCGGATGATATATTCAAAGATTATTTATACTGCCGCATGTTAATATCATTTCTGGGCAGAAGAGCAATCTACTGAGATGACGTTAATTAATTGCTTTGGCTTTCTTCACAAGTATTTAGTATATTTTACTTCTGATTTTTAATTCTTGATTTTTTTTCGCTATATTGCATGTTCGATGCAATTAACAAAATACCACCAGAAAAATATTTCAAACTAAAAACGTAAAAATAAAAATTCAACCAAAGTACATAAAAATATGACAAAAATCAGTGTCTTTTAGCACTCGTCTGTTTCTACTTTTACATCTCAAAAGCAGAACATTTATCGTTTTTTAGTACATCTCTTTCATTACATTTCACTAAATGTTACTTAAAAGTATGCCACTAATTAGATTTTTAAAGAAAAAAATGTTTTATTACTATTCCTTATACTTTATTTAACAAGCTAATTTTCACAAGTTACATTAAACAAGCACTCTCACCTCAACAAAGCGTTAGCATAACTCGAATTTGAAGTGGTACTCTCTATTCTACAGAGAAGACGTAATCATAAAAAAGCCAGTTTTGACCTTCACTTTGAAACACAGGAATGCATACGAAACCTCGATCAAGATTGTAGAACTTCTTTATCCCAGCAGCGAGGTATTTTCTCTGTTATGCAAGTGATAAGTACAGCCAAAGCTGTCAATGCCTCAACTCATATAACGCATGTGGTTATATCTGCTTCCGTTATACGAGATGTTACATTTTTCAACGGCAAAGTCTTGACTCATTTTTTTATTAGCTAACGTCCCAATAAAATAACTCTCAAAAAATATCTTTATTCATGAGCAATATATTCATAATAATTACGTAATGGCCACGACATTACCGCGATAAATTACTTTTAATAAGTCTACAAGTTTATAAACATTTGAAGTAAAATATATGTGTGAAAGCATAGACTATTTTCATCATCTCGTCTCGATTTAAATTAAAATGCTTTCACCGATAAATCTCCCAAAGCTGCTTGAAAATGAAGTAGTTTAAATACACTAAAATAATTCTATAGCGCTTGAAATTATAAACTATAAAAGATGTCAGCAGTAAGGCCAAAAATACTATCCGATAAAAAAAAATTCATTGAAATGAAGGAGAATAAAAAAAGGGAAGGATTGAATTAGACGCAATTAAAATTGATTTATCTCTCAAGATTGGTAATAAATGAAAGTGATGAGCCAACGAGCGGGCCAGATGTTGGATGAAAAGCCCCGTTTATAGAAGAACAATGAAATAAAAAAGGACGTAAGGTCCAGCCTTGAGTAGGTACTATCTATTAATAACTAATCGGGAGTCGTACCTTCCACCTTTTTCTTTCGGCTCGCTCGCACTCGCGGCCGAACTGCCCAGTGGGCGTGTAATACGACTTGTGAAACAATTTTGGGAACATGCACTACGAGCGGCCAAACGCTAGTATATAAAGACCGGACCAACTTCGTAGCAGCATCAGTCTCACTCTAGACACACAGTTCGACATGGCTTTCAAAGTAAGTTCATTCTCGACTTTTTTTAAACTTTATCGCTACCTTTGACTCTCTTTAAAGTCGATCTTTTTCAAACCGATTTAAAAATGAAATACTTACATTTAATCGAAGATCAATTATACTCGCACTTACTTTCTTGGGATTTGCATACCAAGAACACCGGTGAACGAAAATATGTTACTAAATTTTTCTGCATTGAGGACCGACTCAAACTATGAAAGCAAATTACCACAATTTTCGAAATTTTTTTATAATTATGTCATAATTGTTCTGTTTTATTTTATTTTAGAAAATTGCACAAAATAATGCGTTTTAATAACATTATCATTCGACAGTCTAATAAAATTTTAACAGTCTATTCTGTACATCAGCTGTGTAAATACTAAGTCGATTGCGATTTCTTTTTATTCGAACTGCCAAAAAAAATCGCAATAATTTATCTTTATTTTAATATTCACAATTACTATCTAAAGTTGAATCCGTGAAGCACCACTAGAAACAGTAATATTTCACTAAAAATTAGTCCGAAAAGAGTTTTAAGTGATCGATGGACTAATTTCCGCTAATTAAAATTTAGAAGGTAATGAATTTTTTCCAAAAGACCCTCCGCTCTCCTTACAGTTGGATACTTAATTAACTTATTTATTTACTCACTCTTGACGAATTTTTTTAGTTCATCGTCCTCTCGGCCCTCCTCGCCGCTGTGGCCAACGCCGGCATCCTGCCCGCCGCCTACCACCAGCAGCCGCACCTCGTGGCAGCCCCCTTGGCCCTGCACGCCGCCCACGGCTACCACGACGAGGGTCACGACACCTACGCCCACCCCCAGTACAGCTACTCGTACGGCGTGCACGACCTGCACACCGGCGACTCCAAGAGCCAGCACGAGGTCCGCGACGGTGATGTAGTCAAGGGCGAATACTCCGTGGTCGACCCCGACGGCAGCAAGCGCGTCGTCAAGTACACCGCCGACGACCACAACGGCTTCAACGCCGTCGTCGAGAAGGAGCCCGCCCATCACGTCGTGCACGCCGCCCCCGCCGTCCACGCCGTCCACGCCGTCCAGGCCGAGCCCGCCTACGCCTACCACGCCGAGCCCGTGCACACCGCCCACTATGCCCACCCCCACGAGGCCCTCACCTACGCTTACCATCATTAAATTTTAATTAATCGTCTTTAAGCGCCGTCGGCCCTTGGCTCGGCTGTACAGTCGTCATTAGTTTTGTTACTGCACTGTTTATTTTTATCTTTATTTACTGTCTATATTATGCTTTTTTTACACTTTGTATATATCGACGGACCACTGTGATCATGTGTGCATTTAATAAAGAGTATATTTTACGATAAAATAGTTTCCTTTATTTTTCTACTGTATTTCACCTTTTTTAGCTAGGCGTTGTATTCATATATACATTGGCACTAAGTATGAATTATAGATCTAAAAGTAATAAGGCTTTTAAGTAGATATGTTTCAATTGCTTATGATTATTCTTATAACAAGACACTCCTACAAAAAGTTTAATTTTCGATCAAAATCACTTCGAAAGGAATTCATTTAAAAAACTAGGCTCGCCACAAGGCGATCGCTTCGCGATGCAAGGATGTAAAATGCTTCGCATTTTGCATATGAGGCACGGCCGCTGCTCGCGCTTCGCGCTCGCTCTTCATTATGATAGTATAACATGTTTTTTTTTATTGCAAAATGACAGTTTTTAATCGAAAATCAACCGTCATTCATTTGGAGTCAATTTTAGAGAAA
>JAXIUT010000048.1:1527664-1538390 GCA_035586675.1 Eurytoma californica
ACGACTATGCACTTGACCAATATGTGCATATGCACGTAAAATATGTGAAATTTCACTTATTTAGATTTAGAGAGAAGGGTCCCGTCGCTGTAGCCTCCTCAGACGGCTCGCACTAAGCAGCGCGAGCTCCCGCGCAGTAGGCGAGCAACGCGGAACTCGCTCGCCACTTCGGACGGGGGTACGTCGGCGGGCTCGCGGGTGCACGTAGAGCGGCGCGTACGTGCCCCACGTGGCTCGCGGTGGGCGCGCGGAGCGAGAAAGGGAGGCTCGCCGCCGTCGCGCGGAATAACAATCGGGGAATCGCAGGGGCTGCATACGGTATGCGGCGGCGCGCGGCTCCTCGCAGTCGCGGCGGCGGTCCGCCAGCCCCTCCCCCCGCCCCGGCCGTGAACCGCGGGGGTGGTGGGAGCGATCGCGCGTCGCCCTCTTTCCAACCCCCGTCACGGAGGGAATTGAAGCCTCGGCCACGTGGCGGCGGCGACGGGCACGTCCGCCGGCCGCGGCACGTAGTCCCCGCGATCATCTTTCCTCGCGCGGCGCCGCGGACGGGGGCCGTCCTCTGGTCACGCTTTCCGGGTTACACACGTCCATTGAGGGCGGCGCCCGCCGCGGGCCGATCGGCCGTCCCGCGGGCGCGTGACCGAGTACGAAAGAGCCCCGATTCCGCAGGCGTCACGTTCGCCGATCCCGCCGCGTGACCTTGCCGCACGCCAAGACGCGCCCCGTGGCCGCCCGTCCCCTCCGCGGGCTAGTTGTTCCCATTTCAACGGGCCGAGATTTTTACGCGTGGCCGGTGGCAACGATGCGAGGGTAATCGATTGGTTCAATTCGGCGATACACCGAGCCGGAGCGTTTATTTCACTTACTTGGAGAGGACGTGAGGTTTGGCTCACGAGGTCGTATGCTACTTACGTTGGGATAATGTGAAGAAAGGCTATGTATGGGTGAAGTTTGTCGATTACAATTTTAAAGTGTGTTCTCTAAAGATTTTGATTAGCTAGAACAAATTTTTTTAGGTGTTTCCTTTTTTGACAATTTAGACAATCATTAGTTTGGATACTATTCTCTTATGTTTTTTTTGTTGAAATGTTTTATACACGAATAAAACATGAATAAATCTTAGGAGATATGTAACTTAAAAAATGTTATGTACCTTCGTATTAGCTTTGACTACTTTGCCTTTCTTCATATTTTGATATATCCGAAATATTTTCCAAAGTTTCGTCACCATACGTGACCCAAATATCTTATTCTCTACTGTTGTAGATAGTGAAATTCACAGCCTCCAATAAAGGGTTACCTGAATATTTAAGCCTATGCACCCAAGTATTTCATGTGTACTTCAATTTCATGTACATTTTTACAGAAATTAAATAATAAAATTAATTTTTATTCATTTATAAAAATTTCATATATGTGCAGTGAAAACTGGGTATTTTTAACATCCAAATAAAATCCACAAACATGAGAACTACATTGTTTAAACTAAAATAACAGATTGATTTGCTGAAAGAAAAAAAAGTAGCAATTGTTGCACGGATAGTACAGCTGCAACAATTTGCATTATTCATTACTGCGCATTTGACAAAAGCGCTCCGTGAACAGTTGCAACCAGTATTTCCAGTAATAAATCAACTAAATTCTTCGCTGACGTGCGTGCTCGCCCGCCAAGCCATCTTACAGTTACGCGCCACGCAGATGTACTTGGGACACGGCCGAATGCGATCGTGAAAAGTACGCCAGCGATCAACGGTACTTGCGGACTTTGAGCGGGGCACTGGTCGTACGAGGAATCGTTATTAGGCGCGAGCGTATCGCCGCGCTCTCTTTTACTGGAGATATTTTGAGTGAAAATAAAAAAAGTACCGTCGGGATTCGCAGTGGACGACGAGCCGTGCTCCTCGGAGGCGCCGCTGCTCGGCGAGGCCAGGCCCGAGCTCGACGAGTGGGGCCCCGACGACGAGGACGAGCTCGTCAGTCCCAGGCCGAGCTGCTCCGCCACTTCCGCGTGGTCGTGCTGGTGCACGTAGTCGAATATACTCGAGCCCGTCATCTCCACCTGCAATTAAACGGACAAAGTGTTTTATATTTTTTTTGGCTCGAGCCTCGCGTTAAAATTTCTCGCTTCTCAAGATCGCACTTTTAAATCGTCGCTCCCATAAGGAAGAAAAGCACATTTCATTTCTTCCCGACGAAGAAAAGCACTTTTCGAAATTTTGCTGCGAAGAAAAGGGCATTGGAAATTTTCAAGTTTTTTTCTTACGAAAATCACGCAAAATGTGCTTTTTTGTAAGTAACAGCACAAATTTATTAAATGATTTTAAAACGTTTAATATTTTTGAACAATGTCTGTTGTTCACGGGAGAAACTCACGAAATGTACTATTTTTGTCACTGGAATCTCGTGAAATGTGCTTTTCTCCGTTAAAAGCGACGAAATGTTCTCCGCCCTCTAAATTTCTTTCGGTGAAAATTTGACTAATTTCATAACAGTTGCGCACTTATCACTTGAAACTAGTGAATGTTCACTGATTTGTAGTGATAAGCGCGCAACTATTGCGCGATATACGAAGAGTGCAATATACCAAGTAGAGAGCATAAATGAATGGAAAAGGTGGATTCGGTTGAAGTGCCTATTTCTCTCCGAGTCCGTTAGATTATCGACGGTGGGGTCGCCCGTCGTCGTTTCGCCTCGAAGAGGCTCTTCCTCAATATCGGCTGGCTCGCTCGGTTTCTCTATGAATTTCGTGACCTCGCATGTACGTATGGGATCGATTCCTCGAAGCGGACATACGCGACGAGCATACGTGCCGAGTTAATAAAAATCCGCCGGGCCGCGTCTTCCTGCGTAGCTTCACGACCGACGCTGCCACCCCTTGCACTCGTTTCTGGAGGCTTTTGGGATTTTTTTTATCGCCTTCTCCGCGATCTCCAGTTTCACCGAGCTTTCGCACGTGTTGCTTGCATAAATTTAAAAAAAAATGCTCGAGCGATCATTGACGATACTCGTGACAAGCAATCAGAGTCGAGGGCTTTCGAAGCTTTGGTGCGTGGTATAATAATTAAAGCCGGGATTCGCCAGAATAGGCAGTATAATTCGGACCGTCGGCCATGAGTCAGGCCGTTTCAGTTTTTAACGTGAAATTGTGTTGTACAGCTTATGGTGTCGACATTCTTTTATTCTGACTATTGTAATTTTAGGAAGAGAGTGGACTATACAGTAGTGTGATACTTTATTCTGATACCTAATTGGTTTCCATGTAGGTATTGATCAAAATGGAAGTCTATAATAATCACAGTGATAAAGATCAAGTGAACTCTCAGGATGTGAATGTTAACGTTTTTTTTTCACCGCGAAACAAATTATTTTATTACAGCAATGTGTTTTAAACATTGAGAGGCTGAAGCTTTTACACGCCCGCTATTTTTATAATTTAAAAGAAGCTTTCTCGAGAGTGCGATCGAGCGCTTAAGCGCTTTTTCCACCGCGCGTAAATGTCTCCTCGAGGCGGGGCTATTTAGGCGGTTATAAGGCACTTTGAGGGTGAAATGGCTGCTTTTTATACACTGGCGAAAGCTCCTGTAATGTGGTCTTACTTGAAAGAAAGACGAGCCTCCGTAAGCACCAACTTCGCACTAACTGAAACGACTACTTAAAGCCTCATTCAACGCTAGTAAAGGCTTTCCTATTGTCACTTTTTAAAATGTTTTCTTAACGACATTATTCGTATTCAGCGTTTGCGTGAAAAAACCTCAAATAAATATGAACCAGCCAGTTAGTTTACTCGCGGGACCAAAAGGACAAAGAAGCGTTTGGAAGGTCAGTGCCCGTGAGTCATCGGATGCATAATCAAGATCGCGGGAGTGAGAATCAGCGCAGCGCGTAGCGTTGCGGACATCTGCGGGAAGGAAAAACGGGCTAGAGCGAGGCATCGATCGCGAAAAGGCGCGAGAGTGCACCGCGGCGCGAACATGGCGGCGACTCCGCTGCAATGTCGCGGAGGCGTCGGCCCGCGACGCGCATGACAATGGCGATCGACGTGCAGTGCTCGCAGTTTCCGCGCTCCACCAGCTCAATCCCTTCGCAATCGACTTCAGCTCTGGACTAATGCAGAACAGTTTTTCTTCGGATGGCTTCTTCCATGGGGTTCGTTATTTTTTTACGAAGAGGGTGTCATTGTAAACTACTAAAATTGAACGGTACTCGGCATTTCCCTCGAACTGGAAATCAACGATCGGAATACCGCGTCGGTCATTGAATATTCACTCCAACTTTTCAATGAAGATATCAATGTAGCTACCGCGGGAGAAGCCTTCCGCTGTAGAATAACGTTGACTCGCCGAGAGCACGGGAATTGCGCAATTAAAGCCCGGGGCGATCCTTCCGCGATTTCATTGGAAAGCGAAGCCCGCGGAGAATGAATTTTCCTCCTCCGATAACAACGGCAAGAACTTGAATTTCGCGTGACCCCAGCGCGCCGGGGTTCTTCGTGGAGGCCGACACCGCGGCAGCTTCCAGAATCTCCGAAACACCCTATTGATTGCCCCAGGACTCTCGCGCGCGTTCTCTCTCGCTTCCTCCGGCGGAAGCGCGCTGGTACCGCGCGCGTTTCCCTCCCCCCCCCCCCACCCCCTCTCTCCCCCGTCTCGCTCGTTTTCTATATCTGTCTCTGGCTCCCTCCCCCCTGCTTCGTATATATGCTGGGGAGTCCACCTTCGTCGGGCGGCATTAGGAATGGCGAACACGCCGCCGTGCAGAGAGTACGTGAGCGGCATCGCGAGCCCGGCACACCCACCCCCGCTCCCCGGCCCGCTCCCTCCCTCTCCCTTTCCGCCCTTCCTCCCGGCGCGAGTGCCTGCCGCCGCGCGGCAGCATGGCCGCCGCCGCGCAGCCTCCTTCCCTCTCTCTCTCTCTTCCTCCCTTGACCTCTCGTCTCCTCGTCTCCCTTCCAGCTTCGACCGCTTCTCATCACCTACCCTCCCCCCCGGTGGCTGGAGAACGGGAGGAAAGGAGCGAGAGTTTCTCTATTTCTCCCGGAACTCGGAGCGGGGGGTGGCGTGTACGTGCCACCCCCAGACATGCACGTACGGAGTCTTATGTGCGCCTTCGCCGCTTCATTTCGGCCTCCACCCCCTTCTCTTGTACCTACTCGCGGCTGCCTTTAACTTGCTCGAATCTCCTTGCGCTTTTCCTTTTTCCGCTGTCCCTCCGTCGTCCTTGTATTTATTTTACTTCGATCCTTTTTTTCTTCCCCGTCGAACCGCGACCTTTTATCCGCGAGCAGGCGCCGAGGGAAAAGACGGAACGCTCGTATTTTCAATATTTAAGGCGAGCTTCGCGATATCGCCAGTAATACCGGAAAATGCTGTTCTTCGATTCCACTATTGTACACACTTGTCGGCGCGGAGCTACAAGCGGAATATCGCATGCTTCTCTTGAATTTGTCCGCGACTCGAGAGTCGAGCGTCGCACGAGTTTCGTCCGTTTTTTTCCCCCGCTTTTATGCGTCATCGCCGTTGGGCGCGGGTTTGATGCGCGAGGAAGACTCACCTGAGAGAGCCCGAGGTAAATGGAGACCGTCTCGGAAATGTACAGGAACCGTCCGTCAGCCGCGACCGCCATTGCGAAACCGTCCAGCGACTGAAACACAAAAAAAGCCACATTACACGGACGCTCCTTATGGGTATCGTTCGCTCGTTCCACTTTTACGATCTTAATTCTGCTTTTACGCTATATACCTCCTGTACAGCTCCTTACTTTGCACGCCACTCTCCGCGCCGGACAAATTGTGCCGCGTAGAGGGCACTATTTCGTTTTCGTCGAACTTTTAGAAACGAGAAAGCTCGGTATGCGCGTGTAGCAACTCTCTTTTTCCTTTGTTACCTTCGCTGAGCTCAATTTCATCTTAGTCTTAAATTTTACTTCGCGCGCGGTATTTTCGTCATTTTTGTAAAGTCATTATTGTTCCATTTTACCTGTAGTATGTGAGTGCCTTGATGCTGCTCGAACATGTCCACCGCTAGCGACGCTGATGACCTGACTCGATTTGCACCTATTGAAAATAAAGAAAAAATATACGTGAGGTACAAGTTTTTTATTCAAAATATAAATTGCTTCGATATAACTAATATTTTGCTTCCCTCCTGATTTAATTTAAAACTGAACAATTCAACTGAGTCATTTTTAAGTTACAGTGTACCAAATATCATTAAGATTTATTCACTGTTAATTATTCCTAAAAACGAAATTTTAAAAGACGTTCATTCTTCATTCGATCACTCTAAATTTGAATAAGTAAAATTCCTCCAAATGCACTTATTTAACGTGAATAGTCGTTCACTTATTCGAATAAGTGAAGGGCTATGCATGTTAAATAAGTGCATATATGGACGAATTTCACTTATTCAAATTTAGTATGTATATACAACTACACACATCAGTAAGAAATGTGTTTTTTTAACATTGTAAGGTTTAATTGTAACTAAAACAACTGCCCCGTACGAAGCACCGCAAAACTTCTAAACAAACTCTGCAGTTCAGCGCTAACAAATTCACTGCCGGCGGTGGGTGGGAAATGAAAAGCGCGCGGGCGAAGGAAAAGCGAGAAAATCCCCGCGGCGTCGGCCGGGACAAAGGTTCGTCAAGTAGGTGGCCCGATGGGATTAGCCGGGCATAACGAAGCGATCGCCACGGCGCGGGAAGTATCGGGAATAAACTAGTTGACCGGGGGCGGGGGGGCAATCGGCGCCCCGGCCTCGCGGCCTCATCCCCTGCGGACTTAGCCAGATTAAGGCCGGCTCGCGCGCGGACGAGTTTGATCGAGTCTTTCCTAAGTCTTTCATTAAGGGGATCGGCCGCGCGCGATGGCCAAAGGGCGCCGGATTATTATTACGGCCGGGAGGACGAGGAGGAAGCGGCAAGGAGCGCGTGGCTTGTTTGCCGAACGAGGGCTGCCGCCTCGAGGAAAAACCCGGAAAAGGGTCGGGTAGGCGTGCGGGGGTGGAGGGGGGACTCGTCGAGCGGTGGGAGGAGAGCGAACGGGTTGTGTGCACTGAGCGCGAGCCAGAAATTCATTTCTCCCTTTTAACCGACCGATTCGTATCGGATTCGAATCAACCGCCGCTCTCGCAATGGAAACGAGCTCTCGCTCCTTATTGAATGTTTCTCCACCGACACTGGGAAAATAGAATAAGCCTGTTTTAGCATATTTATTTGGTAACGCGATTATACTTTCGGCTGTTCTCCTTATGCTGCTGCCACGAGGTGGAAAACAATTATTGCTATCAACTCTTTTATGTATATACAATGTTTCAATTTCTAGGAATTAGTCATTTCACTACGCTTTAGTATCTTTGATTTATTATAATATATAAGATCAAGTTAACAAATGTTATGTTTATAAATAGAGGAAATGAGAATATACCTTCGCTACTGATGAAGAAAAACACTTTTCGCAAGCTTCTCGCGAAGAAAAGTACATTTGGCAGTTTGCCGGGAAGAAAATTAGCAGATTTCGCGAAAGCCGGCCGGGAATCTAGCGAAAAGTGCCTTTCTTCGCGGCAAACTCCCAAATGTGATTTTCATCGCGGCTAAACTCCAAAAAGTGCTTTTCTTCGTGGCAGACTTGAATTGTGCTATTTTTCACTGCAAAAGCTGAAGTGCGCTTTTCTTCGTTAGGAGAGTTACTATTTCATTCGTTTTAATGCGATTATTGTGAAACTTGTAAACGACTTTTTTATACATCTGATATGAACAGGCATCGCATTTTGCACGCGAATTTCATGTATTCTTATTTAAAGAGCACTACTCGCAAAACCTGTCGGAAAGTGTAAACGCAAGTGCGAACTAGTCGAACTAATACCGCCCCGCCGGGAGTGTACAAAAAAAAAAAAAAAAAAAGGAAAGAAAAGAAAAGAATAAGAACGAAGAAGGAAGGCTCGGAGCTCGAGGGCTTCGGCAGCCGCTCCTCCCAGTGTACCGCGGACGGTCAAGTGAGCTCCCGGCTTTCGCCTCCTCGCGCACCCTCCTCCCCCACATAAATCTCGCCGCGAAGCCGTCGCAAGCTCCGCGCGCCGACAGCCGCAGCAGCGTCGCGAGTCGGCCGGGGCTCTTACGCCGAAGCGCCGGAAAACTTATCGCAATATTTTGATAAATACAAGAGGCGTGTTTTATGGCGCGCGCCCCCCTACCCTCGGCGATATTTATTTTGAGAAGATAGAAAAATAGCGGCTAACTGGCCGCTCTCGGCCCTCCTCGGTGCGCGCCCGGGCTGCAGCGGCCCCGGGGCCATCTGAGACCTGCCGCCGCGACGCTTATCGGGCGTGAAAATCAATAAGAGCGGGGGAAAACTGCCGCGGCCCGACGGTGCTGCTGGTGCCGAGGTCGCCCACGGCTACTGCTGCAACCTGCATTCCCTTTTATTGCGACGAATTATTTTTATCGCGCCGGCAGGAGATACGCGCCCGTCGCCTCCCGACCTTCCTATGTGCTTCTTTTTTTGTCTCGGATAGGTGCAAGATTTATTTTTTTCGTAATTGAACAATTTTTCAAAGGATGCTTTCGCGCGATAAGATGCGCTTTGCAACATTTAGTTTTTGGATCCCTTAATTCACTTGCATTTTAATTCTGTACAAATGTTAGCGACATGGAGCTAATGAATCGTTTTGCAATTTTATAATAAAATACAGTGAAACGAGTACTGCATTTACATCGCAATTTTCGCGGTATCGGCGATGACAATTTGCGAGGGCATCAGAATAGACTGTTGTAACTTTTAAGCGAACTTTCTCGCTGATCGAACCGAGTCTATCCAAGATAAATGCATAACTACTACGATCACGCGTGTAAGTTTTCGGAAAAACACATACATCCTGGAACTTTATTAATAAAGTAAGCAAAGAGGGGTCAGAGGTTGCACGGGGAGAAGGCAAAAAGTCGTAGATCTTTCTCTTCTCGCGTCCGTCCTCCAGCTTCATCATCCCGGTGTCAATTTACGGCGCTATATGACTTTCCCTCCTGCTCCTGTCTCCCGCTTTTCCCAGTTCGGGGGATATTAGGAATATTAGTGCAGGCGTCTCTCTCGCCTCCTTCTCTTTCGATTCCGCTAAACGGCGGGCTTCATTCATGGGGCGCAATAATAATAAACGTGCGTCACGCCCTCATTAACGCCGGTCTCTCGCATAAGAATGAAGACATTAGCGCGCGCGTCGAATGGGATTCCTAGTCTCGGCGCCGATATACCGGCATATGGCACTTGCACTGGCTCGCGCGCTCTTTGTCGTCGTACGCAGCCTTCGGCCGGATCGTCCCCACTTCGAAACGAGTATCCCTCCGTGTCTTTTGCGCGTAATTTATGTTCTTTTAGGAAATCATCCTGACTGTCAATGCGATATTAATGACACGCGCGCTGCCTTTCGCGAAGCCGATTCTAGATCTTTACGAATTTTTCTTTAAATGTGATTGACGTTGCAAGAGAAGGATAATTAATTTCCGGTCGCGTATCAAACTTGACCCGTCGGAAAATTATTCTTCAAGATAATTTGTTTTCTCGAGAAAAAAAATGTTCCAGTTTATACACGTTTACACAGCGGACGCTAAGTCATTCGTTATTTGTGCCTCGAGTCTGATAAATGAAACATCAGGCGTCTGATTAGCGTATAGAAAGAAAAGAGGAGAGCGAGAGGGGGATAAGTCCGAGATCTTTCTTAAATCTTACTGTTTTCGCGCGCCGCTAAACGCAAGGGCAGGAGGGGGGGGGGGCAAGATACGGGGATAAAGTGGCATAAGCGAGAGAAAAGGAGGGGCGGCGGATGGGAGAAGGGAACATATGAGGAATATAATGTAATATCACACCCTCGGCCCGCCGGGAGCCGGATTTAATGAAAAATAGCTGAATTTGTTGTCTCTGCGCCCGAGGCGCCGCGCCGCCGTGAGAGAGCTTATTGTTGCGCCCACGGGCCTCGCGATACGACCGGGCGATAAGCGTCCGCGATTACCGTCGGGGATCGCCTTCCGGCAATTCGCCCGGAATAAAAGATATTTCTTCTTTCGAGCTCCGGGGGCCGCCAGTGACTCCCACGCGCGCAAACGCCGTTCGCAGGATTTCCCCGATTCCCAAAAAGCCTAATAAAAAATCACTTGGCGGGTGCGAGCGCGCTTAACCCAGCCAGTGCGTGAGCGTAACCTCTGCGTCCATCAGCGTAGAAAATCTTTTTATGGCTTGAAATAATTGTTTCTTTTTTACATGAAACTCTGCAGTAGATCTTGGAATGATGATCTTTTAACAATCTACTGTGAATTAATTTTGGTGATTGATTTAAGGCCAATTATTGAGCATTTATTATTTTTTTTGTCTGATTAACTGCAGCAACTATCGATTGTTGAAAATAATAATTAATGTAACATGAAAATTTGTTTAATAGATCTCCTTCTGATTTTTAGCAAGTAATGTTAACCTAAAGTAGCCCGTCGCGTCTTTGCGCGCAATTTATGTTATTTTATAGGAAATCATCCGGACGGTCAATTCGATATTAATTAAAGTATCTAATGAATAAATTTTGGTGTTACATTTATTATTACATCCAGTAATTAATATGTAGTAAATCTCAAAAATATATAAAGAATACCTATAATTAATCTAATTATACCAAAATCTAATTATACCAGAATGAAAATAGACTAACTAACTAACTAAAATATGCTGAATATTTTTTTTATCTGATATACA
>JAXIUT010000048.1:1540056-1550387 GCA_035586675.1 Eurytoma californica
GATCTGAACTACTCGAAATAGTGCATATGCACTAATTTTCAGTGGATTTTCACTGATTGGATTTTAGAGAGTAAAGTTCCATCCTGCATAGTAATTTTTAGCCAACGAAAGGCAATTTAATGTACCGATATAATCTGCAGTTATAACAATATTTCGTAGACTTGTAAAATGAATTGAAAAATTGCTCTCCTCGTAGCAAAACAAACGATTTTATACCACCGAACTCAATGAAATGGGTATGGAACTATCGCAGGGGCGAGCCGACGAAGTGTAACAAAGAGGAAAATAAAGTGAATTCCGCAGGCTGAAGAGGAGCGGCCGTAACAAAGTCGAAAATTCGCGCGAGGAAGGGAGGCGTCGAAGCTTTGGCAGGCCTTAACTCGTTTTCGTTCGTTAGCAGCCGGTGCGTGGCGCGGGCTGTCGGTCGGCCCGAGCCGCGCTCCGGCGCTTGGCTACCGCGGATTTACTTTGACGAGGAGTTGCGGGCGCGGCCCCGTGGCGCATGCGGCCTAACTCGATTTCCGTTAGTTTAGTCACGGGCGGCGCGGGGCCCGGAGACGCGGGGTCGCCCTGATTAGATTTACATGTGGGCGGGCGGAGGGACGGCCCCTCGGCAAATATTAACCCAGCCAGGCTGCGCGGGCCTCTTTGATTGTCAGGCGCGCGCTAAGTCCGCCTCGCCGTTTTCTCCGCGTGTTGATTCTTTCGATTGTGGCCGAATTTTCAACGCTCCGCCGAGCCGCGCCGGGGTTCGTGTTTGCGCTGCGGGGCTCGCCTCTCTCGCATCGATGCGAATTGCACGCTTGCTTTTGAAGCTGTCCTGCAGTCGGATTCGGGTAAAATCGATCGGTAAGTGTATACTCGATAAGATTTTTCCGACGGAAAAGTTTCTGTTTGCACTACTGGAAAAACAGTGATCGCCACTAATTGAGATTTATCACTGAATTTTCAGTGTTCGTCGAAATTCTTCACTAGAAAGTATTCTACTATTCTCTTTGTTTTATTAATCAGTTTGATACATGCAGATAAAAAAACTTTCAAAGTAAATTATTGTAGTCTTTACTAAAGTAAGGGTAAACTGGAATGATCGCAAAAATAGAAATTTTACTATACACCCAGTTTAATCACCGTACTATAAGTTTTTCAGAGTTTTAACGTAACATTTTTCTCCGGGCGCATTGGATAAATGAGCCAAGTCACGCTGCCCGATTTATATTTGAAATTTGAACGATTTAAAAGTAATAAAGTAGCCCGAGGAAGAATGCAGCTATTAGCATAAATAAGCAATTTCGTGAAAAAGGAGAATGACTGCAAGGAAAAGGCGAACCCCTTTCGGGATTCCACGGAGAGTCCATTCGTCACCGGGACCTGACTCGCGAGAATCAAGCTTGACCCAGCGCGTCGCATAGTAGCCTTTCGCTCGATCGAGCCTGCGAAGGGGGGGAGGGAGTCGGCCCGGTCCATTGTGCGTCCGGCGAGCGCGCCCCAGCGCATTTTCGCCAAATGAACCACGAAAATAAAGGCGAGCGCGCCGATCCTATCTCGCGATGATCGGCGACAATTTTCCATTACTATGTATCCCGCCGGGCATCTCTCGAAAGTCCAGCGTCGCTCGGCCGAGTCCCCGATTAAGCAATTCCGGCGCGCCTTATCGGGCGAGCGCGATGCGCCTCCGTCGCGCGGTCGTGCGGGCGACGAGCGAGCGGGGATCCATCAGAGTCGCGACATCAACAGCAGACGCGAAGACGAGGTAACCAATCGCCCGTGCGATGAACATGTCACGAGCACGCGGCCACGACTTTTTGCTCTTTTTGATACCTCGTCAAATGCCTCGTCACGTAGCCGCGATCGATAATCGGTCTATATATATATATCATCTAATTAATCCCTGCTAGGAATATTAGCAACTTTTACGGAATAAAGAGATATTTTTTGGTCAATTTATAAAAAGGCGATCGTTTTTCGCCTAAAACTAATTTATTGTTTTTAGCCGAAGCTAAAACAAAGAGAACACGATGCAAGTCACTGGTAAAACTTCAAAAAAAAGTTTATCGACTTAATTGTTTTAGAATCTTTCTGATAAAAGTTAATGCGTCATCCGATTGGTTTTAAACCAAATAATTTTGGGAACTATTTAAATATTGTTCATAAAGGCGTTCTTTACTGATCTTATATGAAAGGAAAATGTTCATTTTGACACTTTAAGAAGAGACCTCTTATTCTGTCATACGGCTTCGAGCGTAAATGGCATGGACGAAGTCTCTTATCGTCTCGCTGACAACAATCACCGGAAACTCTTGAAACGTTGGTTACTTTTCAACAAAATAAATTTGCATTAAGTTTCATTCGAACGGAAATTCGTTACGAATTGCGATACCTAAAGCTCGCGCTTTACCTTTTCGAATCAATTTCGCGGAAAAAGCTACTTGTAACGGGTCCAAAATAAACAGTCATACTACATCCACGAAATAACATCGAAAAGTCCAACTACACTGTCATCACCAATACGTGTCTTGCAGGCTCAAGCGAGCCTGCCGTGACGAATTCGGGTAAAATTCGTCCACTCACGCCTTTCGAAATCGTTCGCTTGACCCTTTTTTTTTATAATTCCCCGGGAAATTTCGATTTCGACTCGAGCCTGGATATTCCCCGCTGCGTTTCCTCATCGCGCACGAGGTACTCACTCGCACAGTCGGGACTCACGGAGAACGTCCTGTCGCGTAGCGATTAATGTCACGTCCAATCCCGCGTCGAGTTTTATAATACCGTTGGCGAGCCTCGGAGGCTAATACCGCCGGCTACCGACTTACGTGGCGAGCAATCGAATGCGGCCGAGGCGGCGAATTAGCATCGGCGCTCGTTAGGAACATGCGCGCGCCCTCGCCACTTCGCTACTGGTCACCAGCTTCGTTGCGTCATCGCCTCGGTGTTTATGCGCGTTCGAGCGCGGAAATATTTTTTTTTTCCTTTTTACTTTCTCAGCTAGCGCCTTGCTTTATGAATCGGACGGCCATTGAATTTCAAAGATCTCGGAGTGTCCTCAGCGACTACAGCGTACATGCGTAAGGCTAAAGTATATTCCATTTGAGAGCGTACCCTGCTTACCGACGAAAGTTTTCAGATCGCCTTAACGAACTGGCAGCGCGTCAGCTGAATTGTACGAGCGATGCGGGAGATTTTGTAATCGACACTGGTAGAAACGCGTGCGCAAGCCGAGCCAACGATAAATAAAGAAATTTACAGAAAAAAAGTATAACGTTTAACGCGCATGGATGCGCACGGCCTTGCGCGCGGCGCCGGGCAGAGCAGAAAAACTTCGGTCGCGAGCGAGAGATTCGTCGGTACGTGACCGGGGACCCCGGGGAAAGATGTAACGCCGCGAAGAGGCCAATACGGTTTGCACGTCGCGCGCTCTCGCCGCTTCCCCGGATTGACAGACGCGGGGTTAGTTCCGTCTTGCTGCGGCATTGTCTCGCGCCGTTGCGCGCTTTTTTTGCGCGCGCGAGGCTCCTCCGCGCGCCCGTCATCTCCAGGGTAACTTCGTTAGAGGGAGAGACAGAGAGCGAATCGCGCGCGGTCGACGTCAGAATTGACTACTCGGAGAGGCTATAATTTAATCGGCTCTTTTTGTTTTTTTCCTTGTGGGGCTGCTCGTGCCTCGACTGTTTTTCTAAGCTGACATCGCGCTTGCCGTGTTATCTGCAGCGAGATGTGAAAGAATAAGAAAACACTTATCTCATTACGGAAGGAAATTTTTTTTATAAAAAAAGTAATAATTCTCTATTGTTCGTTAGAATGTTTTCCTTATTAAATACAGCCCAATATATGATGTGCAATAAAATGGAACGTCTCCGACAGACTGAACGATCGAGCATCAAATAATATAACTTTTATCGAGTACAGCACGAGCTTCTTGCAGCATACTACGAAACATGTTTTATTCAGCCACAAATATTGCATCTTTCGTTCTAGCCTTTTTTTTAAATAAAATTGAGTACTGAAACATGTACAAAAAGATTAGCGCATTCTGGCTACTTGATATGGATATCGATCAATCAACGTTACTTTATAAGAATATATCATTCTATATATCATTAGAAATTCCGATCACTAGATATATATTTCAAAGTGCAATTTGAACGTTTAACACCAACATCAATGTTATTACGATCGTCGAAGATTATCTTTCGTGTATCACGATTTTTTTAATGGAAATATTAGTGAAACTTACCTTTGACCGATTTGTTGGGCGGCGGGGGATCCCGGCTCCACGGCGGATCGCCATGACCCGAGAAGTCGCGTAATTTGAGGTAGGATATCGTGAGCCGAATGATCGAGGCCTTGTCCAGCTGCGAGGTTATGGCGGCTGGCAGCGGCAGCATCTTCGCCAGCTCGTAAAATTCGAAGTTCTCCTTGCCGCGGCGCGATCTCGCCGCGTCCCGGCTCTTCTCCTTCCTCAGCTCCAATATGCTGTAACGATAGAATCACACTGCTCATTGCGACATTCTACGGAAGCCCGTCGGTTAACGAAACGAAAAATTGATTTGAACAGTGTGTAAAAGTTATTATCTTGGGATCGTGTGAGTGTGTAATCATAAAAGTTTTTTATCTTAACATTTTTTTATCAGGATTCGAAAATCTCATGTAGAAGGATTTGATCTTTTTTTCCTAGTTTTATATCCAAATTGATAAATTAGTAGTTGACAACTGCAGCTTTTGCATTTCTTCCTACTATGTTATGAAAAACAATAATACATGTTTTTTTTTTTTATAAGGTTAATCCACTTAAATAAACAGACAAATAGTTGTGAAAGTCTTTCTCGATCCTAGAGCTAAGTAGACCGTATCCGAGTATTATCCCAGTCCCACGTGCGTCACTGACGTTGCAAATGAGGAAGTGAAAAGCTCGAGAGAGCTTTGCGTATATAGCTTCGTAGAATTTTCGAGTCGAGGCAAAGAGGGAAGATCGCGGGAGGCGTGGCGCTTGACTCCTTCTCTCTCTCTCTCCCTCTCGGCGCGAGCGATATATCGCGGCCGCGACGCTGCCTAAACAGCATGCATTATTCAATCGGCTGCGGAGGCCGCGTTTACCGGCCGGGGAATAGCCAGTAAGTGCATCCGATCGAATGCAGGCGGTGGCCACGCCTACCGCGGTTGCGTTTCCGGTTTCGTAGCGGCCCCCCTCCTCACCCCCCCGCGAGCCAATGGTGGTCGAGGAGAGCGCGCGCGCACACGGCGCCGCTCGATAGCGAGCCCGCATTTTCAGGTGAAAACATGGCGAGAACACACGCGGGATGCGCGCGGGTTCGACGAACTTGTTGCCGTTTGACCCGACGATGCCGATTTCTCGGTTTGCTCGATGAATTTTCCGAGGCTCTCGTTGATTACTCGCGTTGCGGTGAGGATGACTATCATTCATTCACGACATTTTGCTTTCTTTTATTTTTATATATCTCTGAAGTTCAATTAGTACATAACACTAAAAATTTAGTGGAAAGCTCACCGTAAAAATTACGGGGGAAATTTTCACGGAAAATTATTGTAAATTTTACGCGGAGCTTGCATGATACGAAAAGCTCCGCAAAAATTACGGTGATGTACCCTTAAAAATTACGCAGCTTTTCTCGTAAAAAATACGGAGCTTTGCCTGCAACAATTACGGAGCTTTTCGAATCGCGCAAGCTCCGCGTAAAATTTATGATTTCCCCGTAAAAATTTCGAAGATGGCAAACCATCCCACGATTTTTACGGTGAGCTTCACCGTGATTTTTACGGATAAATTCTTTTTGTGTACTAATCATCATTTAATGCAGTACATATCACTAAATTTGGGTGCATTTTAATAATTTTTAGTATAGTTTTTCACTAATTCAAGTTTAGAGGAAACGAAGTATTATTTACCTAAAATCCTAGATTCAGGTTTCTAATACTTCCCTATACCTCCCTACACCTCCGTGTACTTAGCATTTTACGGAAAACGTATAGATCTGGTAGCTGCAGAATAATTAAGTTCTCCGTGCAATGAATGCAAGCCAGCATATAGTTTAAAAATGTTAATATAGTTTAAACGTTCTCTCCACAGCTAATCTTTTCACAGCGCGCATAAATGCCTTTAGTGTTTCGGTTATTTATACCGCGTTTTCGTTTCCGCCAATGCGCGCCATCACCGATTAGAATAACGACGGAAGTTCCGCCGCTAGAAAATCGCCGACGGGGCACTTGGGGAGATAAAAGCGCGAGTAAAACAAACCGCTCCTCGGAGAGAGCCGCGCGGAAAAATGAGCCCCCCTCGCCAATAAAGAAGCAGTTTGACATTAGTAACGCATGTAAATCGGCGCAAAAATGCGGCGAGCGAGAAGAAAGAGGGATCGCCGTGGAAGGCGAATATCCCGCGACGTCGTAGGAGGCAGAGCACGTCGGGCGCTCCCCGGCGTCTCGTTCGCTCGCGCGGCGCGCCGGCAAAAAACGAGGTAGTACAATTAAATGCGGCCGTTTTCCGGCTCCCCCGCGCGCCCCCCGGAAGGGTTAAAAACAAGATGGCTTTTTATCGGTGGCTCATTACGCTTAACGACTGTAAAACGACGTCGTGCCGTCGTTCCGAGCGAGCGGCTCGGTGCCCCGGAGTTTCGGGCCGGAGCGCGCGGTCATTACGCGGCGCCCGCGAGCGGGACTGAAGTCGTAAAGAAAGTGGCGCCCCGGTCCTGGGAAGCGGCTGCCCGAGACGAGACGGCCGCGGGAAAGATGACCGACGAAGCCGCTCCTCGTAGATGGGACGAGATTAGTACGTGCAGAAAGGTGGGAAAGACTCGCGAAAGGAGATACAAGTGACCGCGGATTCTTCGCCTAAATTTTCGAGCGTGTAGCTTATCTTTTCTTCATTTCATTTATTCAGCAATAACCGTTTAAATTAAGTTGGTAGAAATTTTTTTAGTGGCAGTTTAAATACAAATAACTATTTAGTAAGTCTATACACGGTAGTCACAGAAGGTAAACTCGCATTATGAAAAAAGTTACTTGCCAACTGCGAGTCTAGAAATTACAATAACAATTGCCAAATCATTTTCTCCGGGTAGAAGTGAAAGCTCGAAATAGATTTCAGTTGTTTTTTGTTTTAAATTGCAGAAAAAATATCTGTCCAATCAGTTTAACGCTCAAAGAATAAAGGTGATGAGAAAAGAGGCAAAAGTGGAGTTGGTCGTGGGAGAGAGGAAGCAGGAGGGGATATAGGGACGACGGAGAGAAAGAGCGGTGGAAAAGTGTCCCTTGCCGAATCTACACTCCGTCGCTCCCCGTGGGACAATGAAAGCTACTTTCTCTCTCTCTCTACTTTACGTAGGCATCCCACCAATGCAACTTTTCGCTTCCTTAGCGTTTCATGCCCTCGTTCATTTTCTTACGACGCCGGCCTAGCTACCCGGCTACCCTCGTAAAAAGCAGAGAAGACAATAAAACTGCATTAAAGAACAGGCCTTTCCGCGAATATATGTCGAAGGACACGAATGTGCCAAGATCAGAGCACGAACTAGTCCACGAATATTTTTATTTGAAAAATGTCTATATCTGCAACTGCGCGAAACGAAAGTACATTTGATGGACGAACGACGAATTAAAAAATGTTCATAAGCAGAAGGTAAACGAGGCACAGAAAAGTTTAATGGGGCTTCTATCGGAAGGCAGCGTCAGAACAACACTGACAAATAAGAATAAAATCTTTGAGAATAAAGTTCGCAGCTGCTTCTTGCCCCGGCAGGACATGGATCTGACACGTATCCGGGGAGCGGATTAATTTCAGCGATTCAGCGAAAAGACGATGGAGCGAAAGACGGTATACAGTTGGCTGGCTCCTGATTGAAATGCCTCCCTGGGGAGCCGCGCGCGCGCGCCGCTGGTCCGGGACGCGCGGCTGCGGTGAACGCAAATCTCCGTAAAGCCTGCCTAGCCGCGGCCGCAGCCGATAAGCACTCGGGAGCGATCGTAAATATCAGCCTGGATAGGCGCGAGCCTCCCTTATTGTCGCTGCTCCTATGTGGCCCACTTTTTATCGCGCCTCTTGCAGAATTAGTTCGAGAAAACATCGCGTCGCTATTTTCTTTGCATTTGGATCAGTCTAAATGCAAGGAAATCGACAACGACGAATCGATCGTTACAAGTTTTCCGAAGCTTTAGCGTCGAACGATGAATTCGTAGCGATCGCTTTGGCGAGAGGAAAATTATCACGCGGAGCGTCTGTCGTTACATCAAAGAGAGCAAAAGTGGCCGGCCTGCCCGTCGCTCCGGTAATGCGCGCTCGGAAAAATTCCGACTCCCCCGAGGTGAAAGCGGAGGTAAGACGATCCCGGGGATGCAAGGGCATCTGCAGACGCGCGAAAATAAAATTAAGCCCAACTTCGGTCAAATTGGTTGAAATTGGGCGTCGGGGTGTCCGGCTCGAAAATTCCCCGGAGGTCGGGAGAAAAGGCGCCTCTCGGCGCCGTCTCGTCCCCCTTCTCGATGCTTTTCTCGCCTCTCTTTCCGTCCGCTCACATATGCCGCTTTCGTACATTTTCCGCTGATCGCCAGCCTTACGCGTCCAAAGACCGTTTCATAAATTTTCAGCTAAATTTCTGTTTTCATTTCGTACGGAGATATAAGTGTACATTTCAATTTTTACTTTGATACAAAACAATATTTTCCAAATTATGCGCTATCTGTCCTATGTGAAAAAGTGAAAAATCACTTACTTATAGTCCAGGAGCTTTGAGCTTAAGTGTTTGATCTTAAATAGAGTGATTTTTTGGACTTCTTTCTTTCTATAGTCTCACAGTAAAGTAAAAATTTACTCGCAAGGAGTGAATATGTCACTTATTTCAGTTCTTCACATTTGATGGTCGATTAATCCTTCAATTTTCGTTTTAATGTTTCAAAAAACCTAAAGTCCACGTTGAGCAACTTCAAAAGTAAATCAATCGCCTTTCACCGTTTCTTTCATGCATCAACCCTCCTTTAAATACGGGCCGACGGATGTACGCTAAAGATACGTCGTACATAAAAGTCACGGCACCGTTGGACATCGACGGCAAAAGGATAGGTGTTCTTCTCGGATCAGAAGGAAGCGGAGTGTAAAAAAAAAGAGGAGAAGCGGTCCAGGGTACACGGGCCGTTGCCAAGTGCCGGCGGGTCATCAATAATTCAGCGTAGGACCATGACGAGGTTATCGCTCGACGCCTTCAGATCTCCTCTCCTTCGCCGGGGCTGTGCTCCCTCGTTTGGCGAGCGAATTCGCCCAGCCGCTCGCCCCCGCGAGAAAACGCGGTTACGCTTAATCGCGCCCTGTTTTCGCCGACGCTCCCCCGAGCGCGAGAAAAGGAAAATAACGCGCTCGAGCCACCAGCTGCGGAGCCTCCGCCGCAACGCGCGGCCCCATCGAAGCTTCAACGAGGTGACACGAGAGAGAATTATTTATCGGCGTCGGCTAATGCGGCCACTCGGCGATTCGATTGCCGCCTCCCTCCCCGGAGAGATTGCCATCTTCATTTTTTCCATTAGCTTAGCAAACGTACTTTTTCCACGTGTACTTCCTAGAAATAATCGCAGTTTGTACGCGACAATCGCGACGCGTGCACGAAAAAAAGAGGAACATTAGAAAACTAGCGCCGTCGCTGCTGGTAGACGCCGAAGCTAGACTTTCTCTAATTACCAAAATCTGCTTTTGGTCAGCGCGCGAAAGCCGGGGCGAGCGTTCGATCGCCGTCGTCGTCGCTCGCCGGCGACGATTAGCTTGCCGAACACGTCCGACGGCTCTTTGAAGGCCCCCGATTCGGTTGTCCCGGAAGCGCGCGATATCGCGCTCCTCGCGAGCCTTGGCGGGGCCAACCTTAAAGCCGCTCCGGGCGCGCGAATAACCGCGTCGATTCTCGCTTGCGCTCTCTTTGACCGGTGTAACGTACGCAAAATTTCGCGTTAGGTCGTCAAGTTTTACGAGAATTTTTAAAAAAATTTAGTTTGACTAACATCTGGCGTTAGGCTGGATCTATGTAAGAGAACGGCTATGTGGAGTAACCCATTTTATGTAAAAGTTTATGAATGTCCATCAAAAAGTCGTTTTTTTGAAACAGGTGTAGAAGTCTGTCTAATGGAAGGCTATGACCACAAAGTAAAACTTAATATAAATTTCCCAGATTTACATTTTTTTATTAGTTTTTCCTTTTTAAACAAAAATCAAATTTTTTTTAAGTCAAATATACTCAAGGGAGGGACTAGATTTGTGAGCAAAAGTGTACACGGAGAAAAATGGTCAAGTAAAAATTACTATACTGCTTAGGAGCGCAGGGACAGACTCGACCAACCAAAAA
>JAXIUT010000048.1:1552330-1562372 GCA_035586675.1 Eurytoma californica
CAGTAAGTGTTTCACCTCATTTTAGTATAGATCACTAATCACTTCCCATAAGCACTTCCCATAGAGATTTGTAAATATATTAGAAAAAATTATTCATTTAATAAATACAAGTTACATGTAGATAGGTGCATTTTTAGTTTACGGTGGTCACCGAGGTCACATTATAAAAAGATCTGCCCACAATGATTATTCCATCAAATATTTTTTTAAAGAAATCGTCATTTCCTGTGATTTCAAAATTTCTCGATCTCCTAAACGAAAAGTTAATTCGAAACAAGTAGAAATACCAATTAATGATCAGACATCGCCGAGATGCTTTCCCTACCTTGAAATTTAATTACTTATCTACTTGAGTACAAATAACTTCGCATTTTTAGTTTACGTTGGTCACCGACATTGTCTTAATAAAAAATATCAGTTCGAATGAAATATTCCATCAATATTTTTTATTTAAAGAAACAATCATTGACTGCGGTTTAAAGTTTTCTCGAGTATGAAAGATTGGTCAATGTCCTAAACAAAATGTTTAGCCGAAACAAGTAGTAAAACCAACGAATGATCAGACATCGTCAAGATGCTTTTGCCACCACGAATTTTAATTGCTCAATCCTCGAAGGAAAAGAAATCGAGTACCCAAACAGCCTTGTCTCGAGTAAACTAACTGCAGCAAAAGTCGCCTAGAAGGAAGAATCGCGCGAGTCACCGTATGACGTATACGTCCCCGGTAATGGCGCGTCGTAATCGGTCGCCGGCACCGCGCCGGGGGACGGCGGCGCGGAGGTGTTGACGGCTCCCCGGGTTGCCCCGTCAGCGCGCGGCGCGGGCTTTTTACGGCCGCGGCGTGACGCCGCTCGCGGCCCACCGGCCCTCCCCCGTTATCCGGGGCTCTCCCGGGAGTTGCGCTGCAGCCCTCCCCCGTGCCCTCGTCCTCGCGACGGCCCGCGAGAATTTACGAGCCGGCTCGATTATCGAGGCTCGGCCACCCAGGCTTATACGACTGCGAGCGCGCTTTTTTTTTTCTTTTCTTTCGCCATTGGAACCTGCAGGTTCGTTAGTAGTTGACGTGGCCGGAGAAAATTGGATTGCCCGGTCGGCGCGCAATTCGGGACTTTGATTGATCGGCGGGCGAATGTTCGCTGATTCCGTGAAAATTTTAAGAGGCCTTTTTTCGTCTTCTCACTAAGGGCTTCCCGTCGACGGCGGGAGAAAGGGAACGAATCGGGTTTTTCCTTTACGCGATGGCTGACGGTACACAGGGCTGTTACTACTGATTTGACGACGGAGCTTTTAAGGGGCTCGGTTAGCGCGAACTTCTTTATTACCTTCTATAAACTATTAATAAAGGTATTTAATCATTGTAATTTATTTATAAAAGTCATTTAAACAATGCAGTTTTGCATCTGAATAGAAGTATTTTGATTTCTTCTTTGAAAGATTTAAGTAGCCGATAAAAAATGTGTGTCATTGCAATGCCAGTATGAAAACTATGTTGAATGAGTGACGCATTCTTATCTTTTATTTAAGCGGAGTATTATCATTTACTAGTCGGCAAATGTTAATTAGACTGTTCATTTTGTTTGGACTGTTTACGTAACAATATTCACAAAATTTAAATTTGAAGGACTTTACAGCGTGATTGTTGTGTTCGGTTTAATTGCATTGAAAGTGACGTTAGGCATATTGGGATGCTCTTGGCTCATTGTTTTGCAAATCATTTGCATCAATGTTTAGTTATCTATTAATAATTGAACAGTGTTAATAATTGGAATGCAAAAAATCGAGAGTTGACGCGCACGATCTTCTTTATGTTTTCTTTCAGATTACAAAATATACTAGATAACAAAATTTTTTATGACTATTGTTTTAATAGAATTTAATAGAACTATAATTTTTCGTTAATTTGATTTAAGGGGAGTTCTCTTTTTTACAACAGTTTTTAAACTTTTGTTGATAACCAACCCAATAAATTAAAGAAAAAAGAACTATCATGCCTAAAGTTATAGACATGAGCTATAAATTAGTGATCTCTGGCATTCTCTAATGAATTAAGTTATCTCATATACTTAAAAAAACTTTGATAGTTTTCTGTTAACATTAATTTCTGTTAAGTATTCCACGTGAGATTACGTGAACATAATTACGCAAAAAAATGTTATGCGTTTAATTTAAAAACCTTAAAAGCCATCGCTTAGGTAGAAAAGTGACCGTAAATATAAATATTAGTGCCGGATGATCACGTTTCTACGTTGATTAATACTTAACACTAAACATTATTATCCAACACCCAACGTATCACAATACTTAACGAATAAGAGTTTGTAGCAGTATATAATTAGTAATTATGTAATGAAGTGTGTGTGTGTGTGTGTGTGTGTGTGTGTGTGTGTGTGTGTGTAAAGGAAATAATATAAAAAGATATAAACACAACATGCCCTGGCTCGAGGAGAGGACCCTGACTCTGTTTGTACGGGACACAGAGGTCCGCCGGTACGAACCAGGAGTGCGTGAACGCGGGGTTGATGTTGAGCGGCCCCGCGGGCCCCTGGTGGTGGGGCCCGCCGACCCCGACTCCCACCGGGCTCTGCCGTTGAAATCCCCCGTAGTCCATCGTCATCTGATACGGCAACATCCTCCGACCTCAGCCACTTTTCCCCTTCGCCTCGCTGCCCCTTATCACTCTGTCCCTCTACCTCCACCGACTGGCAACCTCGACTGTCTCGAGCGTCAAATGCGGCACACAACTGTACTGTCCCGAATGCTGAACCGTCGACACTTTATCGGTATCGGCACTGTGCGTGAGGGGGCCGCTGACCGGCGACACCTTCCCCGCGATCGGTCAGCCTCCGGCGGTGCATAGTCGGGGCGCCGCGATATAAACACGGGCCGGCGCGCGGGTCACGCGCTGAAACGTGACGGCGGCGCCGCGCTACGTGCAGGGAAGAGAGGCTGCGTGCTGCTGCTCGTGTCTGCCCGGGGGGCTGCGTGCGCGCGCGCTCATGCCCCGGCCCCGTGCGCCGACGGACTGTACCTGGCCGCTGCGCCGCTTCGCCTCGCCCGGCCGCCTCTCTCTCTCTCTCTTTCTCTCTCGCTCTCTCGCTCTCCCGCGCAGTCGTGGGAGTGCGGGACGGCCGGAGAGGCGCGCGCCGCGCTGGGCGGCACGGGTCTCGCGGGGCGCCAATCGCGCCGCTCACGTGGCGCGGGGGCCACCGACGCCCCGCGCGTCCATACGCCCCGCGCGCCGGGGAGGGGGGCTACTTCCACGCGCACCCCCTCCGCCGGGAGGGAATGAGGGAGAGCGCTGGCTCCTCCCATTGGCGGCCGAGGAGAGGCGAGCGGCGGCCGCGAGTCGTTAGGCCTCGCGCGACTGTAAACACGATTTCCAATACGCCTACGGGAGAGCTGCCGGGCACACACGGCGCGGGGACCACGTGTGCGCGATGGCTACGGGCCGATAGTCCGAACGATGCCCCGCGCTCTCGAATATCCTCTTTTTTTTTATGCGTGTATTTTCATATCGGCGTGGAGGTTTGATATTATTTCGTTGATCAAACATTCGGTGTCTTATCCGTAAGAACGTAATTTTTATCACTTTGGGGGCAAAGCATTACATTTTGTACCTGTCCTCAGGGTGGAAAATACAAGACACTTGCTCTTTGGAAGGGGTATACTTAAAGCAATTAGCTTTACGCACTCATTATCAGGATGTGAAGTACGTGTACAGTTCGTCCAGTGTATCTTTTTAATCACTATTTAAGAATTAAGATATATTTTTGTACATTATTTACATATTAAATTTAGCTCACGTACGTTAAAAAATTCTTTATACGCAACTAATGTGCTACTAATGCAAGTTTTCAAGCGAACTAAATATTTAACAAACAGAACATGAATGAGTCATTTGGATATGTTTTTAGTAAACAAGGACACTTATAAACTAGAAATTATTCTATTATCCTTACTAGTCTCTAAAGATCCATTAGTGAAAACGATCCATTACGACTAAAACCTAGTAAAATATACTATACAAATTTAGCGAAATGGGCTCAACTAAATAATGATTAGTAGTTGATTATTAGTTACACGTTTAGTTATATAATTGTATATGATCTCCAAGATAATAGTCTCCGATAGATGATTAAGTGCACTCGATCGTAATAGAAAGGTAAAGATGCAGTGCATGTGTGCAGGTGTGACCGGAAAAAAATATCGAGAGCACGGGGAAAACGAGCGGAGTGACCCGATGGGGAAATTCGGTTATCGTCGCGGCGGCTACTTGATTATGAGACGCGCGAGGTTGTCGGCTACCGTTTTCGACGTACGCCTTTTGAAATCATCGGGATTCGAAAGTCGGAAGCCTCGTCGAAACCTGTGGGAAGATCACGCGACGTCACGTTCGAGTCTACCGCGCGTGCACGCAGCCATATATATGTATATATATATATATATATATATATACACATACTTTTTCTTCGCTCCCGCGGAAACTGGAATTATGTTTGTCCACGGGATGCGTTCGTTAATTGTCCGCGCTAGGATCCTGCCCATGTTTTATTCATGCTATCGCCGTTGATAAGACTACTATCTCTATTTTCGTTCTCTCGCTCTCTCGTCTTCCCACGCGCATCTGTATACGTAAAAGGAGGATAGCCCGGCGTTTTTCTGCTCGGAAGCAAACTGGAAAATCAAAGCAATTTAAGTGCAAACGATTTGCATCCGAATTAACGGAGCGGTGGTGATAAAGCAGTCTGACGTTAATTTCTTGCGCGTACAAATTGGCTGCAAATTGTAGCCTTATCGAAATAGCTTGTCATCGCTATGAAATTCCATTTACTATTCTATCGCTTTATTTGCAAACAATGTTAAGAACAGAATATATTAATGAGCATCGCGTTGCACGTATTACGACTTTCTCAGATATTATCAGCTTTCAAAAAAGTAGAGGGCAAATTTTTTTTCGAACATAGGTATATTTTTACAATTTTGACTCGAGTTATGAGTTTACGATGAAACAGTTTATACTTGTACTATAACCCACGGTTTTCTTCGCATTCACTTTTAAATGAAATGTGTGCACAAAATGCACTTGAACGTACAAGCAGTCCAGCAGTCGTATCTCTTCATCCGATAATTACGCACACAGATGCAAGTAGTAAGCGACTATGGGACCTCGGCGAAAATGAGCGGCCGATCTATTAAGGAATTCAAGCTGCATTATTTTGGTACACGTGTCCGCCGTGGATGTAACGAGGCACTTAAGGAACACAGGAGTATAAGCTCGCGCCGCTAAATCTCGGGTCGTGAATAGATTTCGCATGTGTTCATTCCGAGCGGGTGTGCGCCGCGCGTTTTTAATCGGGCACCGGCTATCGGGGCTCCTTGCCGATGCAGCGGCCGATCCGCCATTACGTAACGGCGTTGCACACACGCCGCGAGCGCTAATCATTATGCCGATTCACAATCGATTCGCCGCCCCGCGCGTGCCCCGGCATTCGCCAAGCTCCAAGCGAGACGGACGCCTTGAGGTCAAGTGACGTCATGCTGTGGACATCCCTTATTGTCGAGTTTTTAATAAATTAGTTAAGACGAAATAAAAATCGAAGGCGTGAGCGAGAAATGTAAACAACATCCGTGCCGTTGTTGCAATTTTTTAATTATTTTTTACGGAAAGAGAGAAAAATAGAGACACATTGTAAATTTATGCGTGCTAGAGTTTGGTAAATCCTTCAAAAGATGCGATACGCGCAGCAGTAATTTAAGATGTTTTTTTCAATTATTTTCAAGAGGGCAAGATAAGGAAAAGAAGATCCTTTAGTTGAAACAATAATTCTCTTCAAAATTATTGTGGCGTATTGGGCCTCGATAACTGAGTACGAAACTGTATTCAAAAACTTTACAAACGTAATTGAGAGGTTTCTCTTTAATTGATCGAAATTATGGTTTTTTTAGTGCATCCTTGAGTAGTAATTTCATCGTTGCAACTTTAATTAAAACGTGTAGATAAACGTGTAGACAATTTTTAAATAATCGTCTATTTTGTTTAAGGCATAGCAACTCAGCAAGACTCCACAAATTTCAAAATATAATTTGTTGCAAATAATTTTATTGCGCGATGGATTCTAAACAAAATCTCATCTATCCCGGGCGGTAAACGAAATACGGCCTTTTTCTCTTCCACCTAACCGCCAACGTGAGGCAGAATTCGTTCAGTCAAGGTATTCCTTCTGCTCTCGAAGTTCGCATTATTTTTAACGAAAGAAAGAAATGCGGGACAGAGGATCAACAAGTGCAATTTTTGCTCGTCCGAGCGTTTCGCGCAAAATTACACGCTCACTTTACTAATGAAAATCGCGATGCAAGCATGCGTATGCTAATTGAATGGACCCCAGCGAGTAAAGCGCCGGCAGCTCTAAGGCTAAAAGCGTAACAGCTCGCCGCGAAACAAAGGTACACGGCGGTGTGGCTCGAGCGAGAAAGAGAGAGGAGATAAAGGGTGAGCGAGAGAGAGGGAGAGAAAGGAGATAGAGACGCCGGAGCGCTAGCGAAGACCTATCTAAATGCGAATCGGTCGGGACTGCCCGGCAAAAGTTATTCGCGGCGTCTAGAAATTATTCCCGGGTCCGGCTTTAGCCCCACGCGTGTATCTTTTCGAGTAAACACTTTTAATTTGTCTTTTTATCTAATGGACCGCTTCGAGATAAAAAGGAAGTAGTTCATTCCCTTAGCAATTTTATTAAAATTTTTCTCCACTTACGTTTTTATTAAATTTATTATTATTTTTCACCGCGGACTATCGAATTTAATTAATCTTTTATTTCATTTTATCTCTTCATGATAATATGTAATTTACATGTATAAATTTTGAATGCAAGTTCAGAAAATACTATCGCAGAAAAAAATCGGAATTACTAGTTCAAAATTTATCATTGAAATTTATATTTTTATCGATACCGCTTAAAAACAAAATCAGTTAAAATTTGAAAAAAAATGTATCTTACAAAATTACAAAAGTATATAATGTGATATAATGTTTCAACTGAAAATACCATAATCACGAAGGTACATCTTCACCTCGGAGGTATCCATCACGATTCCAGTCCCCGGCTTGTTCGCGGGTCGACCAAAGGCCGAGTAAAGGGGGGAAAAGAGAGAAAAGAATACACACATCGGCGCGGCGGGGACAATCCGTCGTTCCTCGTCGGGCCCAGCGCGCTCGCGGCGCTTAGCATGCATCCCCCGATACGCTGGAATCCTTATTGTATCGCTGCACGTGAGCGTAATGCGCAAATGTGAACTCGGCTGCCTTCTCCTGCGGGGCCCGTCTTCCCCCCCTTCCCCTCCCCTCCTTCGTCATCTCGCCTACGCCCTGGCTCTCTCTCTCTCTCTCTGCCTTTCCCTCTCCATCGGCGCCCGTCGACTCCTCCCGGTGATAACTCCATCGTCGTAATCATACATATGGATGGGCGGCCCGCTCGCCGAGGTACACCTTTACGCGCATCTCGGCGCGTACGTGTGCAGGAGAGACGCCGGCTTTTCCGCCACCCGCTCCAGCTTGTCGATCCTCCTTTCGATTTTTCAGCTCGCAGTTCCTTTTTCAAACTTTTGCCTGGCTTATGAATACCCCCGCCGCCGTGTCATTCTCCGCAGGCTCGTTTTTCTTCCGCCGCGTCCCGACGCAAGTGGAGTCAGCGCGATATACAATGGGTATAATGCCGTAGCTCAATTTCTCGAACGACGGGAGTTCGTTGCCTTTGGTCTACGCGTTTCAATCGAAATTCTGGGATACGAATTATTTTACAACAATTCGTAAAAACACGCGGACCAGATGGATTTTATTTATTTGCAAGAATGAACTTATTGTCGTAGAAGCGAACTAATAGAGTTGACGTATTGTTTAAAACTGTAAAAAAATTTTGTGTGACAAATAATTCTAACATAATCTAGATGAATAACATTTTTCGATAAAATAGATTGTTCTTTATTTGACGAGTGGACAGATAAGCGTTTTAGTATCTGACATTAGCCAGGAAGAATGATAAGCAGGATTTTTTCAATTCACTTAAAGCAGATAGCAATAGATTATGTTCTAACCGTGTTGAAATTAATTATTCTTTTCTATTTTAATTTTTGATCGCCTGGTTACATAATTTAGAGAAAAACTTTCCATAAATACAAAGTGATATTATATATGTAAACCGATTTTGTCCTTCTTTTTTTAATAATCAATGGCTAAAGCCATAACCGATGTCACATTGTTGGAACCAAGATCAGCCACAATAGAAGCCCCGCTTGCATCTCGCGCGTCATAAAGGTCGTAATCCGCTACTTTTTTGAATCCGGCCGCCTCGGCAGACTTTTTCGAGCCCGGCTGTGTGTAGAAACTGTAGATCAAGTCGAAACCGTATTTTTTAGCCAATCCAATGCTTTCGCCGACAAGAGCCTTGGCGATACCTTTGCATCTATGATCTTTATGCGTCGACAAGTATCTCATATTAACCATGTTTTTCCGCTCCGAGTATTTCTCGAATAACTGCACTTTTTTCAAAATGACGAGCAACTGCCGATCGAACTCCTGAAGCAAACTGAGTGTTTCACTTTCTTTGCTCTTTTGAACTTTGTTCAAATCCGCGCTGGCTACCGGAAGAAGTATCACCGTACCAACAATCTTTTTATCTTTGCGATTTATCGCCACTAGACAAGTTGATCTGTACACGTTCTTCTGCATTATTTCGAAAATTTCCTCGCGATCCTTTGGCGTTACTCTGTCTTTGTTTTTCTTCAAATATCCGTTCATAATGATTGTGTCTGGTATGTAGTGTTCGTTTACGAAAGAAACTATTGAATCCTTCTCGTTTTCGTCAGCTTCTCGGATTAAATAGTTTGCATCCAACATTTTTGATATTTTTTCACCGCAGATCCCTTGAAAAAAATTTACGAACTATCGAGCGATTGTGTAAAAGTATGATAAGTAAATTTATATGAAAATAATTCTTAACAAATTGAGATTACCTGAACTGATCGAAATGAACAAGCGTTTCCCGTCTCTTACACTTGAAAACTGATGCGCGTAACAGTTTTTCATGAATTGCTTCAAATGTATGAGAGCAGATATTGCTGGTAGGTAAATCGCGATAACAGTTAAAATAAAAATGCAAGAAGGTATGATTGTGTTCTTGACTTTCATGTTTAATTCGATGAATCGAGAAATACTTGCACATGTTATCAAGTTAAATGAAACAAATTTTTATAACAATTGAAAACTAACTGATTAACAGTACCTGATTATCCAACTTGTGTAGTGAACAATTGAGTTTTAATAATAAAAAAATGTAGTAACGTGTCCTCGGCTTATTATCTCTTGTTAAGTAACAACATTTATCAGTATTTACTTTAAAAATGAAAATGGGATTATCTCAGTTTACTCGAGCATTTTTGTTTTAACGGAATATCTTATTGCGAAACCAGATTATTCGGATTAAATTCAAATTTTAGTATGAAATCTCTTTCAATGAAAAATGTAATACACAATAAAGTGCACGTTCCAACTCATTATCTCTGCTTCAAAAGTTTGAAAATTAATGTAAGTTTATATAAATCGTAAATAATTGTCATTAACGTAATTAGCAGGGATGTAACCATTATAAAACTCAGTATATTCAAGCGAAAAATGCCACTGTTATAGTGTCGTTCAGACAACTTTTCTTCATAGTGGATAAGCCGAAGGTCGTAAAGTCTCACTTGAGCCTTATCTTTTTGAAGATCTAAACGAAGCGTCGCAATTATCTCCGCTGAGTTGGTATTGGATCGTACGGTAAGACAACGAATTCGAATCGACTCGCGCGGGTATACTCGTTACGGAAAGTTTGCCGGCTTGCAATCGGCAGAACGAATCAGAACTCGCCGTTAAGAGGGAGATTCGCTTACTCCGCTTCGACTGCGATCTTCCGAGCCACGAGTCAGAGCGAAAAAGAAAGCAAGAGAGAGAGAGAGAGAGAGAGAGAGAGAGAGAGAGAGAGAGAGAGAGAGAGAGAGAGAGAGAGAGAGA
>JAXIUT010000048.1:1562472-1594398 GCA_035586675.1 Eurytoma californica
GTAGTTGCGCTCGAAGTATACCGGGCGCAAATATTAAGGGAGTCCCATTACACCGTCTAGGCTCGAATTGCCGCCCTGGGGGGTGGGTGGGCGCGCGGACCGTTGTGGTTCGCGCGTACGACCGCACGACCACTTAACTTTCAATTAGACGCAGCAGATAACTCTTATCGCGCCCGCGGCGGGGGCGGATTTTACAGTCGCTCCTTCGGGCCTTCGACCCCCTCTCTCGCGCGCGCGCTGATACATAGCCGGCGAAAAGGGGTGAGCCTCGGAACTGCGCGGAGCTCGGGCATCCCCTCGAGACAATGGGAGGCCGCGCGAAGGCACCGGGGACGCGGAAGTGGCCGTATGCTGCCGGTCCAATCGCGCTTCCCTGCGTGCGTGCGAGATTATTACTTCAATTTCTGTAACAAAGTTTCTACGGTGGGCTCGGTGCACTCCGTGTAAATCTGTGTCATGTTAAGACAAAGCAATTTTAGTTATTTTAAAATTTCATAATGTTTATATATAAGAACGCACATTGCATTATTCATTTGATTTAATGATTCGTAGTAATTCATGTATACGATAGTCAAAATACTTGACCGAAATTTAACAAGATAGGGACTAAAAAAATCAATAAAGCAAATGTTTACTCGAAAATAATATATTTATTTGTACGAATACGCAGCGCTGCGTCGAGGTGTATATCGTCGCCTGCTTCTCTAATATGCTTACGCCGGTGCTCGCATTCACCTCATGAACGCAGCTCAGCTTGGGGAATGCGCGAGCATAGCGACTACCGTAAGCACGGGATTCAAGCAATTTTTCAAATTGCACCGCAGTCGTTCACCCTCGAGCTGCGCCGGTCATCCGCGCGCAGCCGAATGGGCGAGACCATTTGTACCGCGCGCTCTTGTCTCCCGGGCCCTTTTCATTGTGCATACTCCAGCGAAACTGCGACGGCTGTCTTATTATTTTCTCGTTGATTTCACGTTATGCCGTAATAGCAACTATGAAGCCAGTGACGAAGAAGACGTTGATTGCAGAGTCGCTCGGCATGAAAGGGTCATTGTGCTTTCAGTCCTTTTTGCACTTTTTCTTTTATTTAATAACTTAACGGTTGATTTAACTTTTACTTTTGCCAGTAAAGATTTTGCGTGATATTAACATAGAAATTGTGCATCTTGCATATTTATTTTATTTTTATTGCCTCTTACAGCGTAATACTGGCATAGAAAGCGCGAGAAACGTCACTAACGAGAGGCGAAGTTATTCGAGGGTCGCTTCGATCGAAAGGAGTCGGGAACAATCACAATAATCAAGTGCACGCGAATTTTCCCGCGACATTATCGTCCCGCCCGACTTTTCTCCCTCCTCTCCTTTCTTTTTCGCTCGGGGGGCGCGGAAAAGTCGACGACGAGCAGCGCGCCCCGTTCCCTCCGTCCGGCTCCCCCGTTAAAACTGAGCCGGAGCCGCTCGAGATAAATAATAACAAGCGAATGAAATATTGCGCCGCGGCGCGAAATAAACACCGGTGGCGAAGGAACTCGGCTCGCCCGATAGGGCAACTTAGGAGTCTTCATCGAGATAACTTCGAAAAATGTTTAATGTGGCCACTCCCTCTCCTTCGCGCGCTATTAGCCCCGAACGTTCTGTTTTAATTTTCTTTGCTCGAAATGTTTTGACTGCTGGTGTACAATTGTGCGCATTGTTTTTAGGAAATAAGTTGATTTCTCTCTTTTTTTTGTCTATTTTAATATTGTACCTTTTGTACCCCGCTGTATTTTAAATTTACGGCTTCAACGATAGTAATACTACCAAATATTATTCATTGCTTGGAAAGATAAAAATAAAATTCTATCAGTTACTTAATAGTGTTTCGATAACTAACTGTAAGTAAATACTGCTGTTCATTGCGCTCAATGAAATATTTAAAAACTACAAAAGCGTATCAGTCGTATTCCAGATTCGCAAAAGTAAACAAGAATAAATTTGAACAACCAAAACCATTTTAAATTAATACAGGAACACGTAAACGATGAAGCATTCGCTCAATTCCAGACAATCAATAAGCGCTGCGTGCTCGAATTCTCGAATGATCAATGATTCTCCGGGATGCGGCTTAATTGCGACGTTGGCTGACAAATTCAATCACCATATTCGACGGCAGTTTGCACGCCCGTCGGAATCGATAATCGTCCGCACCTCGTGATTTGCAACTAATGCGGCCCGGCCGGCGACAATGAGGAAGAAACGCGAAGGAAAAAAAACGCTCTAGGAAAAACGAATTACGGGCCGAGCGCGACATTGATGTATGATTCTTGTTCCTGCGGCGGCTCTCCCTCTCACTCTCTCTCTCTCTCTTCTCCCGAACGCATTAAAACGTTAACGGGAGAAAGTGCGAGTCGAGGAGGAGAAGAAAAAACCGAGTTGTCCGCGTAAATAATTATGTAGGCAAAAGGTAAGGAGGGCGCGCTCGCCTCCCCTTCTACTTCGGTCGCCTATAGCGTGTCAGATATTGCCGCAATTTTTTTCTCCGCCTCGCCGCGTCGAAGGAGAACCGTGCCAGGCGCGCGCGCGCCGTTGCGATAATTGTTTTTTAGCCCTGCCCTTCTGCGACGTTTTTTCACGCGGGCGAAACGAAAAAAAAAAGAAGAAAATAAGCAGTCCTCTGACGAGGCGTGAACGAATCGTTTAGTTGGCCGATCATTCGAAAGATATGCATTCCGGGAAGATTAATCGTTTGCCTATCGTATTGTTTAAATCGAGTAAAGCGTCGACATAAGTGTGACTTCGGTCGTGGATTGTTTCTTTTCGTTCAATGCCACTGTGAATATTCATTGTGCTCGTTTTACACATAAAAATTGTGATTTGTCATTGAGCGAAGGTACGATCGTCATTGAAAAACATTAGCGTCGGTGGGCATTAGCATTCCAAATGAGTCGCGGTGTAAAAAATTAAAATAAATTATTTTCGCTAACGCTAATCCGAGGGGCCGAGCGTGGTGTAGCCGCCTATCGAGGAAACTCCGAAGAAGTTCCGAAGCCCAGCCTCGCGGGCGGGTCTTTAAAACCTCCGTCACATAGTTAGTTCCATCCTTCGGGCTTCGATATACTTCGATCGAGTTGGACGGGGTAATCCGGTGTCGAAACACCGTCGGCCGCCTCGCCGCGGAAAGTTTCACCGGCGGGGCGTTAGAATCGGCGGGCGGATTAAATGCGAGTAGGTCGGAGCCGGATTCATAGCGTATGCATAGAGCGGCCCGCTCTAGCCAATTGAAATGCGCGATGGCGCCCGGCTGCTCGGCCGCGGATCCGTGGAAAGCCAGAGAAGTCAGATGCAAACAATCAAGCTGTCAATTGGATTCCGTCTACGGCGAGCTCGGTCCGTGGTTTGCGCGCGGCCGTGATGAGGAAAAAATTTATATACCGCGACGCGCCGGGGAGCGACCCGATTCGAACGCTCATTGTCCGACCGCGCGAATTCCCGGACGGAGGTTCGGACAAATGCTCCGGCAGCCGCGCGGATTTCGCGCGTTTATTGTTCGTTTCGACTTTCTCGTAATTTTACAGAGTTAGAAGAAAAAAAAAACGGGCGATAGTATATAATAGGTAAGCCGAGGGAGGGGCGAGGCTAGATTATATATCGTATTTCAAAGTCGACAATAGTAATTTCGATACTAAGTTGGTATTCTTATTCATTGCGTGGAAAGATTAAAATAAATTAGTATCCGTTACTTAATAATCTTAAAAGCTGAGTATTTTGGCAACTAACGTTTCGGGCACTCAATATTGTCTGATCCCACAAATTCTCGGATGGCGTTTTAAACAAATGCTTCGACAGTCGCGCGGATTTCACGCGTTTATTGTTCGTTTCGACTTTCTCGTAATTTTACAGAGTTGCAGCGTTAGAAGAAAGAAAAACGGGCGATAGTATATAATAGGTAAGCCGAGGGAAGGGCGAGGCTAGATTATATATCGTATTTCAAAGTCGACAATGGTAATTCCGATACTAAGTTGGTATTTTTATTCATTGCGTGGAAAGATTAAAATAATTTAGTATCCGTTACTTAATAATCTTAAAAGCTGAGTATTTTGGCAACTAACGCTTCGGGCACTCAATATTGTCTGATCCCACAAATTCTCGGATGGCGTTTTAGACAAATGCTTCGACAGTCGCCCGGATTTCACGCGTTTATTGTTCGTTTCGACTTTTACTCGTAATTTTACGGAGGTTCAGTGTTGGAAGGGAAAAAAAAGGGGTGATAATAGGTAATTCGAGGGAGTGGTGAGGTCGGTCCGTCGACGGTCTGTCCAGGGACGGCCGAGGACGAAAAAGGAGAAACGTAGTTGACTCGTACGGGGGGAGGGTAGATTTCAGACTGGAATCTGGCCGATCGGCCGAGCTTCGCAGTTGATTAGACTCTATTTACTGTAGGCGAGTTTACTGGTGCGCATTCGTACGCCGTCTCTTTCTTTCTCGCTCCCTTCACCTTCTACCCTCGTCGTCTTCCCTTTTAGCCTGTTTCACCCCCTTTGCGGCCAATCAAGCACCATAGACGAGCCACGCGTCTCCTCATAATACGTCGATACTCGCTTCATTCAAGTGTATAGAGACTATACAAATGTTTTCTTTATTTATTCTTTTTCTCTTTTTATTTCGTGTAATAATTTTAGAAGGCAAAGAATATTTGTTATATTTGAGAAAATGATTGTAGTTTGATATTTTTAGAAATATAGTTTAAAAATTAAATGAAGAATGTTGGAATTATACCTAAGAAATTCATATATATTTTCTTACATTTTTTGCGATAGTAAACGAAGGAAAATAATTTAAAATATTCATGATATCAACTACCCTATTCATTCGGATATTTACGTGACGTCTATTTAAATAAGTAAATTATCGCTGCTGCAGCAGCAAAAAATGATTGCAACAATGCGAGAAAAACGCAAGAAATTTTTTTAAACTTTACTATATTTACTGTAGTCCTAAACAATAACTGGATAAACGTAGTAAATGTTTTCCCTATAAAAGACTTATTTTTCCCCGATTAAACAAAATGCACAGTAAATAATTGAATGTTCCATAAAGAATTTCTTCTACGTTACAAAAATGAATCCAACCGAAAGAATCTCGATTTTCACGCTCAACCCTAACTTTATAATCCCGAAGTACTCCAGAAAAGTTGACGATCGATTTTCACAGACTATTGCAGCGCACACTCAAACTGAAAATCGACAAACCAATTTAACGAAAATTTCGTCCAACTGTTGAGTTCGCGCGTCAGCCAGTCCGATCGGATCCAACAGTCGAACCCTCGGCTCGGGCTTATTTCCCCGAATTTTTCCGAAATGTCGGAGCGCCGCGCCAAAGTCCACAGGCGAGGGGGAGCGAAATAACGGGCTGTTGGCGGCGCGGCCGCCCCGAGGGGAGAGCAATCAGAGCTGCCCGCCGGCCGCGTTCGTTCAACTTTAAAATCGAATAACGCCCATTAAAATGACAATGCGGCTGCTCGCACGGGCCGCCGGGGGTTAAATATTGTTTCGCGAGCGCGCGCGCACTCACGCCGGATTAGCATACGGGATCGGGTTACTCCAATCGGCTTATCTTGTTCGCACTCGAGGCCCGCGCGCGATTCTTTCGTGCCGCAATTAAACGGGTTTTGCTCTATCTTAGATGAGAGATACTCTCCGTACTAAAGAGAAATAGATCGCCGCCTTTAATATACGTATGCACGTAAATATGTGAAAACATTTGCTTCTTTACGTATTTCTATACCGAATTGAAGTGAAAATCGATGATTTACGATTTGTGACGTTAACAAATTTTAATTCAAGTTATCTATAATCAATAATCTCTCTTGGATTCTTTATACCGCATAGTAAAATGTGCCAGTGAAGTTGTATGATCCTGAGCTTTATCTTTGATACTGGATAACAGTGGAGTAAACTAAAGTTTCTTAACGTAATAAGATTTATTCAGAAAAAAGCAGGTACATGCCGAACATTAGCTTTTCTTTACATGACGTTATTGTTCAAAATACCTCGAGAAAAGATCTTTTATTAAATAAATTATAGAAAATATTTCGTGGTAGATAAATGGAAAAAATATTTGTACGAATAAATAAGATATAATTAATTAGTTAGAGTTATTAGATTCTTTCTTTCCCGCAGAATCGAGTGCAAGAAGTGCGACGTTGCAGATGAAAAGAAAGAATTAGCTCCCTTTGTGCCGTATTTTAGAGCCTCGAGTTTATTCGAGAAGAAAGCGGGCACACTCCGACGCGGAGAGCGCTCCCGAGGGACAGAGTAGGCCGTTCGGAACTTTAGCACCGGCTAGGGGCGGCACTTGTACGTTTAGCCATTTAATGTAGGCCAACAGCTGATCATGCCAATCGATGCTCATTAGCATGCGTAATCGATTTTTATTTATAAACTAAATAACAAAGAGCTAATTTCTTCTATTGCCAATCAATGCAGCTTTACTAAATCTGTGCTGCCGTTTGCATGCAGTTTATTAATCACAATATCAATCTTAATGATTAAACTTACTTAATTTGTAATATTAATCCTCATTTTAATATAATATAGGTGTGCTTTAAATATATATAATTCTGTACATTACGTATATACCGATTGTCGAAATGTTATATTTAGAAACAAATTTGCTAAGTTAATTAAAGTAAGGAAGGTAACTTTGTAATATCTGCCACATTTAAGAAAATTCTTACGAGAGATCGTAGTTATTTTGTTCTCCAAATCAGACTTAAGTCCCCTAACGAGGCGCTGTAATCACGATGGTTAAGAACTTGGAGATTGCATTTCCGCCACCCAGTGTATTAAGCGTATCAGAACCCTACCATAATTTCAGCTGTGCATTACACTCTTGGTATTAATCTATACGTAAAAACATATTCGGCCGTATATAACGCTTAGTTCTAAGCAAACGTTGTCAGAAAGATATTAAGGGGATGTTGCGTACGGAAATTGCAGTTTTCCATTTCATTCGGTGAATTTTATAATCCTTTGTAACAATTAATGTTGACCACGGGAGCACTCTGCGTACTGCAAAAAGACGGGTCAACGTGAAAGACTAAAAAATTAATACTTTTGCATTGTTCAAAATTTTAACGAATTCTCGATGCTTCCGCATTCAGCGTATCCTATCAATGATCGAATCCTCGTTAATAAAAAAAATATTTATAGAAAATTTAACGCAACGATCATACGAACACTTAAAAATAGACACTCCGACGGAGGCGGAGGCCCGCAGTGCGCGATGAATAACAATCGGCCAAATGAAGCGCGCGCGCACTCGCGCTCATTGAATTTACCGCGCACGCAGTGACACGGCTGAACTCTCAGTTTTTCCCATAGTCCTCCGGGGCTCCTGGAGAGGCATACATACCCCGCGTCGGCTTGTCAGGGGCGATGATCTAATACGTCGTTGACAACCGGATGCGCGACGAGCGCAGCCGGGGGCTCGGATCGAGCTCCCCGGCCCGGGATATTCGGCTGTCATTAGCATGCAACCCGCGAGGCCGCATATTTCGGGAGGGGGGTGGCCCTCACCGCGGAGAATACCAATATTACGCCACGACGTCCCAATAAAGCGCGGCGCTGCCGATTTGTTTATGCGCGCGTACGCCGGGCGAGCGCGACTTCTCGCGCAATCCGCGCACGTGTCCCGAGCGCGCCGCGATCGCCCTTTCCACGAATGGGACGCGCTTTTACGACCGTGCGGTGTCGCCTTCGATTTCTCTCTCTTTCTCTCCTCGCGGCGACGCACGTCTCGGGACGATTGTAAACGATCGGCTGCCGATCGTTAAGATCCCGCGGGGAGAGGATGGGCAAGCGACTTGAAATTCGCATCCTGAAAACGGGCAGTTGCGCGGCATTCCCCTCTGGAGAATGATTATTCAAAGCGCGCGCAGGATTTAAGGGGGAAGGAGCGCGCGCAGTCGCTAAGATGCACTTGACACCTGGAAGCGGCCGGGCGATTATTAAGAGCACGCGCGATTGAAACGTATATACAAGCGACGGCGGACAGGTACGGTTTCTAGGAACACGGAGATTGAGATAATTGAGCGACGCGCGGGGAGAAAAACAAAGGCAGTACGGATTTTGATCCCGGCGGCTGGTGCAGCCGCTTGAATTTATGCCCCGCTCGAAAGGACCTTTTGTTTCAGTCGCTAAATTACCGCACATTTGGAAGCATGCCCCTACGGTGCGTTGCGGTTGTTTGCCCCGAGTTTTTTTTTACTTAACGGGGGTCGCCATCTTCGGGCCGCGGTCCCTCTCACCCTCCGCTTCGCTGGAAATAACGGATCGGGGCGCTCGTATCTGCTTTCCTTTTTTCTGCCCGGGCTCGAAAAGAGAGGCGAGATCAGCCGAGATAATTGTTAAATTATTATTTTTCCGGGGGCCCGGAATAAAGTCGTAACTAACGGCAGCGCGACACATCGGTCGGAAGAGCACATCAGTCCCAATCTGGGGGTAGTCCTCCGCTCTCACTTTATCTCTTTATGTCTTCCCGTTTGCTTTTCTTGTAATTGTTATCTCGGAAAATTACGCGGAATTTTCGTATCGCACTTCTTTTTTCTTCGTAAATTCAATCATACGTACACTTTAAGATCTAGACTTAATAAGAGAGTTAGCGTAAATTTTGTTTATTCTAATATTTATCTATTTATTTTATATTTTTTTTTTCTTAAAAAATAAAAATCATGTAATAAATTTTAATATTTATAAAAAATGTTTGCAGTTTAGTAAAAGGGGTGTGCAATCTATATCCTATAATTGACTTATATCCTATAATTCGGTGAAATTTCACTAATTTTCAGTGAATTTCACTGATTTTCCAGTTCTGATCAGGTCACTTTTACTGGTTTGCCCTGATCTGAACTGAAAATTAGTGAAATTTAACCGAATGAGATTTAGAGAGTACCGAGTTCTAAAATCCTAAAAGTGAAGGAAAAATTCTTTTCAGATACAAAAACAAATAAATCCTTCAGAAGGAAAAAAATGCAAATAAGTGCTTTTCCTCATAAAAAAGATCGCTGATACAAACAAGTGAAAGCACTCACGTATCCTTTCCTCTCTCCTCTCGTTACGTGCCCGTCTTCGTCATAATCGCTGTAAATATGGAAAAAAAAAACAAAGAGAAGAAAGAGGAAGGGTATCGGAGAAATCGGTGGACCATCTCGCGGAGTCACGTCCAGCCTTAATTTACGCGAGCGTGCTCCGCCCTCCCTCCTTCCTCTTCCCCGGCTCTATTGCACCCGCTGGCCGAGAGGGTGTGAACGCCTACGGCGGAGCGCGTGCACGCGCGCCTCCATTCACCTCCCGAAGCGGCAGCGCGCACGCCCGGCGGACGTGCCCTCCGCGTTAAAACAAGGCGCGCAGCCTCGGTTTGTACAGCGCGCAACCCCGCGGGGATAAGGATCGTCCCGCGCGCGGGCGCGTGCACCTCGTTAGATCGTCCCCGACGACAAGTGTCGCCGCTTCCTCCCTTTTACTGCCTCCTCTCCATCCAGCACCGGCGGATTTTCGTCAGCCCGCCACTTATTTACATATCTCGGCAGCGGTGCACCACGGATTTTCGTCGTGGTCCCCTTCCTCCCGCCCGGGCAGCAGCTCGCGTTCTCGGAAAGACGCGCTCACCCGCGTACGCGCGCGGAATGGGTAAGCGCGCCCCCGCCGAGGACTACCGGCGACGGCGTGTATGGGTGTACAAGAAGGAGTCAACCCCGGGCGAGATTAGCGGGCAGAGCTGCGACCGCGGAGCGGCCGACCGCAGCCGAGACCGCGGCGACGTATCTATTAGGGCTGCGGCCGCCGATCGGCAGGAAGTCGGGAATTGCGCCGATGTCCGTTTTTTTACGCAACTACTGCGAAATTAAAATCTCCGGGTACGGTGCATTCTTGGAGCCCACGCGGATGAAAAGGATTGCTGGAGGAAAAGTAAATTTCTTCCTCAAACGAATGTTTATTTGGCTCGATCTAAAGTCATACTCGTTAACCTTTAATACAGTGACTTTGGGCCAAATGATCCTTTTTATCTGCGAAGCGATTAATTTATTTATTAGTTAGGATTGATGTAAATAAACTTTATCAGTGTGTTATAATCTTTAAATTTTAGAAGTAGTACGGGAAACAAATTCGCCTGCTCAAGAACCGTAATATGGTTATCTACGTGTTGTAAAATGATGCGCCGTATTATAGAGATCAATTCTAGGGCTCGACATCGTATAATAGCATCCATTCAACCATTCAGCCGCAAACCGCAGTTTTTTCTTGCGTCTCGCACCGCGACTTGCTGGCTGGTATACGTGCAAATTGTTTTTACGTCTTGCAATGATATAACATAAAATAAGTGGTCTACAGTCCCTTTTTACTTCGTCTCCATTTCCCATGACAATACTTCAAATTTTATTATTCAATATTAAAACCTTTTTCATTTTTTCGAGAAATAACTTATCGAGCGTCGTTATAAAATTGTGTACAACCCCGCAGAAAAATTGGAGACGATAAACGAGTGGTGAGCTTCTATTTTGCGCTCGGAGAAAACTCGCGAGCCGTTAAAAGAAATGATTGAAATCGTGTCCCCCTTCGACATTCAGTACCCGCAAGTCCAACGTTCGTCGTAACTGTAAAGGTGATCGCGCCTCCGGTGTATAACCGCCCGGTTGGAGTACCCGCACGGCGCGTGCGTGTCCAGGGCGCCGCCGCCCCATTGTGCGGGTGTCGGCCGGGCCCGAGGCGCGAACTCCGCTCGCAGGCGAAAATACGTCGGCCGTGGGGCTACCCGCTGAGCGCGGCGCCAAGGCCTGCGGCACGTCCAGGCCACGGCCTTGCCCCGCTGAGCCTCTCCCTCCTACACCGATGCACACGCGCTGATTCCGCGCGCGCCCTTAGACACGCCCGGCAAAGATCCCTGCCGGGCGATACTAGGCGCACGTTCGGTTCTTGTTACGGTACACATGTTTCCGAATGTGCTAAGTAGATCTTTACGGTCTTGATCAGGTGCATATACAATGACCGGATTTTTTTAGGACACGCAGTATTAGCATGTTGTGCACCAAGGGCGAAAAGTGGGCTTTTTTAGAGGTCAAGAAGCTCACCTAACTCTTGGTACTCACTATAATATTTTGTATGGCGCATGGATTGATGGTACGCTTGATGTTGTCGCCCCTAATAAAAAAAAGCAAGTTTCGATTTGAATAGCATACTTTACGAAATTCCCACGAAACTCACAAAAGTACTCCTCTTCCTGAAAAATATTTTGAAAAATCTTTGTAAAAAAAACTGAAATGTGCTTTTTTACGTAGGGAAAAATTTAATGTTTCCTCAGTTTTTTTTATTTTATTGATTTAAAAATGACTTGATTTTCTAAAAAAAAGATGTAATATTACTGACATTGAGTGACGATAAAGCACTAAAAGAAATTATATCCTATCAAAGTCCCAATGTCCAAATATTTGAACGCATTTAAACTGCATTAAATCGAATAACACTATAGAAGAAAAACATTAAAAATGTATTTTGAACTAAGTACCTTCATTACTTTCTGCCTGATCTACGCACTCTGTAGGCAATGTAAAGTTTCGACAGCCGAAGGGGTATTAAGAACGGAGCATCTTCGTTACTTGCCGTCCCCATGCACTCCAGAGACAATGTAACGTTTCGCCTTCATAAAAATAATCGAGCCATCGCTTCCTCCTTTGGGCGGTGCTCGCTCGGGTGCATCTTTAATAAGACGCAGGAAAGACGTCAGAAGGAGAAGCGGCCCGTCGTAACGGTAAGGCGCACGGTCCCCGGGCGATAAATAGCCCCGCCGGCGCGCGACGTGCCCGCCTCGTCCCCGGTCGGAGATGAGAGGAGCTGATCTGTTTCGCGCGTGCCCTTTCTCGCCCCCGCGCGCCGCCCGAGATAAGCGGGGGCGCGCCGTTTCCACGTATACCGCGCGATCGCCGATCGGCCCGGTTGAGCACGTATTTTCGGCCGCTTTATTGCCGCGCGCTCGGACGCCACTGATTAAGTCGTTCGACACTCGTCACTTCTTTCTTCTTTTTTACGGCTCATCCGTGCGTTACCTTTCTTTATCTTCGGCGCTCCGCCGAGATGTGTAAGCATTTTGTTTCGACTACTTTCTTTTATCTGGATCTCTTGTTTTATTTTGAGCTTTCTTTGTTTTTGGGGTTGCGACCGGGGCTACGCGGGGAAAATTATTTTTTCTTCGTTAGCTCTTCGCTGAACTCCGGACTTGGTTCCCTACACCAGAAAGATATAGTGCGCGTCACCTGGGTGGATGTATGCAGGGTAAGATTTAAAATTTCGTAAACAAGAGAGTATCGAAACACTGAGAAAAAGGATTAGTAAAAATTACTATTTTTCTATTAAAAGGGCGACCTATCTGACCATAAAAAAAGGTTACTAAACTTTTCATAATTATTATTATACTTCTATGAAATATTACAAAAGTTGAAATAAAAATTGCTAAAGTTTAGTAAAAATTGCTACTAGTTTAGTAAAAATTGCTACGAGTTTAGTAAACATCGTTACTAGGTCGAGTAGGTCGCCCTCTTATGAAAAAAATAGTAATTTTTCCTAACCTATTTTCTCAGTGAATGCAAAAATCCCGCTTTAACGGATACGCAGAATATGCTCTATAAATAATCGAAACTATCTTCCAAATAAATAATACGCTTACCGTATCCATCAAAATTATACAAGCGATCTAATTTTTCATTTGCATTTTTAAAAATTAAATTATTTTTTTTTAGAAATGATGTTTCTCTTTTGCAATACGATAATAATTAAAATATTTCGTTAAAAATTGTACACTGCAATTTTGCAAACCTCAAATCACAATTTCTTACCTGAAGCACATCTTCACGGTGTCGGTATCTCTTTCTTCGTTATCTTCTTCGTAGATTGGCGTGGCATTGATGACACGATAGGTACGGGTGTAAGAATAAAAAATACAAAAGAGGAGAAAATCGGACGGAAGCCTAGGCAGGTAAAATGAAGAAACTAGTCGATAATTATCTGTCACTCCTTATCTTGTAAACTTTTACCACAGTGCCACACTCGCCGTGAAATTTAACTCTTCGGAAAGGCCATACATATCCTTAGCCCTAAAAAAAACTTTCACATAGTACCCCTACCGAGATACATTTCTTTGAGGATGCAATTTTTTTGAAACTTTCTAATGTTTATTGTTAATTAAATGTTTATAAACCATTTAATTCATTATGTATAACTTATATTAATAAATCTATGAGTTAAAATGAACAAAATCTATTTATAAAAGGAAACAAGCAAATAATCTGGAATTGAAAGTCACCTTCCTCTCGAACTGAGGATGTGGTGGAAAAATAATTACACAATTCAATTGTGCAAATGGCATAATAAACAAATGCTACTTGCCCGCGTAGCGCTTCAAATCTAAAGGGTTAGCATATTAAAAAAGAAAAAAAAAAAAAAGAAATATTGCAGCCTTATATCGCAGAGAAAAGAATGTCAATAACAATTAAAACAAGCTATAACGGTAGGTGAAATGGCTCTGGAATGATTATTTTTTTAATCTAGCTGTGCCGGCATTTCGTCTCGCTGTTAAAAAAGCGTAAGGTCACGGCACAAAAAAAAAGGTAAAAGTGCGGCGCCACTTGCACGACGGGGGATGTCCTCGTGCTCTCGTGAGATGCTTTCATTCTCGCAAAACGACTCCGTCGGATTTCGGAGAAAGGTGGGCGCCAAGATTTCGGCTGTCGATGCCTGCTCGATAGGCTTTTCTCCTCGACAAAAAAAAAGGAGAGAGAAAGGAAGAAAGCAAGAAATGAGAAAGACGCTAGGTTTTTTTATCGCCCTTTCGAAAAGAGACCTCTCGAAGTTGGAAACGACACTTGTAGCAGATCCAAGATTGCGTGCTGCCGCAATTTAGATGCAAATCATCGAAGGACTTTCTATAGAAAATTACGTACTTAGTGCTCTCGTTCGAAGGACGGATCGAGAATTTTAAGTTTCGCGGCTTTAATCTATAAGAGTTCATTTATGAAATCTACTTCTTAATTACTTCGCGCTGCAGTATTCAAAGTTTTAATTTTCTTTAAAGATAACTCCATTTTTTTAACATCTTATTTTCCTATTAAAGTCGATATTTATAGGATGTTATATTATTTTCAAAGTGCGAAATAATAAAAAAAAACGTCTTCTTTTAAGAAATCGTAAATACAAACAGCTCCAAGGAAATTAAAAAATTTAATTATTTTATATCTTTCTGAAATTTTATTTAATAATATGTTAACAATTTACTTATACGAAAAATAGGAATTCCCTCGAAAAAAAAAAAACAGAAAATAAATCCCTATAAAAGATCAGTCACGAAATCGTCGCAGCTCGGATTCCACATACGGGTCTTCCGGGCTGCAGGGCGCTGGCCGAGGTCGTCCACGGCCGCGTTGATCGATGGAATTCTAAATGTTAAATCGACCCGCGCAAATTGACAGGAAACGCGCGCCCCCGCATAAGCGCGCCCGCGACACTATAAATCGAGCTCCGGGGGTGCCGAGGAAAAAGACCGAGGGTGGGGCGTGAGCGCGCGTGCGGACTCTCGGAATGTCGCGAGCCCCCCTTCTCTCTCTCTCTCTCTCTCTCTTTTCGACCTTTCGTTTAAAGCGCGGGGGTGCCGAGAGCCGCGTGAGAAGTCGTCGGGTGGAGGGGGGGGGGGGAGGGCGAGGCAAGGCCGTGCGCGCGCGCTAATTTGAACGATGGCCTCGGTGCGCCTCGTCCTCTTTCTTCCGCTCGGCACCTGCTCCTCCCGGCAAATCTGCATGAAATTGGGTGCCTCGGTTTGTTTCAGTTAGTGTGGCGCCGCGCCATTCTTTCCCTTTTACACGGGGGAGGACGCTGTGTATTGCCGCGTGATGAATTGCCGCCGAGACGTTTGTTTTCTCGAGTTGCCGTTTTTTTTTCTTCTTTTATTAAAGCGGCAACAGTCGATTATTTAGGGACTGTCGTGGACTGACGCGGAGAGCTTGCAAAAGGCTTTAGCGGTATCTAATTACGAATCTTGAATTTTTACAAGTGGATCTCGAAAGTTTTTTTTAATTCATCTAAATCTGCGCTATCTATATTTTTATCCGATAAAAAGTCGCGAAGTAATTAGATAAAGGAAATTAGTACCTTAGGATTAGCGGTTGGCTGTGATCAGTCAGATACCAGCAGTCCTTACGGTAGTTTATGTAGGAAAGGTTATTATGAAAAAATCCAGGGCCTTTTCATTCTGATTAGTATTTCTCGGGTTGCAATTGATTGCGTGGCAGCAGTCCTTTATTTTTTTCTCATTATTGTTTATATTCCAGCGGAGAGTCCGATCTAGTCACTATAGATAAATTTCGGAACCTCTCTATAAATATTTACCTCTCGGTGGGGTCCATGCTTAAAAAACACCAGCTATTGTACATAAAACACTAGTGAACCCTCTTAAAGCTCATCAGAAGTGACAGGGATCAGCGCCGAGTTAGTTTTAGGGGCTGGAGGCGGAAGGAAAAATTCAGTGGCCCCGCGCGCGCTACATCTGATATCGCGGCCGAGCAGGCGCGAGCCGGGGGAGCGTGAAGAAAAAAAAAGGGGCATCCCCCGCGAGCGATACACGGGCCGGCGACGCGCATCCCGGCGTCGGCCGAATATTTATCATGTAAGCGGGCAATTTGGAGCCGATCATTTTTCACGCGGGCTCTCGGCCTCTCCGCCGCCGGGAGGGGGGGTGAGAGAAGACGGACCCGGGAGCAAAAGTCGAGCGGCCGGGGGGGTTAGGTTATTGGCCGGCGGCTGCTTCGGATGCCAAGTGGACATCAAGGCAACCCCTCACCGTTGACTGATGATCCCGCGCCACCGACCATACGTGCCGCGTAGCGCCAATGCCGGCCGGAGGCCGAGGTTTGCCCGCTCGCCCGCCCGCCCGCGAGATATGCACTCTATATGCTGATGAGGTCGCGCGGTAAGGAGGCAAGAGAAACTCGGATGGGATCCGACTCTATGGATGGCCGAGTGTCACCTATACGTTTGATACGAGATCTGCTTGATACCGCTTCTGCGATTAATCTTTATCTTTTATTATCCGCGCGATTTGCGCCTGTTCTCTTTTTTAAATCAACTTGCAAATGTACGTTTTTTTTTCTTTACCTTCGTGTTGATAATTAAATGCGTTTATTCTTTTGCTTGTCTCTTTACTGCGCTTTACTTTTGGATGCAAAAATCAAGTTTCTTTTGTTTCAGTAGTAAACTTTAAGTTTTGCACACAAGTACTTGAATGTACATTGCCTTGTCCAAGAAAAATACCTTTTTCGACACGCCTTGCGCAAAGCGACGTTTTTTCGCACGCTGCCTTAAAATCAGCTTCGTAACATCGTACTTTGCACACGTTGTATCGAAAAATACGGTTCGATACGTGTACGAGGATGTGATTTTAACCTCGTGTGACCTTTTCATCACACGAAAAAAATCATCAAAAAAAAAAAAATTACAAAAAAAAACATCACACGAGACTAAAAATCACATTCCCGCACCTGTATCGAAATGTACTATTTTATTTTAGTGCGAAAGAGGTGATTGTGACAAATCAAATGAGTCGAGAATCATTTTTTATACCGATTTAGTTTATCCGGATTGAGTGTTAAAAAGTGTATATTTCGACATAGTGGAAATTTAAAGATTATACTGTACTACTGAAAATAGTTGAAACTACACAAAAATTTCTAAAAAAATAAGTAAAATAGTGGTGAATAACCCACGACAAACATAAAAATCTTCAATATCAAATTATTAATATTACTACTATTTTGGTAATCTTGGGATCAACTAATCTAGTTGGTAAAAATTACCAACTAACGTAGTATAAAAAGAATACTCAGAAAAGTCGTAATTTTTACCAAGCAAGTCATTTGATTCGAAGATTACTAACTACATAGTAATTTTTATTGACTCATTCTCGCCGTAAGAAAAGAGTATAAATAACGCATTTTTAAATAGCATAACAAAAGGAAGAAATAAGCGCGGTCCTTACGTGTAGCTTTCGAAGTCACGTAAAACTAGCGCCAGTTCATTCGGCGGGGCACGAAGGTACATTCGCAACGGTAACTCAGCCCGGCCGCTTCTCGCTGCAGCGTGTCCCTTGATAAAAAGCCTATAAGAGGAGTCGCTCCTTCCACGAGCTCCGCAGATAAAGCGGACGCGCCTCCGGGCGAGCGGACGCGACTACAGAAGTAACGGCCTGTTAAAGATAAGGAAATGAGGTGTCGCGGCACCGGCGGCGCGCCGGAAGGCCCCTTCTCGCCTCGCGCCTTTTTCACGAGGAGCGCTCCCCCGGGAGGACGTCTCTCGCCTAAGATCCTCGCCCCCCGCCACTCTATGAGCGCGCAACCGGCTCCCTTCTCGGCGTACCTTTACACTCGGACGCTCGGGCGATCCCAGGGCTCGCCGCCTTTTTTTTCCGTCGGCCGCGCGAGAATAATTCGGGCCGATCGTAATTCAAGTGTATCGGGGTCGAGCGCCTCCGCGGAATACGACATCGTCGCGTACATCCCCGTTCGGGGCGATCCGTTTCGCGTGAGAATTGCGGCGCAGCGCGAAAAATTTTTTGTTTGTTTTTTTAACGAAAGAAATTTTTTTTTTTACATAAATTACCACCGATATCTTTGTTGAACAAGTTATTTAAGTGACCACTCGAATTTGTTTTGCATAGTCATTTTTATTAAAACATTTTTACACGTAGCTCATTAAAGTACGCTAGTACATTTTTTAAGAAACTGTTTTAATTGTAAAAATAAGAGTCCGAGAGAAATATTTCAATGCACTAGGTACGGTAATTACATTTTACTGAGAAATTTCTCCACGTATCGAGGTAAATAATTTAAAATAAATTTAAAAGAACTTTAATTTTAGCAACTAAAAGATCGCTACTAACAACTTCATGCCGTGGAAGCGACTCACGATTACCGTTGCTCTACGCGACCGCAGGAGCGAGAATATCGGTCGGTAAATTGCGCAGAGAGAGAGAGAGAGAGAGAGAGAGAGGGGGGGCGGGGGCGGGGAGTCAACTCCTCTGGTTAAACGGGTGAAATTCTTATCTTAATGTAGCAAATAACTAGAGGGACTCAAGTGCGGGTACAACCTCGAGTTTGCTAGAGCGAGAGAGGTTCGGAGATAAGCGAGCACCGATCTAATCTCGCTCTTGATTTAGCCCATTTCATAATTCTCCAACCTAATCTGAATCCTCGTGCGTACGAGCATCGGTTCTCTGTGTTGCGGCCGCGCCAAATTCCTTCCTCTTATGCGTCTCTAACACAGCTGCGAAAATACATTCTTACATTTGCAAAAATATACAAGAAATATATGAATATCCGAAAAAGTTTAAATATACAATCAAACGTTGTTTCGTAATAATAGTTAGAGAAAAGGTTTAAAGTTCTATCATTATTGAAAATTGACGTTTCTTTAATTTTAAGCTAAAATGTTTACACATGTTTAAGCGTTTTACATGCAATATTTTTCAAAAATATTGTAAATATTACATGACTGGATTGTTTTATGTTCTAGAAAGAAAAAGGAGTTTCGTCGTTAATTTCTACAAGTTCATCAGTTTCATCAATTTCATCATTTACTGAATATCTCAAGGAAGGTAGACCCACCAATGGGAATTAATATATTTGTACAGCGAATTGATGCAGCTTGGGCATACACATCGTCTGATATTCCCATTGTTGTCTCTATACGCGCCTTCGCCTCGGTCTTCGGTGACAATTCGAGTTCTAAATAGTCAGGTTCGAAGGGATCTCCGTAGTCGTAGGCGATGATGGAGACGCTTGAAGTGGGAAAATATAGCCTCTAAGAGTGAAACGTTGGAATAGTTCTGGTTCGTTTTAATTGAGTTTAAGCATCTCACGCGCATCTCCATTGTCGCGGTGTCCCTCGACCTCGGTCTTCGAGGAAAATTCATGCTCCGAGTAGGGCTTCTTCTTCCCTCAATCAACCTATCTCTTCTTTAATCATTCGTCACACATAAACTAAAATTTCAAGAAAAAGTATTTCGATGCTTCTACTTCAATAAGATTCTGTTTAATGCGTTAACACTTTAATTTTTCGCCGATGTTAATACTCTTTTATACGAGGCAACAAAGGAACTAATCCGCTGACGATTACACGTTCGATATTTTCCGTTGGTTGAAAATCTTCAATCGCTCCGAAACCCGACGCACTCGGGTTGACTGAGTTATTTTTGAATCGAAAATGTGACTCCCCCCAAATCCTCCCTAACGAAATCACCGTCTGCGCCGTAACTAGATAAAAGCAGCGCCGCGCTCGCTTTATTCTGAATGAAGTCGCGCGACAGTGTATAGCAGCGTAACCCCTTCCCTCGCTCGTCACGCTTACACGCGCGGCACTCGTCGCGAACCCCTTCGAGCGCGCATTTCATTAGACGGGCGCGCGAGTGACGCGTCGGGATTGCGGTTGTTATGCCAGGTCGTAATTAGTCGCTAAAGAGCCGCTCGTAATTTCCTGCGTTTGGCTTATCGCGACTTGATTCCCTGCAGCGCCGGGCGCTCGCTTCGACTATGCGAGAAATTATAAATGCGCGATCCAATTGAGATTGTGTTGAAAACATTGCAATTGTGGATTGCGAGTGTCTTTATTGAACAAACATTGCGTGATTTTTTTTAACGCTCACGATTCTGATGAGAACAAATGGATTTATTCGCTCAGTGCATGACCCGTGAAAATAGATGGTGACTGGGGTAATGTCATTAAATTCAATTTGGAAAATTTGACAGTAGTCTTTTAAAAATATTTGTCAAATTAATTACTTTAATAATTGAGAAGTGCGGTTTTCCTTTTTTTTCTGATTTGCCTTTTAAAACTAAATTCATGAATACTGATTATTTAAGTATAAATATAACCCATTTAATTGATATTTACTTGTTGTTATTTAATAATACTTAATTTTTACAATGTTCTCGTAGAAGATAATATTTAAATTATCCAAATGTTTTGTCCACTTTGACGCTGATCTCTTGCATCGCGTTTTATCCCCTTCGTGGTGAATAAAGGAAAGAATTTTACATTTTTGTCCTGTGCAACCTTCTTAAGCCCAGACTAAATGAAGGAGAAGACTCGTGCGAGGAGGGGCCGGCCGAGGCGGAAAATAAAATCAAAAATGCATCAGAAATCCATCAAAGAGCGGCCATTCGTAAATACGTCTTGGCGTCTCAGCGGCGTGACCGGAAAGCTAAATTTAAAATAGGAATTTCATTCCAATCAGTTTGGGAGGCGCTCGCTTGCGATTCCGCCCACGCGCAAATTTATAGAGCGCGCCGCGGACTAGAATGTGGTACACCGTTAAACATGCCTGCTTTCGTTCTAGGGAAAAGAGGCGCGAGGAAGCGAACGCCGCTCGATATCACTTGTTATCGCGCTATTTGAATTCTAATTTCGCGGGAATGTAATATCGATTGAATGAATAGTTTTGCATATCATACAGATAAAAATACTTCATTAAAAAGTATTAATATGGTCTTTGCTAAAATAAGAATAATTCGAAAAAATCGCGAAAATTGGTAATAATGACCAGAAAATTTGATCATAAATGTAGTAAAATTAAATATACAGAACTATAATAAAATTTAATATTATTTACGTTATAGAGATATTGAATCTATTAGTGATTTCAAGTCATCAATTAAATCGTTTTATACAAGATTTTAAACTTCTAACAAAAATCTGTTAATTATTTTTTAACACGCCTTCTTAAAGCACTACTTTTACGTACAGTGCGTAAAGCATTTTATTATTACTATTTTTATAAGTTTATGAATTTGTTATTCACATTTAATGTAAGCTCGTTTAATATTAATAAATAAATAAATATTTAAAACTTACTAGTGACTACTAATTTTGGTGATTTTTTTTGTTTTCCTTTTGTTTCTCGGTATATAGATTGTGAAAATATTCGTCTCTGCTTTTTGTTGTGGCAACGAAAACTATTGATACAACTCACGTTCATTCTCCTCCGAGTCGTACGAAAAAAATTAATATCCACGAAAAGTTGCTACAGCATCAGCGACATTACAATTCAGTTTGCATAGTTCCACGGGTATTTCTTAGGGCTTACCGCAATATGCCTTCCCATCGATTATGTTAATTGCAACTTAGACGTCGGACGTCTCGTTACACGTTTCTCCGCGGCGACAGATTGATGAAAAATTCGTCATCATAAATTAGACATGAGAGGGGCCCCAGGAAAAATCCTCCCCCACGTCTACGAGAACAAGAACAAGTTGGCCAAGAACAAGTGGGAAAGAAAAGAAGCCAGGAGACAGAGGAGGAGGGAGAAAGGAGGAGGCGCCGTAAGCCGAGAGTCCCCGGTTAGTCTTTCGCGGGCTCAAAGCGCCCGATCGCGTATGAATACAATGTCGCCGGAGCGACTGCTCCTTAAAGCCCGGCTATCGCGTTGCATAATACTCCCATTAGACGACATAATCGAAAGTGGATTTATGCGAGGCCGGCGCGCGCGAAGGAGCCCGGCGGACGTACAATGGGCCGGGATCGGGAGGCGAAGGTCGCTCTCCTTTTGACGCGGCGATCGAGGGGCCGGGGAAATCCGACTTTGACGCACGACGAATTTCACGCGAGGCGCTCGGGAGATTACGCGATCGCGAGGAATCTCGGAAATACGTACGGCGGACGGGAGCCACCCCCGAAATGCACGTGAGTAATGAGGGGCATACGTTACGGGGTCACTTGACTCGACGTCGCCCTTTCACCGCGACGCCCTGAGTTATGCCCGGGTATTTTTCAAAAATTTTACTTGCTCGTTGAGCCCCACTTTTCTCCGGCTTTTGTAAATTACGATTAATTTGGGATCTTTGAGTGCCGGGTCGCTGTTACACCTGCCATAGCTCTCACGCGGTTTTTTTTTATTCTAAAGAGACTGGGATTTTCGTCGTTCGTTCTACAACGATCGTTTGAATTTGCTTTCCTTTTGGTGACGCTTTTTTCGTGAGAAAAAAGTTGTATAAATAAGTCTAGTGAAGTTACTATATTTAAGTGAAATTTCACAGAGAGTACTTTGTTTTTTTTTTTATAAAATTGATCTTTTTTTGTCAAACATACTGTGTGCTGTTCAATCTTGGAATCCGAGTTAAGGGAAAGCGGGGCATAGCGAGCCGCGGGGCAATGTGAACCTTCGGGGCATAGTGGGCTACCCCATTAAATATGCTTCGTTTGCTGTAAAACATATTTCTTAACAAGTCTCATTGAAAATAAAGCATTTTGAAAGATTATCATTATTACATTGCTGTATTACTATATACAACAAATATATATAGTAATACATCAATGTAATAATGATATTATTTCAAAATGCTTTATTTTCAATGGGACTTGTTAAGAAATATGTTTCACAGCAAACGAAGCATATTTAATGAGGTGGACCACTATGCCCCGAAAGTTCACATTGCCCCATGGCCCGCTATGCCCCGCTTTCCCCTACAAAAATAACATACATCTTCTTTAAAGAAATTGGGACTTTTTGGAGAAATTTTACAATGCTGCATGGTAGTTTTTAACGAATAAATCACTCGATCCCAAGATTACTTACCGGTTAATAATTTTTATCACAAAATTCTCTCCATGTTTCAGGTTATAGGAAACAAAATGTTTAAATTTTAAATTATATAACACGAGCTTGTATAATCCTTAGTAAGCAATGACCATTTTTAAACACATTTGAAATGCTTTTTCGTCTATTTTATGACTTAAAATAAGTAATATCCCGAAGTGACTTGCATTTTTGTTATAAAATGGGCGAAAAAGTTTAAAAAATGGCCACTTTTTACCACATACGTTTATTACAAACAACAAGAAAGCAACTGACACCCATTCTTTATGCAAGCATACCTCAGTAGCTAGTACTGTTGGTTCACCTCATTTTGCGCCTGAGATAAAAATTGAATATAAAAAAAGTTGCTGACAATTCATTCTAAATGCAGTAAGTTTCACTCGAAAGGAAGATTCACCTTTTACATTAATACCGTCCCCGGCCAAAACGCATAAAAGGAGGCCAGTAAATATCGCGCAACTGCGCCGTACACCTCGAAATGTCGCAACGCCGACGAACGCCCGGTATGCAAATGCGCACTTAAGAACCTTGGCCGCGCAAGAACAATTAAAGCGGGCGCACGACGATAATTTTCCGAAGCGCTCGCGAGCATAAAAAGTCCGGCTCCGAGAACGGGTTTCTCCAAAAAGCATCAATCCTCGCGCTCCCGCCGCGCCAACGAAGGGAAAAGCACGGGAGAAAAGGAGAGAACGATACGAGGAAACGCAACGCTGATTTATCGAATGCGGCGCGAACGTCTGGATGGCGCGGTTGATTTGCGCCTCCCGCCGGATCCGTCGCTCACGGCGAAATTTATCGCTCGCACCGTTGACAGGGTCCGATTAGGATGACACTAGCAGTCTATTTTTCGTGCGGCTCATTTGAATACAAATTGCCCCCCGTTAAAATCACAAATTTGCGAGCGAAAAGAAAATTAAAACGCAACACTGATTTTTTTTTTAACGACATTAATAATTAATTATTTCACTTTTTGTATAAGACTGGTCGTTCGCCCACTTCTATCTATATGTACAAAACACCTTCTTGACAACCAAGTTCATTTCTTTTCTATGTATAATTCAAATCACGTAGAAAAACAATTGCTTGGAATTTTAAATCGAAAATAATAAGAAACTATTAATTATTATTAACATTTGAAATTTACACTAATCGTAACATAACGCAAATCGACTTCCTGCGTAAAAGTTGGATTCTCTATGTTCTGTTTTGATGTATATTTGAGCTTGTGAAATTTATACTGACGCAACTTTATTTGTCGATTTAATTAATTGCCGTTATTTGTTTAATAAAAAAAATCGTGACATCTTATTTTCATTATATCCTATTTTTCAGTAAATGCAAATCTAGAGTACAATTACAATAAAAATAGAGCACAATAAAAATTAATTTAATTTTAAATTTATAATAAAAAGGAGCATATAATAAAGTTTGGCAGCGGTTTTTAATATCTAATAGATAATCGAAAAATAACTATTTTAATATCTGATAAAGACAAAATAAAATACTGATTCACCTTCGAATTTTAATTTCATTTTTGAGTCACTTAAGATAATGTACACATATTTTAGATTGCAATATCCAGTAAATATGTAAAAACAATTAAATAAAAAGTTTACATTTAAAAGCAAAGTTTATATCGTTTGTTATAGGCAGTTCTTTTTAACTCCAGCCAAAGGTAATAATTACGATATTATACAGAGGCATCGGGCAAGGGAAGCCCCCGATTTGTAAAAGCGGTAGCGACCGCACAAGTCACCGGGGACTTGTAAGAAAACGAGTGACAAGATCCCCGTGAGCCTCGGCAAAGCAGATGCACCCTCGCCGAAATAGCTTTTTAAAGTTGCCGCTCCCGCGGAATATGTACGCCCCAAGGAGGAGGCTCAAAACGCTCGCGAATAAAAAAGAGAGGAACTGCCGCGTTTGACGACGTGCTCGCAGCCAACCCCGCGCTCGAGGTGATAGTCTTAAACGGCCCACCCACGCACTTTCCAGCCGATCTCCCCGAATACAGTCCCACCGAAGTCTTTCTTTAGTGTATAAGGTACAAGCCGTATTTCTGCTTAGTTCGAATGTGACGGAGTGTATTTATGAGCGATCGTTTACAAGGGCGGATTTCGCGGATTTTCTCGTCGTCTTTTATGAAGTGAGGTTTAGCGCCGGATTTATCCGCAAGTTTCTGCGTCGCCATTAAACATAAAATTTTTCATAACACTAAATATTTTTTAGTCCTAACAGCGCGAATGGCAAGGTAAAGTTAATTGTAAAGCTGATATTCAATAATTAAATAACGAACATTTATTAATCAATCCGTATGATGCGAGTGATGCGTTGATCCGGAGATAGAGATTGGAAGGCGCAGGTGGAACAGGAAAAATGAGAACAAACCACCTGCACAGGTAGAAGCGCTGAGTTGCCGGACCTTACTTCTCTGCTGTCGGTAATCGACAACGTCATCGGATGCCACTACCAGTCAACGTGTGTCGGCAACCATCGGATATGATCGTTTAACCGATTAGCTCATTCGGCCTGTTTACTTACGCCTTTTTGTTACTCGCCTCGACTTAAATTTTCGCTCAATTCGATATCGGATTAATCAAACATTACTTTTTATTTTTATTATGAGTAACATAATAGAAAAACATAATGCATATATCTAAATTAGTAACTAACTGCAGTTCAAAAAGAACCGTAGCCAATTAAATGGGATCTCGAATGGTGATCTCATGAAATAAGCTCAAAATATCGTTTTTCTAAGCGAAGTGCAAACACTGTCCTAACATACCTCATTCAAAGGACATACCACCAATATTATCCTTTTATGATTCCTTTTCGCTTTTATCTGAAATCGTTATTTAGTCGTAGTCGAATTTTAAAGTAGATGATCGCTGGGTTAAGAGTGTATATTATTGCAAAGTAAATCTATCGTTTCTTTTGTAATTTAAATAGGAGATAAATGAAGACTAATAACGAAGTAGCAGTTATACGCTAGAGAATCGTAAAAAGGACTCGTATTAGAAATTCTAAAAAAATAACACAATTTTGTATTCGTGTGTACCGGCACAATGGGACTGCAGATTTTAGGCACTTATCGACCACGAATTAAAAGTTCGCTAGTATATTTACGACGGTTCACTTTATGCAGGATTTCTCTTTACGATTTGTATCAATATTTTACTTTCTTCTAGAGAAAAATTTAGAATAGTCTTATTTTTGTTTAGTTTCGAAGAGAAATGTTTTAGTGAAATTAATTGTTTTAGTGATGTAGATAAGGTTTTATAAAAGTTTTGGTACGAAATTATTTTAAAGTTCGCCAAGAAGGTACTGTAAAATACTATCGAAACATGAATAAAATATTTTTGCTAATGAATTACGGTTTGCGGATTATCGATAAATGTTTGTTAAATATTTTTATTATAGAAAAGGAGCGTTTTCTGTAAAAATGATTTATAGAAATTATAAATTTCAGAAACTATTGATAAAAAAAGATATTGATAAAAAAACTACATTGAAGGGACTATTTGTCAGGTCGAGCTGAGCTTCATTATTAGTATTCTGGTCAGCTCGGACCTTTTCTGGTGGTAACGGGTAACTTCGATCCCTGATGTACCGACTCGTAAGATCATCTTCCTCGGTTATTCTTGTGACCGCACGATGGCAGTAAAACTCGTCAGTAGGGACTATTTTTACCGATTACCAAAATAAATTATTTTCAATTTTTAATAGATAAATATCCCAATAAATTAACGTAATAGGAAAAAGACATTAAATTATTCAACTAAAATACCAAACTGAATCGTTTAAACTATCAAATATTAAAATACCTGATTTGCATATTGAATCTTTCCTTGTCGATCTATCACGCGCAGCCGCCGTTAATTTATCGGGTGCACACCGTGGAAACAAGTAACATTAAATATTAATCCTCTCGGCGAAAATGCAAGTACCACTTTTTGCGCGTGCAACTCGTTTGTTAAGCTAATTACATTGCTTTCTCGGTGAAAACAAAAAAAAAATTGGTCGCTCGCGACGATCGGCGCGAGCAATGCTGCTCGTTTTGCGGTTCGCGCCTTAGAGCCGCGCGAAATTCCGGGTTGTCGTGTCGACGTGTCGCCGACGCGTTTCCTTAAAAATAAAGAGCGCGAAATAATGAAGGTGGTTGAAAGCTGTCGTGCAACGAGTCCACTGCGGTTTCTGGAGTCCCTCTCACTCGACGTAATGAAGGAGTCGTCAACGAGGCCTATCTGCACTTAATTAGCGGGATTACGTGCCTGTCTCCTCGGTTGAAGCTGCCGAATCACTGCGAAACACCGCCGCCCCCTTTCTTTTTTCCTCGCGATGAATTATGGTGAAAAAGTTACTTTGGCGAAACTTTTAAAGCCCCGTGCTTTTGAAGATTTGTTGCACTTACTCTTAGGAGATAAACATTTACCGAAACTATTTGATTTCATTCGTTATAAAAATAGTCGCACATTAATGTGAAATCAAACAGGCCGAAAAGTTTAGAACGCGTTTAGATTAAAATACAATATAAATGCGCTTCAATTATTATAAAAATATCGAAAATAATGTTATTTTAAAAGTTCAATTTAGCGCTGTACAAAGTGAAATCTCCCGATCTAATATTAAACGTAGATTTGATGAAGTGGATCGTAAAAACTATGAATGGATCATTGTCCCGCAGTGGAATTTCTTAGTGAAGAGTAAAAGTGGAGATCGTCTTGGTTTGGAAAACGACAAAAGCTCGCCTACTTCCTTTAAGGCTTTTCTTATTAAGTTCACATTTTTTCGCATTCACATTCGGTAAAGTGCCGCGTCGCCCGGCGCGTTCCCCGCATACCAATGAGTCGACGGATAGCGGCGAACTTATAGCCAAGGAGGATAAGTTCGTTCCGGGGATCGTCCACACAGCGTCATTTATCGAACTGCAACTTTGGCAAGAAAACTTTTTTTTTTTAACTTTATCGAAAATAGTTTTTTCTTCCCTGTATTTTATTAATAAGTCTTGAATGTTTACATCTTTTTGAAAAATTATCCCTTGTTTTAATGGATTCAAGTCATTCATTTAAACTTGTACGATGACTTACAAAATAAAATGAAAATTACATGTTTTGAGTTCTGTAATCTTCGTGAAACTTGAATTTATTTAAATAATCTAGTCAATAGTTGGACGAAGTTAACCTTTTCAGACCTGAATTTTATTCCCAATCATTACAATTTCTAAAACATTTTTTTATATATAATTTTACTAAGAATCGCTAATGAACTCACATTTCTCTTCACTATTTAACTTAAAGCAAAAATTCAGTATTAAATTTAAATAATCTTCACGACTGCGCTATTTTATAAACCCAGTTACATCAGCAGTGATAATAGTTTCTCAGCGTTTCAAGTTCGCCCCTCGAAGTTGTAAAAGAAAGGCGCAATCGCGATGGGGGCCAACACCCATCGGTGGAGCAGGAATCTTGTTAAAACGTCAAAGGACGTTGTAGCGACGAGGTCGGCGGCGGCTCGCGGGGTACCAGCTGGCTCTGTCTTGTCGCCGACATTAATCATCGAAGTATCTAAATGACGGGATTCCGATGTATTACCATATAAATGACATCATATTTCTGGTCAGGTTTCCCCAGTTTGTCGGTTCTCGCCCCCGCGCGTGATGTATGGACGACGGCATATTGGCGGGGCCTGCGCGTTCCCGCGCATACACAGGCATACACGCGCACGCGTACAAATAGCCGCGCGATACCCCGGCCACCCTTTCCTCTCGCACCCCCGACGAACTTCGCCGCGAGTTTCCTATCGGTTCTCTCACACTTATCCGACGATGTTTACCAGAGATTTTCTTTTTCATTCGCATTTGACGACTCAATGCATACGAGAATAGCTCCGGTTCGTTTAAAACTTTGTTCTTGTCTTTTCGTGTGCTTCTATATATTGTCGCATGCTTATGAAAGAAACAGTCTTATACCAGTCCCGTCAAATGCAAGATGGGAAGACCAAATGCGTCTGGCTTAATTACCGAAATCAATTATCCAGGGAGTTTCAATGGAAATTCGAAAAGTTCCTTTTTCTCCTCGAACTGTATATCAAGACTTCGATAGCGCGTACCGTAATTACGGGCGCGTTCATTTTCACGCGCGTATATCTCACCGGCGCAGCTCTCGTCATTATCTCGCGTCAAGCATGGACGTCGCGCGGATCCGTCCAATTGCTAATTAAAATTCTGCGCGAAAATGAAGGTGCGCGAGCTTACACGCTCGGTACAATAATTGCACAATGTGCAGTTTGAGCGCTTGCGCCAGCCAATGCTGCCGGAGGGGGTACTGCCCGACCGCAAAGTACACGGGGGATAGAGACGGGTGTTCCGCGGAGCCAAATTGCACGTCTCCCTTAAAAGTGCGCGTACGGTGGCTTCATTGAATTGAGCGTATGCGAGGGAGACACCGGACGACGCGCGCGCGCAATTTCTATCGCTGCATGCGGGCGCGCCGAGGATAGGATACCGAGGCAGGGTGGGGGTGGACGGGACGAGCAGGTAAGCGAAGCTTATTTTCTCCCCCTCCCACCTCGCCCCGAGAGGAGCGTTGCTTTCTTTATTTCGCCAATCATTAGAGCGATAATTTTCATTCCGCGCGAGACAAGGTTTCAGCGGGGGAGATGTGTATTACGAAAAGATGAGGGGAGGATGTAACCTGGAACCGATGATCGCTCTCACTGTTGCTAAAACGCGCGAGGGACCTTTCAGATGCATAAATTCTTTTCTTCTTTGTTTTCGAATTAAAAACTCCAATTCAGTACTTGAATATTTATTTTATCCTAATTTTCACTTGTTAGTTACACTTTACAAAAAATAATTCAATTTACGGATAAAGGTCGTTCAGAGAATTATTAAATGTTACTGAACAATTCTTTATGCACTGGATTCCTTGATGTTTTATAACAGAATGCGTCGTTGATTTAATATCAATTTTAATATAATAGTTAATTTACAACCATTTTTTTGTTACACTGAGAAAAATTCTAGAAAAAAATTACAATTCGCATAGGAAAGTAGCCACAAACTGACGTTTGGATGAAAAATTACCGTAGTCTAGTAAAATTTACAATAGCGTCCAGCATAAGCTATTATAATAATAGAAAATTTTAGTAATTTTTCGCCTCATTGTCAGTAGATGGCCACTTTTCTAGTCAGAATAGTAATTTTTACTAGAATTTCTTCTGTGTTATATAAAAAAGCGCATCGGGAGGACTAGCGTCTAGTTTGAATAAATTCGCAATTTGACTGTTACTAATAGATAATAAATGAATTCAATTCTTCCAGGTTAGATTTCGATCGTAAAAACATGCAGCTTCCAAATAGCCAGCGCCAACGAAACGAATGAAAAAACATTTAAGATCAATTGCGCGCGCTCCGCAACGGGCGATAAATTAACAAAGTGAAAAAGCGACGGGCATTAACGAACTGTATGTACACGGGCCGTGTAAGAAGACGCATACGCGCACGTACGGCTCGGCCGGACGCGCGCGAACCCGGGCCAAGCCGAGCGGCGTCGGCGCATTTTCTACCCCAGTGCCCCTCTCTCGCGGGTATATTTCAATTATTAGAGGGAATTACTCGGAGCGTCCATCATCTTCTATACTTATTTTCTGCGAGCGAGTCGCTCCGAAACTCTACGCCCGGCTGCAGCCCGAGAGATGATCCTACGAGGGATACACGCCGGGCGCATCATCAGAGCGCATCATCAGAGCGGTGAGAAAATAGCCTTCAATTGTGATTACAGGGGCGGCTCTCTTTCGTCCCTCTCCACCTCCTCCTTCTCCTCCTCACCCTCCCGCGCGGACGACGTACGGCCGGGGCCGTGCATCGACACGACGGCTCGTACACGAGCGCAAGGCCCCGCGACGCCCGGCTATCCATATCATTATCTTTAAACCCTCCCCCCCACTCTTCTCCCGTGAAAGTCGACGCAGTCCCTTTCGTTTTTCCTATTACCGCGACCGATTCATCCTCGGCGCAGCTTTTACGCCATTGATTTTATACTCGCTATTTTATTAGCTGCCGCGATTGGAGCGTTCCGATACTTAGTTTAAACACTTTCCATTTCATTGATTGGCCGCTTTTTCTCGAGTAGTTTCACGTTCATTATTGCAGAGTAAAATTCTTTATTTTTAAAGTTATTGACTGATGGGAACTCACCAAAATCGAAATTCGTACGACTCTAGGACACTTACCTGTAACAAAAGAAAATAAATGATTGTGTCAATTGTATAATTAATTTTCTTTAAATTGAGAGATTGGAGTTTTATTTTAACATCTCCTAGACTCTCTTACGTAACGCAATGGCAAAGTCCTGGGGGAACCTACAACTTCCATCAGAAGTTACTAAATTGCATCTCCTAATCTAGTAATGTGGAACAAGTCGGTTATAAAGAGTAATATAAATGGCATGTGTGTGCGTACACGAGACACTAAGGTTGTGATGGAGAATAAGAAAGATACAGAACTGTTGGGAAAAGGGTGTCCAGACGAAGTTTAGGAAATAAGGGGCTTCATTGTAAAATCACTCCTGTGGGAGTCGTTCCGTCCGATCCTTTTTGGTACGGCATCTTTCTCCAAGCTACGGTGCCTAACATTTTATAATATCGTCCTAATTAATTTCTTCATTTCTCAAAAGTTCAATAAAGTAATTATAAAAACAAAATTGCGGATAATTAGATTTAAAATTCGTTCCTCGGCCGCCGCTAACTCTTCGCAAATAAATTCATTAGAATACGGAGTGCATCAGCTTTGAGTAAGAATTGCTCGTAAAATCGGGGGCGTATACTAGTTAGCCGCGAAGTGCGAGATTACATTAGCAAAGCAGAATTAAACGCCCTGAAAGCGCTCGGTGCTTTTATGCATCCCGACCATTCCGAGGCACGAGAGCGAGAATTACATCTTTTGGCAACTTGGACCAAGTCAAGTTTTCACTAATGTCCCTTGTTTTGCCGCTCCTAATACCGCTATTTAAATCCGCTCACGGTTATGTACTTTGGCGCGGCTCGCTAAAAGTTCCCCCCTCGCGTCAACTTACTCGCACGAAGACCGCCGGGATTTTTACAATTTCACGTCAGTTTTTTCAAACTATAATAAAAAGAAAAAAATAATTTTTCGCTGCCATCCGTACTTCAATGAGACCCCACAGGCAAATTATACCTAATTAGCTTACGGGTACAGCTGAAAATTGTCGGGATTTTACTATTTCATGTCACTTTTTTCACACTATA
>JAXIUT010000048.1:1631964-1642632 GCA_035586675.1 Eurytoma californica
TTATTGTAAAAATCTTTTAATCATCTCGAGGTTAAACATATTTACAAAACAAAGTCCGGACATGAACTAACTGAAAAACAATCGTTAGTCGACAAGTTCAGATTGAACAGAGAACTTAAAAATAGCGATATGTAAGAATATTATTTAAATCCACGTAGTGTTGAAAATTTATGACATGGAGACAGCGAGAGAAAATGACTCAAAGCTGATTGATTTAGTTTTCCCGAAAGCCTCGAGTGAATAAAAATAATTAGTCGGATACCAACAGTTTTAAAGTGTCCTTAATGCAGGGTACATTGCGAAACTGGAGATAGTAGCGGGGGAAGGCTTCAGTCTCGACAAGCGACTCATTTGAATTTCGAACGGCGCGTTATCGCGACTGGCTCTCCTAGCAGTGTCTCATCTCGCCACTCTGACTCATTACCGAGAGGGAGAAAAAGAAGGCGGCCGGGCCGCCGCGGGAGATAAATAAACGGGTGATAATCGAGGGTTAAGTAAAAGTGGTTCCCGCCCTCGGGTCACAGCCGCGGCGGACGGAGATAGTTTAAAAGGCGCAAAAGAAAGACGAAGGGCCCCGAAAGCACGGAGTTGGGATAGGACAGAAGAGGGCTGATAACGTCACGCGCGTTATTAATTACCGCGCGAGGTTCGGCTGTTTGCAATTAGCGTCCGATCGTTTATAGTTAATTGCGGCAACGCGCGACTCTTATGCACTTACTTCCCCCTCCATCCTTCCCCGTTGCCACCATTAATTACGGCTCCCTTCCCTCACTCGTCTTTCTTTCGCCTCTCCTCCATCTCTCCTTTTCTCTACTGCTTGTTATTTCCAGCCTCTTTTTGCTCCTCGCGCCCACCTCCGTTGTTTTCTTTATTTTTCCCTTTCCTTCGCCTCTTTTTCTTTTCTCTTGCAATATCGTATCCTTTTTCTGGCGGGATTTTTCGAGCTCGCCTCCGCGTTTATCGCTCGTTCTTTTTGCGCGCGATAATAGAGTATTTAAGAGATAGGGAGCGAGAGAGGAGCCGGCGTTCCCGCGTCTTTCGCGGTAATTAAATTGCCTTACATTCGATCGAGCGGCCGGGCTTTCCTTTTTCTCCTGCAAATAGGGCAATAAATTATTCTGGCATGAGCTCATTATACGCGTAATTGTTCGATGGCACGGACATTTTTGCTCTTAGATTCGATTTAGATATGTAATTGCATCTCATTAATCTCTATTAATTATTAATTCTTGTAGCTCAGAATTTCAATGGGGTTTATTAAATTTAACCTGCTAAAGTAACTGTCGAGATTAATACCCCAGTAATGCGCGACGATTAATTAGAAATGAAATGTAAATTATTTTCCGTCCGAACAAGATAAAAAAAAGTGTATCACGCTACCAGAATATTTTCAAAATTTAAGAATACCCGAAAATTTTAATCAAGATCAGCCGCTTGCTGTTAAAACCTCTTGAAAAACTACAACAACAGTGTCTTTTCGCAAAAACGCACCGCGAAACATAACGCTCTCTATGAATACAGACGAAAGCAATTCATATTTGCAGGGTAAATTCACTGAGCGTTCGACGGGCACGCAGTCGGACTCTGCTTTTCGCAAGGCCGCGCGGCGCGGCGGCTGCTCTTTCGCGCGGCGACGACGACTCGCGGCTTCCGCTTGATTTACGTTGGCGCGCGCTCGCCCAGAACAATGGGGAACGCGCGGCCGCGTCGATCTGCGCCCCTATCAATCACCGGCGGCGCGCCTCTCCGCCTCCGGCGCGGCCGGTTTCGCTCGCCTCGACGGCCCGCGCGCTCCTCGCGATCATCCTCGCGCGCGCCGCGACCGTCGCTAATCGCCTCGGAGCACCCCGCTGCAAGATCGGAACTCGCTTATTGCGAACAGCTCGTTATGAGAGTAGTTGGATTTTTTTCCAAATTTCCCGGGTGTGAGGAAATAAATATCAACTTATCAAGCAGTCACATCTGACTCGTTAGTTATAGTCTAGTATACTGAGAGATATTTCCCGTAAAAATTAGGGGAAAAATAATTGCGGAATAGTTTGCAACACTAGTCATTTTTGCGAAAAGAGCATCGTGACTTGTAGCTGAATATTGGGCGTTGTGTTAAAAATTACGGAGATTTTTCCGTAAAAATTATGAAGCTTTTTCTGCAAAAATTACGGAGCTTTCAGGTAAAAATTATAGGTATAGTGATTTTAGTAAAAATTTCCAGTATTGCAAACATCGTCTTTTCATAAAATTCTGTCAGTGCAGTTATATATTCAGAGTTTTTATTAAATCTTTGTACTGCACTTCATCGAAATCAGTCGGTTGCGCGTCGTCTCTGAACTTGACCTTACACCTCTTCGAATAAGAATTAGTGCGCGAGCTGTTGTAAAGATACGTACACGCGCGGGTGTGTACGATACACCCATCGCCGGTGAATGCGATCGTTTAGCGCAAGCAGTCGGGATTGGAATTTTTAAGCTCCCTCCTAAATTCTGTCATGCGCCGTCGTTCATTTATCTAATTACCTAACTGGTGTCGGCGCGAAATATTCCAGGTGCGCTCTTTTCAAGTTTTCCGGCAAAAAATTTATCGCGTGTACTAGAGCTTAAATTGATCGTTGAAAAAAAAAACAAAAAATAATAAATAAATAAGTGTATTTGTCAGTGCGTGTTCTTATAAATTAAAGAATTAAGCGAAACTCACCGATCCGACCAACACAGAGCCTCGTCTCGATACCTGCAACAGATAAAAGTTCAGTGTGAATTTTCAAATATTTCCACGACGAAAGAAAAAAAAGTTTCGCAACGATATCCTCAGATTACAGAGCGAATTTGCAGGGTCAAGGAAAAAAGACGCGTCACCCCTCTTCGGTGAAAGCGCAGGAGCTTGCTCAAAGACCATGTCGCAGCTTACAGGAAAAAGCTTTTATATAAAAGCCGGAGCCGTGAATGAGATCGCTGCCGTAAATTGCGCGCATAAGCCTAATCTTGCGTCGGTATACGCATCCACGGCAAGAGTTTCTAACTTCTGCGGACGGCACCGTGAAAATTGTTACGAACTCGAATACACAAAAATTTTTTTTTCGCCCGGATATTAAGAATTTACTGTAGAAACCTACAAGTAAATGTTAAAAGCATATTGTTTAATCTTCAATAATAGTGCCAAACAGATACCCGCGTCCTCGAATGAATATAATAGAACGTCGCAGCTCACTGCATTTCCAAGTTAAAAAGTTGGAACTGTAGGAGGTAGAGGCTGCCTAATTAAATTCATAATAATGTAGATCGCAGAAATTCGGCAATAAATCCAGCGATAAACTTGACTCCCCCCGAGACACGCATTATAACAAGGACAATAAGTCAGACCGGCCGGGCATGGGAGGGGGAGCAATCGAAAGGTCATTAATCATGACTTAGGAGCCCCGGCTCTCCGGGCACCTTGTCGGGCTCGCGTCCTCGGAGGGGGTGAAAAAACTCTCCAAGCGCGGGGGGCTTTTCTCTCGTTTTCGAAGCGCGGATAGTTCATAAGTCGGCGTCGCGCGGCCGGGGGGAGGGTGACATCCGTGTAGGAACGCGCGTTCTCACACGTGCCGCGCGCGCGCGGGTAGAGCGGGATGGTTTCAGTCGTCGACAGGGACATGATTTAAAGCCAAATATTACGACAGGGCCGCAACATTCCTCGGTGGCTTTTCGCGCCCCCCCCCCCCGCCAACGGGAGAACGAGGCCCCCGCCATTTCTCCCGTCGTCGCCCTTCGCTCGCGGATAATAATGTCTTAGGTGCGACAAGTATTCGGCCATAAAAATATTTCGCCGCGTGCTTGCCGCTTTAGTGGACTGACATTTTTCTTTAAATTAAGCCCGCCACTTCGTCGCAAATTAAAACGTCAGCTTGGCGGTCTTTTTTTGTTTCTTAAAATTTTCAATTTTTTTTTATTTGTTAAGTGTGTACACTTTGGAGTTTTCAACGGAAGCCGGCTGATTATTTAATAAACTATTTCAATTGAATTAACTTCTGTAAAAAAATCGAGTACGAAATTAACGCTCAATATTTAAACATACACACTTATTATATTTAATTTAGAATAAGTAAAATCGCTGACCAAAAAGAACCAGAGAAGTGGGTAGATTCTAAGTGGAATCAAACTCTGTAGGATGATTCTTTGGTCCAAAATAAGAAACGCTAGTCTTCGAATTTTCTTGAATCGAGCTGATGGAAATAGAAAATATTTTTCAAAAATTTCGAGAAAATACATGCTGTTTACGAAAGTATAAATTGGTCGAAACGAAATATCGTGCAAGAATGTATAACTAATAAAATTAAATTAAAACGTTTGAGACTTGTCAGATTAAAAAATGTTTTTATTAATTCAAAAGTTATGCTAATTTAAATTAAACACACCTAACTCTTCAAACGATAAAGTTTGATTAACCTTAAGTCTTAAAATAATTTTTTAATAATTTCAAAAGAATTACATTTTCATAAATGCATGCTTCCCCTAGATCTGTTAAAAGTATCTTCCCTTCTAAATACCAGGCTCTGTTCAAGAAAATCTCAAAGTACAAGTTCTTTCGTAAAAATTCGTCGATCTGCAGAGCATGAGAAACGCTGAATTTATTATTTATTCCTGTGCTGAATGGCAACTGAAAAGTTAAAATCATTATTAGTATATTATACGAATGGATACACTGCGTGCATTAGAATCCCCCGCGCCGGGCCCTTTAATTAAATCAGTGAGACGCATTAGCAGCGCGCGTCCGCGACGCCGGTGCGCGTATAAGTTTCTCGGCGATTCCCGGGGGTGCGATACCCCGTAGTTTAATAATTGTCCAGTCCCGGGAATAAGACGTCGCCTCTCGCGGCAATAAAGCCGGCAATAAACTCCTCGGTCCTCCGACCTTACGGCGCGCGCCCGACATCTGGCCGGCGCGGGGGTCGCGCAGTAGTTGCGGTCGAGGACCGGCCAGCCGCCGGCCGCGCGAAAAGAGCCGGGAGGGCGGCCCAATTACCGGCGCATTAAATCAATGTACCACGAGCCGCCGTGGCAATAAACCGCGGCCCGGCATATCTGCACGGACGGACGCGCGGATGCCGAGGAACCGGCGCGCGCTGGAGCCTCCGTCGCCGCGCGAAAGAGAAAGAGCCGATAAAGAGGGATGGAGGTTAATATCGCTGGCAGCTTCTGCCTTTCTTTTGTTTACTTTCGCCTCTTTGGCAGCGGGGACCGTGCGTTCATATTAAACTTGTAATGTAACATCCTGTTTCGCTTTTTTAATCGCCTCTGCACACTCAAGGAAGATTAAAATTGATTTAATAAAAAAATAGCTTTGTTGTTATCCTGAAAGGGTAAAATAGAATAGAAAGATTTCGTCTAAAAACTTGCACGAATCAGGTTAAATTTTGACCTAACATTCGTTTCTCTATAGGTTGCTCCAAATCTCCATAATTTAGCACATGCTTACAGTTTAATGTAATTCTGTCAACGCATATGAAGTTGAAAAAAAAAATTTGTAGCTTAAGATTTGTTTTATTAAGAAATATGGTAGTTTTAAATATAGCATGTGATAGTAACGTATGAAAAGACTGCCAGTGTAGACTGATACTCAATCTTTATCTTCGATTATCGATTAGTTCAACTTTTCATAGCGTTTATACGTTAGAGTTATGTATGTTATTGCAGTTACATATGTTGTGGATTTTGTACTCAATTAAGAAACTGACTTCTGTCCCATCTGTACTCGTGACAAAAGTAGCTTCTTATCAAGAAAACTTTATATAAGCGATAAACCGGTGCAAAATCCGAATCGTAAAATCGCAATTGTCTCCGTGCGGTCTGCAACAGATGTTGTACAACGAAAGGCGGAAGCGCGGCCTACGCGAGATAGATCCGTATTACAAACCGATATTGCGATTGCGCGCTTCCATAGTCGATGCGTGGCGCATTGGTATTCTTGACCATGCGTGCGCTCCCGCAAGATGCCGTGCGCAAGGCCGCAGCCTCGAACTTCGCATCTTCTCTCTCTCTCTCTCTCTCTCTCTGCCTTTTCCCTCTTTCTCTCTCTCTATTTCTTGTCTGGCGGCGCACGATTACGTGCTTTACAACTACTCGTAATACGGCGGCGGACGCGCTTTGCATCACACATGGTGCGATCACGTCCTCCCGGCCGGATCTGCCCCACCGAGATCTGCTGTAAACTTAAACTTTGACTTTAACGCCGGCTGCGCGAAATGTGCCCGAGCTCCGGCGCCCCGTGCCGCGGCGCCGCGTACGTGCTCTTCCTCCTGCCCCCCTCCCTGCTATTCACGCAAGGAAATGTGTTAAATTTCGTTCGGAACGTTGCATCGGCTTCGGCTGCTGTTTCGCCCGGCAACTGCTCCACCGCTTACTGGGCTTTGTTTTTGCGGGGATGAGAGATTTTCTCGCTCGGCGAAAGAAATCAATGGGCGAAGTGTTTCCGAGCGATAAAACTTGACATGCTTTCAATATTAAAGGTGCTTTTTCTGTCCGCAGAATGACGATTCTTAAAAGAGTTAGCTGAAAGCGTAGATTTACGTGCAAAAAAGTGTTATTATTCTGGACTAAATGTTGATCCTTATATCTGATTATATGAAACAGTCAAGTGTCGATAGATTCCTTAAATAGCTTTTTAATGAACAATTTTTGTTTGTCAGCGAAATTCTTGCAAGAGTACTTGCAGAACAAGTGTTTTCGCAAACTCTTTTGTCAGTATAGAATAATCGGAGCGATATTAGAGAAAGTCGCTGGACCACTTGTGTGTGACAGCTTATCGCGCGGCGATAAATTATACTCCAGCTTTGATTTAGAAGCTTGAAATGAGTTATAGGTAAATTGTATTTCAGCGAGATGAGTGCATCTTTTTCAGGGTAAGAATTTCCACGTTTCAATTGTCGTGTAAGAATTTATATTTATGATATTTACAAAAAAGAAAAAAAACAAATTTGTGATCGAAAGTGTACCCACGATAACGAGTATAAATTACTTTAATGTAGACGATAGCAATAATGTTGCTTGCGCATGATTAAGAAGGTATTTTAACTTCGTAAATTTGCATTCGAATAAAGGACGAGCGTGTATACATCGTTATACCGGATCGCTGGTTTTTTACTCTGCCTCGTAAACAAGAGCGAAGTATCGAGAGCATTACCACGGACGTTAAACTTTTTCTGACAACGATGTATAGGTTCGAGAAAGCGAGTGATACGATTCTCGATCCATCCCTCTCTCTCTCTCCCCCCCGAAATCGACTGATTAATAGGATCAAGTTTATGAAGTTCTTTTCTTCGAAGCTAACAAATGAAGATGAGTGGTCGATGTGCCCAAGCTACAGATAATAAGATACATAAACAATAAGCCAATTTTTGCGAATTTCATATTTCTCTATTAACTATATTTACGATCCCTTGTTTTAAGATACATGAAAAGCAAAAAATATACGAGGAAAAAATTGATGTATTATTACTGTAATATTTTCAATTAAAGTAACTATACGAAAAAATGTACACGTTGTTTACAGTGATTAATGTTATACCGTCGTGCGCGCTAGAAAAAAATTGACCTAACTTGACAATATTGATTGCGAGGCATTAATCTCGACATGAAAATAAATACAACGTCAGTCATTAAGATTGCCACACTATCAATATTGTGATGTTTGATCGAGAAGAGAAAAGTAAAAAAAAAAAAAAAGTTAAGGTAAGAGCCTGGGAATCGAAACTAAATCGCGCACGCGAGGACACCGCGCCTTCCATTTCGCCTCGGCGCTCGACTGCGCGGGAGCAATCAGCTCGAAATAACTGCCGCGGCGGAGAGCGCGTATATTCACGCGGCGTAACGACAATTTACTATCGGCAGTTTCCCTCCCGCTCGCCCGATTTTTCAGCCGAAATTGAAATGCAAATAAACGCGCTGAACTCGAAATTTGTCTTCCGCCCTGCCCCCCTCCGCATAGCTACCTATACCTTCGTATAACGTACATACGTATAGGTATATACGGAGAGAAACGGGCGAAAAAGTCGCGCAACGCCCCGGTGCACAGGCGGCGTGGTTTTTCTGCCCGAGGTTTGCAATCGCGCTCGCCGCTCTTAACGATCGCGTCGAGCTTGTGTCAATACTTTCATGGGCTGCTGAGCGAAAATTGCACGAAATGCCCAGTTGTGGACATGCTGCGAGCTAACTATTTAGCGAAATTAGCTTCCCAAGGCGATATGAGAATTCGCCGCAATAACGGCGCGGTTTTTCTTCGTTAACGATTGAGTTTGCAAAAAAGTGCCCGCTCAGAGGTTTCACAAACTTTTAATAGTTTGGGGATAATTGACATTTCAGATTATTGTTTTTTTGCCCCGTTCAATGATAATTTTACAATGACTTTTCATTAGCAGTCGTGCCTTGCAGAGTTGCTCTCTAAATGTTAACATGCTGACATTTCGCTCAGAGCCTGTGGGAATCAGTTTTAGTTCACTTTGCTCTGATAGTAATTAGTGAAATTTCGTAGATTCACTTGCATCTTTTATAATCTTAAAAGTGACAATCGTAAAAATATTTTAATAAAGTACCTTATTTTCAAGGAATGCACTATGTTATACATAATTACGCAAGAAGCAGAAATTAAACGTCATTTAAAAATCAAGGATTTTAGTACCTGTACGCTCCCACGAGTAACCGAAACACCTTTGAAATCTAAATAATTAGCATCCTCGCGCGTCGCATAATTAACTCATCACCGTGTTTTCTTATTTTTGTACACTGCTATCTTACGCGGCATCGACGCCTCCTCAGCGTGCCTCCGACTAGTCGGTCGAATCTTATCTCCGGGTGACTCACCTAAGTAGCGTGAAAACGTCAATTCCCTAATCAAGAGCCGCTAAAAGAGCAAAAGGACGATCCGCTTCGTCCGTAAAAGCCGAGGACGCGTTTACTCTCGTCTATCTCGACCGGCGAAAAAATGGACGAGGAAGAGAGAGAGACGGCGCGGGAGACGGGGGAGAGAGAGAGAAAAAAAAAGCGCGAGCGAACGGGGAAGGAGACAGTGGAAATAAGAGGAGAGCTTGTGCGCCTGTAAATCGCGTGTTGCCCGGTGACGGTTGGCGTGTGTGCGCCGCCGCCGTTGGCCACAAATGGAATTGGATTCGAGGAACAGATATAGCTGACATACCGGGCGTTCCAATTATTAAATAAAAAGGGGAGACAGGCGGTGGCTGAGGGACGGGAAAGAGGCCGATAAGGAAAGGGACGCAAAACAGGACTTGCTGTACTCGCGCGGCGGCTACTCGCTAGGCCTCTCCTCTCTCTCTCTCCCTTTCTTTCTCTACGACGAGCAAAGAAAATAGTGGGAGGAAGAGAGGCAATTCGCTCTCTCTCTCTCTCTCTCCCCCTCCTCCGCCGCCCTTTGCCTTTTTTATTTCCTCTCCGCGCTCTCCTCTTTTTCCTCTTCCTTCCTCGCTCGCTCTCTCTTTCTCGGCGGGCTGATTCGCGATGACAGGAATTCCTGTCCCGCCGGGGGCAAACGGTAGCCGATCCCGATTCCCCGGCTGAATGCGGTCAGGCCGCAATCGCTCCCCGCGCGCGAGCAAAAGCTCTCTGTGTCTCCGTTCTTTCTTTCCCTCCGCGGCGGAGCTTCGATTTGCCGCGATTAATTACTTCCTTTTATTTTGCCGATAAAAACGAGTCCGCACAATGATACACCCGTGTAAGCGAGAGAGACGGAATGAGAGGCTCGCCCCCCACCCCCTTCACCCCTACGCGGTTCTCGCTCGCGTCCTCTGTTTCTTGCCGGTTCTCTGCTTGTCAAAGGAGAGTGTAAAAAGAAATCAAATGCGTGCATGCGATCTTCTCAAACGCTCCGTGGCAAAAAGCTGCATTAGTGTTACCTCCATTCATTTATAAACACTGCGCTGTGTGCGTAAGTTAAGATTCGTGGATTTATTTTCTTTATCGCGTGGATATTAAATAAGTAAACAAATTATTTATTCGAAAACACGAATGAAAATTGTAGGTTTTGTTTAATATAAAATAATATTGATAATTTAAATTAGAAATTTTTTATATAAAATGAGTGCGCGAAAACATACTCGAGTTACTGATCGCACTTCTTCCAAAAAGTTCGCTGCGATAGTAAATGAGGTTCATTGGCGCTCGAGACGAATAAGCGCAGACTTTATTACAAGCGACGGCTGGAATTTAATATGAAGGCTATTGTGATGTATGTTCCGGCTCGGATCGCTCTGATGGAAAATCGATCAGAAGGTAGCGACTTTGGACTTTACGCTTTGACGCGAAGGTACGATACGACTCGAGTAAACCTCGGCGTACGCACTGTCCCTCTCTCCTGCTCCCTCCCTCTTTCGCTCTACTTCATTTTTCACTCAATCGCCTTTTTCCTGGCTCCGGCTCTTTTTTTTTTTATTCGAACTTATTTACTTTTTTCGCGTGTACAATGGTGCTACTTACTTTTTACGCCAGTTTTTGTAATCTCACGCATACTGAATTTAAAGGCAATTGCTTTCGCTCGATGTAAGAAAAAACAATTTTTTTGTTTATAAAAACACCTTTCTTTTTTAAATGATAAAAAGTTTTACATCTGTGCTTAGTAATCGATGTATGAAGCTTATCCACGCGAAAAAAACGCTAGTGATGTAATTATTGATATTTTATTTAGCGTTGT
>JAXIUT010000048.1:1672298-1692326 GCA_035586675.1 Eurytoma californica
CATTTTTTTTAAATATTTTTTATGGCGAATTTTTTTAATAAGCGTAAAATGGAATAAGGTACCAGATCTAAAAATGCAAAGGTAAAAAGTTCCTCTTAATTAATCTTAATCTCAAAAAGCAATTAATTCTCTTGAATTCCTTCAAATCCTAAGAATATCTTTTTAATACGCTCGAAATTTTATTTTTGTTCTCATTTGTTTAACGCGATAAACCCCAGCACCAAACGACGAGATTTTAAAGAAAAAGAAAATTCATATTACAGATAGCTGTGACAGTAATCTCAAAGTCCCAATTAATGCCGGATCACCACGAGTAAAATACACCTAACCGATACAGCAACAATTCCCTCATTAATTACCGTTAAATCTCGAAATATTAATGGACGCAGCTAACACGCGGCAAGCGGCGAATTTACTGAAAACCGTCGCATACCGCGGTAATTCCGTACCCCACCAGCGCTGCAAATTACAACGGGGGTGGAGCGAGCAAATAGTGGGCAGTGGCAGGGGGTGGAAAATGGGCAGGCATACAGCCGCGGAACAAGCGATCGAAATTGCGCGGCGCGGCCGGCGCATTACGCATTCGCGGGATGAGCATAGCGCGGCCACAATTGCGCACGCCCCGTCGCGGTCTCGGCCGCGGGGGCCCTAATTACGTTCCGCTGATTCATCGCACTTCAAGAATAACTAAGCATCGCGGCACTTTTCATCGCGCGGAATTTAACGGCGGCCTCGCGGAATTCTCATACCCCTTCGGCCGTTTAACCGTTGGATTGTCGCCCGGTCGAGGGAGGTGCGGCGCCAAGGTCTATGAGCTACTTACGCACGAGTTTATTTTGAAAATATTTATTTCTGCCGAGGACTCGGTGAAACGGATTATTCGTTAGGTAATAGATAATTATTTATTTAACGTTTTGTATCTATGAATAAGTAAGTACAGAGTATTTCTTATTAGTTCGAGATTAAACGCTTTATTTGTAAAAGCAGAAAATACTCTAGAAATATAATTCAATTAGACGTATATTTCAAGATTTCTTTCTAATAAATAATTTTTTATTGAATCAACTACTTTATATTAAAGATTGTTTTGTTGACTGATTTTTTTATTATAGCACATTGATGCAACTGCACCCGATCGTCAATTGTAAAAATTAATGTTAAGTTAAAAGTTAAGAAAATTGTTAAGAATATGTTGTTGCGTTTTCTTTTAATGTCTCAATCTGTTGCGTACAGCTGGTGAAATAGTGTTAGAACTTATTGCACGAAGGATTTCATGATATTGTCTTCAAATAAGAATAGAATACGTCACGTAGAGAATCCCCCAGGAAATAATTTATTCATTGAAATCACTCATTTTTGCTTGATTATATTCAAATGTTATCTTCGCCTTAAGATCAGAAAGTAATGCATTGAGTGCGACTGATAGTAATGTTAACAAAAGTAAATTATAAATGTGATAATTCGTTTAAACTTTAAAATTATTAATCTACGGCTTATGTAATTCGTAACTGTAAATACAATGTCGTTAGTGTCTTAACGATTGTTACGCGCTTTTTATTATTTTCCTTGCTCCTTCCTCTCTCTCTATGGCTTACAAGATCAGAATATTGGCGCAGGTTCGAGGTGCAGAGACACTTCTTGCATAATGCAGTACCACGATTACTTCAGACGGTAAATGTTGGATGCTAATAAATCTGGATGATTGATCGTGGGCATGCTTTCCTTCTTCAAAGAGAATCCGTACTAAAATGACGCACAATTTATAAATACTCCGTGTGTTGGCACATACGAGGGACAGTACGGAAAAATATTGACGCTACCCCGAAATTTATTGTCTATTGTAGAACAATTTGTTGGAAATATTGAATTATTGTACAGAGTAACTTTTGACTGCAGTGCACAATTCAGCCAAATTTTTCACGCCATTTTTTTGAAGTTCAAATGTCGATGATGACGCTATTTTTCTTAAACAAACGTCGAAAATTTGCGATAATTTCAGAAAAAAATTCGCTGGACATCGAACGCGTATCCACGCATCATTTGAAACCAAGGCGCAACTCTAAAAAAGAAGAGCAACAATTTTTTCAGTGTCGAAAAAGACGCGGACTAAAAAACCGAGATTAAATTAGAGGGAGGTAGAGCGAAAGGCCGCGGCAAAGCTTGAAAACAGCGGGCAAAAAAAAAAAAAAAAAAAAGCCGAGGAAGAAGGCCGAGAGGAGGGGAGCGGTGGCGCACAACGCGACGGTATATAGGACTTCGGCCGCGGGGATCGAGGGGTTGGTTCGTCGGGAGGCCGTCGCGATTCGCGATGCCGGGCACGTCGCCGTCAGACGAGCGTACGTGCGACACGACTACGCTTTTACGCCGATCTCTCGCTCTCGCTCCCGCTCCCTCGCTCCGGAAAGCTCCGACTCTGTTTTCCGGACTCGAGGAAAGCTCTACACCCCCCCCCCCCTCTCCCGCGTTCCCTCTCTTACCCTCTCGCTACGCGTATACACGTATAGGCGCGCGTTTCTTTTTCTCCCGAGCTACCTCTTTCAGTCGAGAAATTCGCGCTTCACCCGGCCGTCTCCACCCCTTTTTATTCCGCCTTCGAAGCGGTCTTTGCGCAACCTACGCGAGGTCACTCCGTCCTACACAGTCTACACTTCGAATCTGTCGTTTCCTTTTCTTACCTTTGCCGAATATGTTAAAAAAAGATTTTGCGAACGTGTTTCATGATTTGCTCTTTTATTATTATTTTTTTTTCATAGACTTCATGGATAGATTTGCTAATTTTTGGGAATACTTTCTAAATGATCTTAGCTGCTAAATTAAATTAAACGTGTAATTTGCATTTTTTATTCTTCAGAAATAATTGAAGAATCAATAATGTTGAAAATATTTTAAAATAGTATTCGCGATTTAAAAAATATAAATCGTCAATTGTTACAACATGACTGGTACTGCGGATATTAAAAATTACGTTCGTAAAATAAAGTCCCTTCCAAAATTATTTCAAATCGACCCATATAAGAGCAGCTGTAGGTAAAGACGATGACCTATGGTAGATACTTTGGTACACTGCGTTTACCTACCGTCAATTCTATAATGCACACTTTTTATGTATGTACCTTCAAAGAGTAAATATATGATTACCGACAGATGCGTACAATTATTATTTAAAATTATTTACTTATAAATTGTGAAAAAGTAAGTTTACACAGCTTCATTGAAGATAATTTCATAATGAAAATTTCATAAAAATGTTGTTTTTAGAAAAGGTTACTCAATTCACATTTATGTATAAATTTATGTATTTATGAGTGATTTTTAAAAGTGATGTATTTTTCAAATAAAATCCATGGTTTATAAGATTAATTAAGACTTTAATATTTCGATGATGTAAAATTTTCTGTAAAATTAAAGCTGAATTTATTTTGGGATAGGATTTTAAATTGCGGGATATCATATTTGTCCAATGAAAGTGAAGTACTGACTACTAAATACTGCACTCTTTAAAGAAATGATCACTCTCTAAATCTCATGCAGTGAAATTTCACTAATTTTCAGTGGATTTCACTGAATCTCCAGTTCAGATCAGGTCATTTTCACTGGTTTGCCCTGATCTGAACTGAAAATTAGTGAAATTTCACTGAATGAGATTTCGAGAGCACTTTTATCTAAAAAAAAATACGGTAATATGATAAAAGAAGTAGGATAAATAATACAAGACACTTTCAAATATATTTATTCTTTATTTTAAAAAAATGCCAAAAAAGTACATTGTGAATTTTCCGAAGTCGAAAAAGATTTGTCTAAAATTCATTACTACATTCATTGTTATGTTAGTAAGCAAATAATTAACCACGATAGAATGGCACGACTTACGTTTATGCGAGATGCAAACTACCGCGCATGCAAGAAGCCGTACGCTAATCGACGCTACATGATTTCGTGAATGAACGGTGCCGGTGAATGATAAGTTTCGTAAACCGTTACATAATGCTCGTGGCGTGATGATAACATTGTGAGAACTGGCTAAGGAAACGCATGCATGATTCAAATCAGAAAGCTAGTCCCGCGGAAAATCGGCACACTCGCCATTCCCCGAAACTCGTCCTCTCGAAATCCTGGATCGGTGCTCTCGAATTAATTCGCAAGGCACGCGTGCCCGTTCCCCCCAAGGCACAAGGTCTAGGCTCGGTGATAGTCGTCGGGAGGGGGACCGATCGCGTCGCGGCGCTCGGCCCCCACCGATCGATCGGTGCGCGCTCCCCTCGGTCCCGGCATCTCGCACTCCCTCGCCCCGTCCCAGCGTCGAGCGACGGCGTCCTCGCGGGAGGGCGGCGAGGTGCGGTTACCGGCCGGTCGTCGGGAAGCGACGCGAGAAAAAAGCTGGCGGTCGCATTGGCGACCGTCGCCTCGTAATACACACTCCACTTAGGCCGCAAAGGAAAGCTGCGAGCGACTATTTACAGGCAGTCGGCACCGCTTTAGCTTTTGCTCTTTGCGCGATAAGCGCGCGAACCACTCGGTAAAAAAGGATCGCCGCTTACGGATTTTTTTTGTTTAGTTTTTTTTTTTTTAAGCAATAGTTTTGCGTCAAGATCGACGCGATGAGTTAAAAAAGAAAACAAGGAAGGTCAGACTGAGGAAGAAACTTAAGAAGATAAGCATGCAACGCTACGTAGACAGTAAATGAGCGACGCGACGTTATGGCACACATTGGGTTAATGTTAGGCAACGTACGCCGTTCGCTATTCTTTATCTTAATCGTTTACGTATGACAGTTGTATACTCAGAAGCAGGACCAAGTGCGAACGCGGAAAACGGCTGACGAGTCGTTCGCGGTTCGCCGTTGGTCGTTACTCAAACAAATTGCTTCACATGAAGTTAAAGTAACTGATAATAATAAAATAATAATATTATTAATAATAATAGCGATGCATCACTTGAAAAATCCATGCTAGATATATAAACTTCATTTGATATAAAATAACTACGTGATAACTTTCATTATTTTCAGGTACTTTATACACACAATATCGTGATAAATAAAGCAGATATTGCGCCTTACACCCCATTAACAATATAATTAAACGCAAAAAAAATAACATTTGTCGGATTTACTAATTCACCTATCTTATAGGCAGTTCGAAGTTTCTCCAAACATTTGTTTTTGTAGTTGTTGATAAAATTTTCATTAAAAAATAAAATTTTTAAAATAAATTGAGGCTGTTGTGAATTCAATATGAAAAAATTTCTTACCTAACATTAAAATAGAAAAATCGATAAAAAAAGTGACAAATTAACACTGAATTCAATATAAATCAGCAGCTACGAATAATTCACTCATCGATCAGAGTTCGATGCAGCAATATTACACAAGCTCATCTAATACATATTTATGTACATATTTGTTTATTATGTTTCTTTCCATTCTCATGAAATTTAATTTCATCTCGCGTTCATCGCAAATGCTTTTTGCGATAATATAATCATTCATCTATCTTTTAAATATAACTCGTAAGTTGCAACTCTGCAAATACGTAAGTACTCGATTTCTCTCTTTAATTTACCCATCTCGGTGGGTAATCTAGGAGTTTGTGCACTCGTTTTTCATAATATTCACGCATATTTTACGCGTTTATTTCTCTTTTTCATGAAGGCAGCTCTTTAGGAATTGTCATAGTTAAAAAAAAAAAAAAAAAAAAATTATACAACAACTGGTAAGAAATAGTACGAGTCGGTTATTTATTACATCACCGATTATATCGCTTACAAAAAAGATCATCAGACTCATGGTCAATAGGCTGTATTACGCCGTTTTTAAGTAGCATACTTTTAAAAAACGCTTTTAGCGCTTCATTCCAAGATCATAATGATAAATACTCGTATAAAAAATCGTATCATCATTTTCAAACGCTTCTTAAAGCTTATATACAGCGCGAATATATGTTTACACGGTAAACGTTCCAAGATTTTTAAATTTTCTTTACTTTTTTGTGATAAAAATGTTTCGATATAAAATTTAGAATGGATTTAGTGAGACGACGATGATTTGCTTGTGTAATATATAAAAGCAATCATCGTAAGAAAATATTTATAACAATAGGAGCACGAAGGCCTTCTCTTTTTTTTATGACTAGTTGACTGTTTCTGAACACATTGTTTTTTTCATTTTGTTTACTTACTATTATGATTTTTTTCGTGTGTTTGTATTGCAGAAAAATTTGGTTGAATTTTTCATCTTTAAGTTTACTATTGTAGAATTGATTGTTTTTTTATGTATTGGGCTTTAGTAAAAAAAAATTAACCCATACACTACAAGAATTCAAAAATAGTTTATGTTTTACTATCCAGCCTGCGTGCTGTGAACGATAAGTGATGTTTGAAGAAAAATGCACTAATCTAGCATGCAGTCGGCGTTTATACTTCTATAAACTTCAAAAAATATATGTGTAATTTACATATCGTATCATACTTTTTTTTAGAAAAATTTTTCTCGTTTACATTCTCGAACGTAGTAGTTTCTACCCAATATTTTGATTCCCAGGGAGAAAACTCTTAAGTTATATCTGTACAGCAAGAGCAAAATATTTTTCTTTTAAATTTAATTTAGATATCGTTTCATCTAAAAAATTTCCGATAAAAAGGCACGTTTATGTCCGTAATATAAAAAAGCAACATTTTAAAAAGTTGGCACGGATCAAAAGCTGAATCGTATACCATACCCGGTTATTATTGCTTAATTACTAATCTTTTTAAAAAAATGCCCCTGATTTATATCTCTTTAAAAAATACACCCCTAGATTCTCTAAGTAACTCTTTGCAATGAATAAATAATCAATCGATAATCAGTCTATAATTGATACTTTACGGACTTGTCGCATACCAACCAATTATTTCTTCAGTACAAAGTACCCGAAGTCTCGGCATCTTCCCTTACGCAAAAGAAAATCCGCACTTTCAGTCTATTCGACAAGTAAAATTAACTGTCCCTCCGCTCTCGCGCGAGCGAGGCTTCGGCTTAGCCCGTAAAAAAATCGACTCGCCGCTCTGCAAACACGAATAAGCGAATTTTACCCACACGTGCTCATTTAACGCGAAAAGTCGTTCACTTATCGAATAAGCGGCCAACTTGCAACGTTAAGCAAGCGAACACTCACTCATCCGGAAAAGTGCCGCTTATTCGTATTTAGAGAGCGCGAATCGAGCGAAAGGGTAAAACGCGCGTAAAACGAATGATCATCGGTCAGTCTGAAAATGCGAATCCGGCGACTCGGCGCCGAAAGAAGCTCACCGCGCGCCGCTCCCGCCCTCGGGCCCTGCGCGCCTCCCCCGGACGGGGGTCCCGGGAGAAAGCGATCGTGTACAAGGAGCGTTTACGCTCGGGCTGGTGTGGCCCGCCGGGCTTATCCAGCTCAGACGGGCGGCGGTCCGCGCACGTAGCGCAGCTGCGGCGTCAGCGACAGGCTCAGCGAGTTGCTCGCCTCGCAGCAGGACGGCTCCAGGAGGCAGGCCGCGCAGAACAGCACGACCAGCGCCAGCTGGAACGGCAGCGCGGCCCGCAGGATGCGCCAGACCCAGTTGCGCGACACCCCCGGCTCCTTGTCCGGCTCGTTCGGGGAGGTCGCCTTGCCGGCGCGGCGCTCGGGCTCCGGGTCACTGGGGGCCGCCGTCGCCTCGGCGCTCGCTGCCTTCTTGCGCTTGCTGCGGACGAAACGTTCTTTTTTTAGTTCGGATACCGACGGACGACTCTTGAGCGAAAATATTTTCAACCGTTCATTATTCTTTCTTCGGTTAGAGGTGCGATCAAAAATTGAGGGCTAAATTAGCGTTGAGGTGCTATTTCACCTCATAAATCATTCTTTAATCTCGCAAGGCCAAATAATTTATTGGCCAATTTCATACTGGTTAACAAAAATAGAACGTTTAAAGAGTCTGGAAAATAATAGGCAGTTTCATCATAAATATTTAAACTTTAAGCTTCTTCCACGTAAGCTTCCTTGTCATTTATTCGAATCGGACGAGAAATAAAGATTTCACTCTCTTTAGACGTTTTATTTTCATTATCCACTGTTAGCACATCCGTGGTTTAAAGTCGTTCAAAAAAACATTATCGAGTCTCTAAGAAAATAAAAAATTATTGTTAGAAGTTACATAGTACCTGTGGTAATCTTGAGGTCAAATATTTATCTCCACTTTTGGCACCACTTTTGGCAAATATAGTAATTAATACTAAAATTTATATTCTTTCTAAGTATGCATATTATACATTCTTTACGCAAATAAAAAAGAAACAGTGAATGTTATTTTGTTTTCATAATATTTTTCAACATTAATCCTCCATTTTCGTATTTAAATTTTCGATTTTTCCTGAACTAATTAACAGAAAAGACTAAAGTAACTTTGGTAAAAGCTTCAGGACAGAAGGAATGATTTTATTTTCGGAAATTCGCCGAAAATAAAATGATTTGAATGAATAAATTGTACGCCAATGTAGTGTACGCATTAGGGTCTGTAATTATTTTGAGCTCGCTCACCTGGGCACGGGGTGGGCGAGGGCGTTGCCGGGTCGTCCGCTGGCGCGGGACTCGACGCTGGCGGCGGTGCGCACAATGAGCTCGCGGCACTGCTTCTGGAGGCAGCGCAGCTCGGCCTCGGCCTCCTCGACGCGCCGCCAGAGCTCCGCGAGGACCTCCTCGGTGCCGTCGTCCTGGGGCGCCAGCTGCGACTCGAGGCTGCGGGTGAGGCGGCGCAGCGCCGCCAGACGTCGCTCCCGCTCGCTCAGCTCCTGCTCGCTGCCGCTGTCCGAGATGCCGCTGTCCGACAGGGAGCCGCCCTCGTGGCCCACCAGCGAGCAGCCCGAGCCGATCGAGTCGTTGAACGACGTCTGCGTCGCGTTGCCGCTGTCGTCGCTCACTACCGACGCGTTGAGTGTCGCGTCCGCCAGGACTGTCGTTTGCTGTAAAATTATACACTTTCTTGATTAAATTTTATCACCAAGTGTCACTAAAACACTACAGTTTTTTTGGAATAACTTCGATTCGACAGCCTGAGTGCAACTTCATGGATGTCAAAAAATGTGCACGATCTACGTAAGAGATATGCGTTGTACCCGTCTTTTCGTCGCTTTTCTTTTAGTTCGTTAAAGATCTAAATATACCCGTTTTCTAATTAATGGTAGGATAAAAGATAGACTTACTTGGTTGTTAACCTCGTGCTTTTCCGATAGAAGACGCGCTACATCCCTCACTGAAGAAGCCACTTCCATGGTGGCACCGGCTTTGAGTGCCGCGTCCAAAACTGCTAAAGTATCTTTATCCCTGCGTAAAGCACACTGAAGTTCGGCGAACCTCACGCCGAACTGTTGAACCGCTTGTAAGGCACAAAGCTGCTGGTTACCCCTGAAAGGCGGTTCCACAATTAGTACCGAAGCTTTTTAAGCAACGAGCTTAATGAAAAAAGTCAGTATTTCACGTAGCTATGGGGTGGTGGTTAGTCAAAGATTCTAAAAGAAGTACAATGTCTTACTTTTGAAATGCTTCGTCCCAGAGTCTGTACAGATCAGCTACTCCATCTTTCAAGGCGATGAATGTAGGCGATGACTTCTGGCCGAGATCCGTAATGAGGCGGTGTGTCGAAACGTTCAACGCAAGCATAGCCGGCTTGCGATCTCTCAAATTAGCCAGTTCGTTCTGAAATGATTAGGAGATTTATAAATAAACTTTCAAAAGCCATTCGTTTGATCATTTCGAACGATTCAAAACATTATTGCGAATAGTTCAAGGAAACATATGATGACTTGATTCGCGTATTATAAACAATCCACTTAGATCGGTCTTAATGTTAAGTCACTTTTATTGCTCTAGTACGTATTGTAGTTCTTATATAGACTAATTGTCTATTTATTCGCTTGATAAAAAATATTACATATTTAAAAGTCAGATTAAATTTTTATTGAACAAATAAGTAACACATAACTGTTAAAGATGTTATGTTAATGACAAAAGAAAATTCAATTAACAAAAAAAGTTCTGAACTAAATTTTTAGATTTATTAGAATCTGGTTATAGGGGACTAATTTAAATTTCAATAAATTTCGTAGAAATTGTTTACAAATATAGCAGAATTTTTCACGTTGGTTTTGTCATTTACGTAACTTTCACTGCTGCTGGCCAGAAACTAATTAATCAACTCGTCATGGAAAATAAGTTATCAAGATCTTAAAGCGTAAGTGAAACCACCTGGCAGGGAACTACCACGAATTCCAGTTCAATTTAACTCCTGATTGGCTATATCAATTACGTTTTACTAAATTAATCTGTATTTGAAAACAACTTATCAAAGATTTATTTTCATGGGTAATTTAGAATCATAATACAAATCAAACGTTGATATACCTTACAATTGTGCGTAATTCTTTTTTTTGTTACTACAGCGATATGCTTTCTCTTGAAGAAAGCATGACAATTAACAGGGAATCTCTAAAGTCACGATTTAAATCTAATTTTCGTTACCGAATATCATTAGATTTAATTGGAAAGATTGAGAGGTTCGTAACGGTTTAAATACATCGTTACGCTCAAACTTTGACTAACAGCGAATGCACAACAGCGAACGTACGCGTATCAGTGCCTAGTAATAAGACGCGTACGAAGAATATCGATACCACATCATTAATTCTACTCCTCCCATCGAGCGCAGGTGAAAATACCGGAACGCAGTAAAACTTTACGGCAAAATTAAAACATTCCAAAGTTAGTGCGCGTAAAAGCAGCAGAGCAACAGATACACTTTCTACACTCTCGGCGATCCTATACCGCGTGCGCGGTGTTTTCGCCGCAGCGAGTGTCCCGGAAAATCGCGAGCTCTCCACTTTTCGCGCACGGGTGTATCTCACTTTTGACACTTGCGCTTCAGCGCCCGGGGCCTCTCTTCGACTTTTATATCGACGACGCGCGCTGGTGCGCTTCGCATCGGCGCGTTTACACTGGCACTTTCACCGCGGCACAATGCGGCGAGCGCCGCGGGGGAGGTCGTCAAACCCGATGAAAAATCGCGCCGCTCTGCGACTGCCGGGGGAAAATTTCGCGACGCGAGCCGCGGCGAGCGGGCTTTTTCCGCGCGCTCGCGAAACCGGTCGAGCGCTTGCCCTTTAGTCCACCTGCGCGCAGACCAGTTCCCCGGCAAAAAGAGCGTCAGAGCCAAAAATAAGCGGTCGCGCATCCTACGGGGTGGGGTCGCGCCGAGAAGTTTCTTCGCCGCGACGCGGGAATCGCGAGGGAGGCGAGACTTTCCGCCGAGACATTTGCCGGAGATACTGGCCTGACTGCGCGAGGTGCCGATTCGCTAAAATATATTGCCGATGACGCGCGCCCATTGTTTCGAGGTGCCGTTGTGTTAGGTATAAGCGAAACGTGACTTACTAGGAGGGCATCAGTATTGCGGATCTCGGATTTTTTTTTTTAAACTGTGGGAGATTCTTTCTTGCTATAATTTAACGCTGCATGGTTTTTTAGTTGGTATAATTAAAGAGAAAATTGTAGTTTAAGATTTATTAAAAGATGTACACAATTAATAGAGAAGATCGACTGTTTATTAGAAAGTAGTACTGGTTTAAATAAATTTTCGATCTTCATTTTTGATTGTCGTTTGAAATTTTTGAAAGATTTAACAACTTTTCTTTTGATTACTCATAACTTTTGAATAAATTGTGTTATTTCAGTTCTAGCCACAAACTTCGGTTTCTTTCATTTTTACATTCATGAATATATTTTCTATAGTTTCAGCCAAATCTATATGATTCATGGTTGACGTACTCACAGTTATGTTATTTAAAAAAACTTTGCAATTATCTGATTTTGTATTCGAGCTGCACATTTCTTTGACAACTTTCTAATAGAAAATATGTATTTATTCAAGAAAAATAACGTCGAAAGCGCTGAAATATTTGATGGTACTTTTCAGAGCAAACGAGCGTGCAAAGAGAAAGTACAAGTCCAAAGATCGCGTTGGGTCTATTTTTTATTTTCCCTCTTTATCATGCAAACCTAAAACTAGTTTCTCACCGTGATCTTATTGATGTGATCCTCGATGAGGTGAGGCTCTTCCAAAACGACTCGGTAAGACGATAGTCTCTCCAGCGCCGCGCAGAATTCCAACTTCATAGCCGACATCTCGCGATGAATCGCGTTGATCTTGTGCGCCTCCTCTGCCCTGAGTGAGAGGGACTCCCATCTTTCTATCAAGCCTGAAGAAAAATTACGGTGATTAATTTAAAACGATCATTTTTCTGCTTGCTTAATTTTACATTTTCAATCGGAAACCTTCCAAAATTATATTATATTTGGTTTCGGTAAAATTTAACGTGCACTATGTGAGAGTAAAATTTTCTTATTATTGGAAACTTTCATATTAATTAAATTATTTTTAATCGTTGTTTTTTTATTGTATACTTTCACATTATTTTCTTAAAACAACTTTTAGCGCTGCAAGTCACTTGCAGGAATTCACTTAATTGGACACAAGCGGTTCATTGTATTCTAAAGAATTTCTAATTGTAGTTTACTCGCCAAGGGAAGATTAATAGGTACTGATAGTATTCCAGCTGCATTCGCGAAATTACTTCCTACAAAAGCCTTCTAAGCGTGACGATGCTCTCGGCGCATCGAGCGTGTCTCCGACTGCTTAGCAAAATCTCTTTGTCTTTCATGAAACCTTCAAGTTCGAGCTCTGCTTTTACTTTGTTCTCCTATTCGATTCGATACTTTTGATGATAAAGAATTTATTCTAAATACGTCATTACTGCGAGAAATAGTAAAGAAGAGCTAAGATATATCAATTTTCTTTGTGATGTAGTTCGAGCACTTCGAATATGCAATCCGTGGCCTCTCTTTTAATGTTGATCACGTCTGCATACCTACGCGCTTTTTACAATCTTAAAATCTTTTCAAACTCAAGTGCACTTTTTACGGCTTCTACGACCTACTTAGGTTGATTTTAAAGTCCTTTTAATGTAAAATATACTTTTCTGTTGCTTTGGATTTCTATCGCCTTTCAGTACTGGTCAAATTTCCAGAAAGCTTTTTGAAAAGAATTTTAATTAATATAGATTAAATACTTATGACAACTAATTTATCTTTAATTTTCTAAATAAAAAATACTTTAAATGCTTTATCTTAAAACATATTTTCAAATACTTTACCGCGTCGATAAAGAAAAATACAAGAAAGACATTTATTTGACCTCGTTTGAATTCATTTTTTATCTTATATTAGATAATTAGTAAGATAACCGTATGCTCTTTTGAAGAAAAGAAAAAGGAATCAATTTTGTTTGATATAATAAACCATAGCTGTTGTGCAAATTAGAATAACATACTAATAATTTGTTAATTTGTTGTAAACAAATAATTCTATGGTATGCTGTATAAATTATCTTACAATCCAACTAAAAAAGGACATCATAAATACTCACAAAGCTGTCATCTTTTTCATATAAAGATCGGGCTTTTTCAATGAACGTGGCAAGCATATTATAAGCATACACTAAAGCATACAATACTTTCACGTCGGATTAAGACCACGCGACTTTTTCCTTGCAAGCCGATGCAGACGACGGCACAAGGTACATTGAAATTATACATTAGTCTTTTGAAATAAATAAAAGACTTTAGGATATACTAAAACACCAAGTATCCTCATCTCAACTGATCATTGTCCACATTACGCGTAAAGATACGTAAGAGAGAAAAAAAACGATCAAAGTCATCAATTATTCACGAAGCTGGCTTCCCACGCGAACGCCCGGACCCCCGGCTCCATTCTCGCGGCGTTGGCCTTCGCCGCGCTTCAAGGCTCAGCGCCGGCGATCCACTCGCTCGCGCCTCTACCGATCCCCCGGCGATGACACACATAAATCGGTATCGCGCTCGCCGGAGCCGCGGGGCTCTAACCTAACAGTAAAAACGCCAGCGAATTATCCCGGCCGGTCTCTCGGAGGTAGCGGTGCTGCACCCGCGGGACCGCTGCCCCGGTCGTTCCGGGAACTCGGCGTGGGGGGGGGCTGGAGCGGAGAACAGCGTCGCGAGGTAACGGACGAGAAAATCGCGACGCCGCGCCATTATGCGCGAGCGGAAATTCAATTGCGACGGGAAGAGCTGCACCCGATGCACCGGAGGGGGAGGAGGAACGGGAACGGCCTTTAAATATAAGCGCCGGCACAGAAAGGCGCAGCGGGGCAATCGCGCGGCGACGCCGAACCGTTTATTTGATTGGCCGAGGCGGCATCTATCTCGGTCGAACCTTGCGTCGCTGTACGGTGGCGCGTCGCGGCGACGTGACGATCCTACCGATGCCTCTTGTCTACGATGCTATTTGTCCGCGACGAGCTCCAGGCTTCTTGTACACCCGAGCTTTCGGTGCGCTCGTGCTCGGCGGTCGTTTGATTAATGATGCTTTTAAAGCTTTTCAATGGCGTTTAATTATTTCGCAGGATGGCTATTTCTTGCTCGTGCAAGTTGATTGGACAATAATGTTGTTTTCTACTTGTCATGGGAGTTTTTTTATGGAGAAACGTTGGACTAATTTTCTGGCGTTATTCCACTACTAGGTTTGTACCCGTTCAATACTAACCACGTTCCAAAGCTCTGTTTCTTGGTGTAATAAGCCCAGTACACTCTGTTAAGCTGTAAAAACGTGCACAGTATTTTTATACTGTACACTTTTTTTAATTAGTGCGTTTTTTTTCAAATATTTAAATGACACGTAAGTCTAATATAAATTTAAACAAAGTGCAAGAACCGATAAAGCATTCTTAAAACACATCTCCATTATTAAAGCACGTACGTAGAGATACTGCATTTAAAAAGACATTAACTATTCTACTCAAAAGTTTCTAACCAAGAATTTACTTTTAGTTTAATACTTTTTTCGAGTACAATTTTTGGACATCTACCTTCCTTTATTTTATAAGATCGTAGGTTGTTGAAAAATGAATTGTAGATAAAATTTTATAAAAAAAGTAGCGCATTAAAATATGACTCAGAACAGTTATAACAATGAAATTGAATAAATGTAAAGCAAAAATAATATTGTCTTAGAAACAGCGAAGAATAAAAGATGACCATAACAGAAGCAAAATAGACTTGTTGCAACAATTGACTAACTGAATGAACCACCGGCAAAGCGGATCATTCACGTACTCCAAAGCGGCACAGGCAGAAGGCAAATAAACAAACGTGTCTCCACTCTGCCAGCCGCCTGCGCCGATCTCGAGAATCGGCGCGTAAACACGCGAAGGTGGAGCGGGGCCAACGTGTCATCGCTAAAAATGATCCTGGGGACGGCGCGGTCGGCTTGGCAAAAGGGACACAGCTGGCCGATTCCAATCTGGACGCGGCTCACCGGTTCCATCGCGCGCGTACGCGAGGAAAGAGGAGGAGGGAATGTCATTATGCCGCATAGTCGGTGAAGGTATACGTTTTACGCTGTAAATCCGGTTTCGTCGGGAGCGCGCGCGCACTTTCGGGGTCAATTTTATAATAGACCCGTGTCTTTTACAACGCAGTGGTATGTATGTGTCTTGGCCCGTGGATCTGCGTATCTGAGGCTCGCAATCTTACTGGAAAGATTTTGATTTATGACAGGTTTGATCCGTTTCTTGCGAGGCTGCCGCGCTATTCGAGTGCTACCTATCCATTGCAGATCTTTTTACGAGGAAATTGGAAAGTACCGTAGCTTTATTACAAACGCGCGCAGGACGTGAATTGCCGGAAAGAAGTTCTTTCAATTTTAATAGTTGCAGCTTTGTGCATTGAGCCGTTTGAAATTTACGAGTGAAGTTTGAATATGTTAGATAAATTTACTTCGAAATTATTTGGAAATATCGAAGGTACATATCACGAGGGGTATGACTCGCGAAGCTTTGACAAAGCTTAAAGCGGACGCGAATAAGTTAGTACACATTTTCTAAAGCAGAATGTAAAATGAGACAAAAGCAGTGAGCAGTAAGTATGTTAAAGCCAAGCTAAAACAGACGGTGATGTTGACAATGACCTAGAATTTATCTTATCGAGTACATGCTATTGACATTGATCGTTTTGGTGAAGTTGTTAGACGTTAAAACGAAAATGCACGTTTAGCGCAAATGATCGACGTTACCATTTTTTTTAATTAGTCTTTTCAGTTCATCAAATTAAATGATGAGAGATTGGTTTACTATAAAACATCAATTATTTCTTAAAATAGTTTTTTTTTAAGTGTATATTATATATACATAGGAGGTATTTTTCGACAGATATTTAAATTAATAAAATCCTTTCATTTTTTTATAAGCACCTTCAAACTTTACTAATTAATTAAAGCACCTCTCATAACGTGGAAGAGTGAAACATTATTCAATTCGAACAAAAATAATTGTAGTTTAAGCTCGACTGGCTCGGTTTTCCCACGAATAAAATGATTTTTTACACTTTCATATTAAACTCGACTTTTGCAACTGGCACTTTTTTCCCGTGAACAGTAATTTTTTCCACTGCGCAAATGATTCACAAACTGAATTGGCACATCTGTATGCAAATGAAAGTACCTTATCAACTCCGAGAAAACCAAAAAATCTCCCGGACAAACACTTACGCTTCTAAAAGGAAAAAAGCAGCAAAGCACACAAGCTCGTTACGTACGTATGTCGCCCACAGCAGCTCCCGCAACGAAATCCGCCTGCGCGAGCATGACGATCGCCCGAACAGGTGTACGAATTAAAAAAACAAAAAAAAAAAAATCAAAAATCCAAAGAACCGAGACGTCAAAGCGAGGTGGTCGTATTATACGCGCGGACCGCTCGTCGTCGGGTCCGCGGCGAGACTGGCGCGCGTGAAAGCCGCCGCGGCGCAGAAGCCGCTGGTGCCCCTACCGCGCGCGGGAGTATCGCTGCACACGGGAGAGACGATCGCGCCGCAGCCTCGCTCGCACAACGCGCATACACATGCGCGCGCTGCACTTTACGAGGCTCTTTAGCGCTCGATAAATATTAGCCTCGCTTCCTGCGCCGACTATATGGGCCCGCGGGGCCCGACTTTTACTGCGCGCCCCGATACCGGCCCGCGTGATTTGTCACCGCGCGCGTTATGCCTTTTTTTGGCCTCCCGTTCGCCCGCGGATTTACGCGCTCACCCCCGGGGCCCGCGCTGCTTGGGCGGCTCGCTCGCTTGACTGTGAGTAATTGTCTTATCCGACGATCGGGTACCTACCGCTCGACTGGTTGTAGGTTAATGGGCGCCACTTGTGCAAACTGTCTTTGAATTATTATTACATCATTCTAACTGTTAAACGTTTTTTAATGTGTTTTTTTTAAAGTAATGCGACGAATACGCTTTAAAACATGTGCGGTCTGTTTTTAGCGGAATAATACGGTGAATTGAGCTTAATTTGAAAACTTAAGATTTACTTCGATTTGAAGATTACGCTTTTTTTATTTAACTTTCATTTATCGTCTTGGCGGTGAATCGGTATCTAGACATATTCTTGCTGTGGTTACTCGAATGGTAATGACACGCATATTTATTTTGCAAGCTCGTTTTCCTACGCAGTGTAAGGTTTCGTTAGAGCCTCGTTTTTATTCCACGAAGCAGCTTTTAAACCAATTACTTATGCGTATTTTTCACTTAAAGTTATTTTAACTGCAAAGCTTACAAAATTTTCGCATAAATTTATCTTAGGGTTATAATCAAAATTATAAACAATTAAAAATGAAGGACCTTATTCTAGGATGTATACGTGAGATCATGCATGAAATTCGGTGATGAGTAGTAGAAGCGTAAAATTAAAGTAGAAAAAAAATAGAAAAGGCGTAAAGTAATAATTAGTAAAATTTGCAATAAAATAATTTTATTAAAATAAACATACAAGATTAAGTAATTATAAAATAAAATTAAAGCGATGAAAATAAATTAAATATATCTTAAATAATTAAATTAAGCACATCGGTGATATCTCAAAATTTTACAGTGCATAAAATTTGTTAAATAATGGGTCACTAAGTAAAGCGTTATACATGCAGCAATAATATATATTCTACGATTTAATAATAGCATATTTTGATACAAGTGCGAAAATGTGATTTTTAGCCTCGTTTGACGAAAAGGTCATACGAGGCTAAAATCACCTCCTCGCTCATGTATCGAACTATATTTTTCGATACAACGTGTGCAAGGTACGATTTTACGCAGCTGTTTTTGAGAAAGCGTGCGCAAAGTCGTAACTTTGCGCACGACGTGTCGAAAAACTATTTAAAAAATGTATACATTAGTCTGAACACATTAAAGGTTTAAAACACACCCATTTAACCTTTAACTTGTTCTTGTTTTAATGATATTAATTGTCACCAATGACAAAAAGTTTATGGCATTTAAAGTTATAAATAGCTCTGGTAAATTCCATATAAAATATCATTAACCGCCGTATTAATAATGTTATTCTTATTTGAATAATAAGTTTTTCCTTGCACGCAAATTCCAATCACACGATAGTCATTACAGCAAACTGCTGAATTGTGTGAAAATTAAAATACTTTGAATTTAAGTTTATCACTAATTTTGCAAAAATTCGGGCTTAAAATTATGTACACATACTCTGTAAACGTGAAAGATTTAGTCATTTACACTGGTTTTTCGTCTTTCACGTTGACACCCAGGTCAAAATCACATTTCGAGTTTAAAATTGACCAAATATTCTTTAATCACGCGTTGTTAGAAGATGAATCTACAAAATTAAATGTATAAAATTTAAATGAACATTATTTAAATAAAATTTTATACGCAATTGCGAAAATTTACATTCTTTCCACGCAAATTGTGCGTATTATATAAACAGCGCAAAACTCGTAAAAATGTAGAATTTTTCTCAATGGCATTAATGGCAATGGCGACAGAAAGCGACTAGTCGCTCGCCGCGATCCTTTAGGGGTGGAGGAGGGGGAGGGAGGGGGGAGCCCGCCCACGAGCGCGAGTTAAAGAGCTCAGAGAAAGATATAGGCAAGTCCGCTGAGGGCCGTGACGAGGACGGCGGCGACGCACGAGAGCGAGGCGATCCCACCGACTTGGTACTCACCACGTATTTGCTTGGCATGCTTGTCGCCGTGACGGGAGAGGCCGCTCGCCTCGGTGATGGCGCGGAGGCACCTGATGTTCTCGTGGCAGATGCGTATCAGCTCGCTCTGAAACAGCCAATGCGCGTGCGCTCATAGCATTCGCCTGCGGCTCAGATATAGAATATAGCCCGTGTAAAAAAATTTAGTCTGGCTGTGGAGACTACGCCGGACTTTACTGCACAAGTTGATTAAAGTCAACACTTTTCTTTCATGATTAAGTCCAGCAAAAAGTCTAGTATTTGCTAGACTTTTCACGAGAATTTTTCCGAGACTTTTCTTTTTTGATTAAGTCCGGCAAAAAGTCTTGCCTCTATCTTTTCTTTCTTGATTAAGTCTGGCAAAAAGTCTAGTAATATATGCTAGACATTTCGCCAGCCTTTTTCCAAGACTTCTTTCTTCTTTTCAGACTAGTGCAAGACTTTTGCCAGACTAAATTTGTTTACACGGGGGGTCCCTCCCAGGGCCTGTACGAACGCTAAGCACTCACGGTTCAACGCAAAAGCAAGTCACACACTTTTTTTTTATTTACACCACATCGCAGAGGCGGACTTGGGTTAGATGCGTTCACTACGGGCGGGGGATGGATTAAGCGTTAGTAGAGATGTTAGCGATAGCGCTGGGTCTAGTCTGATTGCAGGAGGAATAACGTCCAAAGCGATTTAATACAGACGCTGAAAAATCTAAATTAGAGATCGATAATGATTATTAGGATTTATCGATTTACTCACCGGTATTAGGACGTGCGAGAGAGATGAGAGGGTTTTTTTTTTATCAACGTACCACAATGTCTCAGATGCAATGGATCTTCAAAACACTAGTGTGGTATTTGATGGACAACGCCCGTTGCGTCAATAAGCAAAAAGTAAATTCTACATATATATTAAAATAATTGAA
>JAXIUT010000048.1:1692426-1702590 GCA_035586675.1 Eurytoma californica
ATGCCGTCGCGTTGCCGCAAAAAAATAAATACAGTACGATTGTTTTTTAAAGGGTTCAACAATCGTAGATCGCCAGTCAGGACATAACAGAGGATAAAAGTCATTTTCTCATTGTAACGAAATATAACAATTCATGAACAAAATTCTACTTTTTTATTTTTTGCCTACCTTCAGTATGTAAAGTTCAAAATTCTCGGACTTTGGATGAGAGATAGAGGGGTGTACTATTTCAAAATGCAATGATTAGATTTACGCGTATATTTTATGTAATATTCAATTTGCGCAAAAAAATGTATTCTCCCTATTGAAAAATACTCTGAACTTTTTCATAAACGTGTGCTAATTAGTAAAAATAATCTCTTAAAATGAACAGTACTTTAAAAATATTTACTGACAAAAGTCTGAATTATCGCAATTATGTTTGTAGGCAACTTTTATCCAGACAATCGAGCCCAAGACTAATTATTCTGAAAATTGAGAATGATTTCAAGTCACGTCGGTTCTCTCCCCGCGGCGCGCAAAAAGTTCGACGCTTATGCGCCGCGGATTCGCGAAAGCACTCGAGTGCCACGGGGAGGGATAAAGGAAGGCCGGACTCCGGGAATAAAATGAAAAGTATGGAGAAGGTACTCACCTTACTGCGAACCCGCGCGGCGAGCGCCTCGATATGGCATTGCCACTCCAAGGCGCGCAGGAACAGAAGATGCCAGCGACGCTCGAGCGAGCTCACCACCCGTAGCGCCTGCTGCTGCTTTTCTCTCTGCTGCTCTTGCTCCCGCTCCCGCTGCTGCTGCTGCTGCTCCTCTGCGCATCGATTTCGTCCGGCGACTCTCTCGCCGAGTTTAACGACCGAGCTCACGATCCGCCCGTGCGACTCGATGTCCCTCTGCAGTACCTGCGGACACACGTCCCGGAGGAAACACGTGAGACGACGATTGTTCAAGCCTCGTGGATCGAGATACTTTAGCGAGCGCACTTTACGACCCCGTGCACTCAGTCTCGTACTAATATGCGCGGGCTTGGTTCTTTCAGTGGACAGAAGGCTCTGATGATCGCTGCATGTAATTATTCATTTTCACGCACAGTCCGCAGTGATCGTCAGAGTCTTCTTTTTACCCTACTAGAAAAATCCAGCGCTCAATTACTTTCTTTTCATTTTTCATAAATTTCAGAATAGTACTTTTCGATACTAGTGCGTCAGGAGTGATTCTAGGACGAGTGTGAGGTTAGCGCCCACACCAATTCACACGAGTTCAGAAGTCACTTCTGACACAAGTATCGAACAATATTTTATGCAACGAGGGCGTAAAGTGCTCATTTATCAAAAGTAAAAATGCGCACAGACTTGCATAAAAATACTTTTATCCATAAATTCTTTTTATTTCAAAAGGACAGCAATTTTTTAATTTATATTTAAAATATATCCATACATAAATTAGATTAAATGGCAGGTTACGTTGCTTTTCATTTTTGAAGTTAGAAACTAAAGCTGTATTTATTAACAAAGTTATTTAATGTATAAATTTAGAGAACAATTATAAAATTTAAAAACTTTATATTAAACTATTATACTCTATAATATACTTAAATAAACCAAAATTAAACTAAAATATAAAATTCGTATCAAAAGATTTTGAATTTTGGCGCCACCGGATGTTTAACCATTATCCAATCAAATCTTTTTTTCGGAGCTTCAGAACATCCTGCCATCGTTTTTTACATAGACTTTCTCATCGGACATTAGAGTCACCTCAACATTTTAGGCTTTGTTCTTTGTTTATTTCTTTTTCTTTGCCTTGGACTGCTCTTTTTTTTGTAAAAAAAAGCGCACGTGATATGTAGTATTTTATAGAAATAAATGGACGACGAGTGAAATTCATCAAGATTCGCGCGATAACAGCTGCGTGTAAAAAATTTATCTGCATGGCGATCGCGACGGCCGTCACTACGCGGGAAGGGTGCTTTCCGGTTTGCCCCCTCGGTCATGCTTTGAGAGGCTAAATGTCCTGCTTCACGTTAGCTTCGCAGAAAATAATCTTAATTACTCGATGGAGATAATAATCGCAGGAAATAATATTCAAAATTAAATTACTTTATATAGAAGAGGTTAAAATATTATTTTGAGAAAATTAGCTGCAAAGTGTGCAGCATTTACACCTAAATAAATTTATATTTTATTAATTTGATTAGGAATTATTTTCTTAAAAAATTAATTTTTTTTTATTTAATATAGCTCAAATTCACGTTTTATGAATTCGTAGAAGCTATTATTTGAACGGACAATTAAGATCGAATTGAAATGAATTATTGTAGACTCATTGCCAGTAATCATGTATGCATTAAGAAAAACATTTCTTAGATTTCTGGTATCCTTTACAAGAAAGTATTTCAATTTTTGCTATATTAATAGTTTGCGATATCAAAGACTGTAATATCTACTGCATTTTTTATATTCTTTCTAAATTTCTAAAGCTATTCAAAAGTAATGAAATAGTACAAGAAATCGTTAAAAGCTTAATTCACTGCTATTCGATGGTAAATGACAGAGTCATTAAAGAGCTAAATGATAGATCAATTTCCATTCGATCACACGATTTACATTAGCGAATGTAGTCTTCCCAGCCGACACTTGACTGCCTCGGCGTAAACAAATACAACACTCGCTCTCGAATAAATTGCGCGTACACCGGTCGAGTGCAACTAATCGATCAATTTCAGCCTAATAAAACAGTGCCCGCCAAACGCTCGTAAATTATCCGATCGAGGCCCGTAATCTCGTTACTCGCGCGCGTGCACTACCGGCCGACCGACCGTTACGAGACGAAGCTCTGCGGGACTCTCCCGCGGGACCCCGCCTGGAAAGTGGTATATCCCCCCCCCCTATTATCTCAAGGCACCGGAAATCGAAAGCTCCCGCGCAAATTAATCGGCGCCGCCGCCGCAGTACGTAATAAGATCGAGCGGGGAGTGCATTTTTGTTGCCCCCGTATCTGCGCCGGCAACACCGGAGCCGTGAATTATGAACTACCCGCGAACAGCCAGATCCCCGCGGAGCTTTACGATTCCTCGCGAGCAACGTCCGCCCAACTTTCACGGAAAAGCGGTTGCGGATAATTGAGAGAAAGGGAGGGGGGAGGGGACGACTCTCGATAATCGCGACCCCGTGACGGTTTAAAAAGACAGGTGCTCGGCGCTTTTGTCCCGCCGCGTAGAAATTGCGGAGATCGGACGCGGCGCCGCGGGAGATTGCGATCCATTGAAATTCCGGTAATAAAAAGACGAGAAATTCAATTCCGGATCAATTATTGCGCCGATCAAAATATGGACGATTTATGCACGCATGAGCCTAACATAGTATTCATGAATTACCACTTTGATGCGGACGTGTTTTTTTTTTTACCTCCTCGTAGAGGTTTGATGTACTGCGCGAAATAGTTGCGATCGCATTTCATCGAGTGTCGATTGAATTCATTTTTCGTTTCTAATAAAGCATCGTAAAACGACGCTTAAAAAATAAAGCGGAAACTGATCGATGGTTTTGTTATGTGCAGTGCTTATCTAATCGAACTTGCATGCAACGTATTTATCACGGTATAGATAACATTTAATTTTATCTACAGAGAAAAATGTTTTTTAAATGCAAGCAGTCAAAGTATATTATTGCAAATCGCTTTTGGTTCCCTGCACCGTTACAATAGATTATAGGTTAATATGTAGTGCCAACTTTCGACAATAATTAATAAAGCCACGCGCCGAGATCGGAGATAGAGATCGAGTTTATCGGAGGCATCGGTTAATTGAATCATTTAAATCAGCCTATACGACTGGAAATTTTCTCGTACCGAGAAAGTGAATAAAGTGCGTCAGTAAAAGTCATATTAGGCCACAGGCGCTGAGAGTTTCCGAGGATCAATTTTCTAAGTAGCCGTCCGGGAAGGGAAAAAAAAGCTCAACAGCCTCGTTGCATACAGGCGACCGGCGTTACCGGGAAGAAGAGCGCCGGTGTATGGCCCCGAAGGTAAAAAAGTTCACAGCTTTCATGCTTTCGCGCCGTTTTTCACCCACTTCTGCAGAACGCACTCACCCTGCGATTAGCGCACTCCCACCCTCTCTCCCCACGCTCGTTAGTGCTCATTCCTGCATTAATGCACACGAGATAAGGATAAAAAGTGTGCATTTCCGTTCGTGGAAAAGCGAAGTAGGCGCGCGCGCGAGAGGGTGAGTGGGCAATCATTCACTTGCACGTGAAAAAGAAAAAGAATGGCCATCCCTCAGCTTAGCCGCAAACGCGTCGCGCGAAAAAAGGGAGTAAAGTGCGGTTGTGTATTGGTTACGCCTAGGCAGAAAAGTAAATGTAAAAAGTGATAAAACACTGTGGAAAAAAATTGGTCACGGGGAATTGCGAACTTTGTTGTTAATAATAATAGTTATTAAAACTTGGATAATAGTTACTTTAGAAGAACTAGTGGTTGCTCGTAAAGCCTTGAAAATGTAAAAATGGGTACAATCGCATTTACAAAATAAATAACAGTGGAAGTGTTATATAAGATAAAATTAAAGGTGAACTAATAAATGTTACATTAAAGAATTTTTGTAAACAAATCATTAGTGCGTTATCATTTTCGAAAACTAGTCTATACACTTGAATTTTAAATGAACTTTTTTAAATTCATGTTAATTTCTCGAATAAAATAAAATTGTTGCACACATTCAATTTTAAGCTTCTACAATATTGTTTTAATCCAACTTCTCGCTAATAATAATTAAATTAAAATCAATTTTCGAGGAATCACCCTGAATCGATTATTATATTGCTGATGGTTAAGGAATCAAATGCAAGTATATCGTTTAAAATATTTGATACTACAATTCGATGAAAACTATAGCCATTCCAAATTAATAGGGAAAACGAGGTATAAAAAGACACGTGGCAAAATGGGATACCAGAAAATTCAGAGTTTGTTGGAAAATTAGACTAAAGTCTCGAGAGAAATTATTTTCATAAAAATTGTTTTTTCAATAAAAATTATTACGTGAGCAGTAATCTTTAGATGAAGTTTGGTAAACAATAAATGCCGTAATCAGTGTAGAAATTACAATTTTTTGTGTGATTTTTATCAAACCGATCATTTGATCTAAAAATTACTATTGATTACGTGGTATTATAATTCTTCATGCGTACTAAATAAATTTTTCATCGTAAACTATAAATGAATATCACAAACTTTATTTTATTAGTTTATGTATTTATATTTGTCAAATATTAAACAAATTATTAAAAGCCTGATAAGAAAAATCTGTCTCGTATAAAATAAAATTTTACTATTTTTTCAAATTGCCTCGCCATCCTCAATAAGGAATTAAAATTGGATAGCCGTTACCATTTGTTCCAATATGGAATTCAATGGAAAAAGTAAAGGAAGAAATTGTTTACGTTCTAAAGAACACATATAAACACATATAGCACCGGTTCTCCACACTTTCCATAAATTAGCAATGATCATTTTGGCATAGATTACAAAATGGTATGTATAAAATACGCAATTTATTTAACATTATAACGGTGCATTTTCATTAATCGAACGGCCAAAGCGATTTAATTCGCGCTTCTCCTACGTAAGGCCCGCGGAAGCCCCGGCATCGGAAAAAGGCAAACAACAAAACGAGGCCTCGGCGTTCACGCTCCGTTGAAGATTACAGGCCGCCTCGTCGGTTTCCAGTCCCCGGCGCGTTTTAAAGGCGCGCGCGCACGTCTCAATTTGCGATTAGCCACGAAATTAGATAGTCGCGTAGAAAATCAAGTCCCCCTCCCGTTTTATCGCGATAAATCGAGCGCGCGTTACGCCTCCGCGCAAATTGGCCCCAGCGCGGTGCTTGCTCCCGCGTCGGCGTATGGGGCACGCGTCGCGCAAAAACCGCCTCCGGAATACTGACCCTAACCCAGTAATTTAGCTCGCGCTCAGGTTCGCTCGAGATTCCCGGCCGTTGCGGTCCGCTGGAAAAGCGGGCGCTCGTCCCTTCGGCCGGGGGAGATCGGCCGATCCGATAAGGCGCACCGAGGCTCGTGCCGGCCCGCGCATAAACCACGCGCCGACCTTCCATCCCGCCCTCCGAGAGAGGAGCACGTGCAATAATTACGGTACCGTTGCTCCTGCCGGGCGCTTCGCTACCTTTGCCGGGATTATTAAACACCCGAGTCGAAAAGGCCAAAGTTACTTATTTTCCTTTCAAGAAAGAAAGAAAAATAAATCATTGCGGTTGTGTTGAATTAGCGGTATACGTGAGTGTACATGCGGGTATTTGCAAAACTAACATACCTTTCATTGTTACTTAATGGGTTTTTAATAACGTTCGCGCCCTTATTATGCTGAATTTGCGTCGTTGGAGGCGTGGTGCTCGGTAAAAGAAAGTATGAAGTTATCACAGGTGGCAGGCGGTGAGGTCTTAATTGCCTCAGCTCGAAGGAGGTATAGAATGTCACTCGTGCAGAAAAATTGACGTATTTAGCCGGGAATTGCAGTACGAGACTCGAGTCTCATCAGCTGTTCTCACGTGCGTCAGATGGTCTCGAATTAAAACGAATTACCGCGCTTTACACGCTCCACCGCCCGTATCGCGCGCATTTAATTACGAAAATCCAAATGATAATTTACATAATTAACGATAGAGAAACTGCGGATAAACAATAGATAAATAAAATTAAAATCAATACACGAGCTTGGCCGCTTGCCGCGCGCGCGAGCATGAATCGCAAGCTCCGCGATAAATGGCAATTAAGAGTAAATTTATCGGGAGGTTAACCACCGGCGCAGATGGTAGTCGCTGCCGTACGAGATGCGTTCGCGATACAGCGTGCGCACGGAATCCAGTAGACCCGCGATACATTACATTTTCTCGGAGCGTATAAAGTGCGAAAATAAACGCGGTTCTCTCCCCGAGGAGGCGCGCGCGCGCGGGCCGATGCTCGCCGACCGATACCGGCATTGAAATTACCGACGCACTTAATATTCTTCCGGTTTTTTCGTCGAGTTTTTCAATCGACATACGGTACCGCACGGCTGTAAGCTTCTCCTCGCTGCATTGCACCACGCACGCAGCTGGCCGATGAATGGGAATAGCAGTAAAACCGATTGAAGTATTAATGGCCTTTAATTCCGTGTAAGTGTGGGCAAGAGGGTAACAGGAGGGAGAGGTCGGCAAGTAATAGGCGAGTTGTAGAGGCCCTCTTTTCTTTTTTTTTTTTTTTAAGCGCGTGGCGATTCTAATGGGGCGCGCGAGTCTCTCGTATTTAACGCCGCCGAGCGTTGTATAGCGCTTCTTGCTGGTTTTTCTCGTGTGCACAGTAATTTTCTTCGGCGGCGAGCTTAACACGCGGATCTTAATAGCGACCGCGAATGGGCAAGAAGAGGATGGTTTAGAAGGCATTGTCTACTGCATACATGATCGATGGAGCTTGCGCGCGCGTAGAGATTGAATTTTATTTTAATCATCGACTAATTTGCGGTATTAACTCTTGTTCTGCTTGGACAGGTGGGTTATTAATTCGAAAATATATCATGGCGCACACTCGCAGGAATTTCATTTACCTTCGCGCAAATACTCGGGGTTTATTAAAATCGTTATTCTAAGAAGATTCGTTAAAAGGTTTTTTGCTTTCTAATTCATCACGTCGGTAGAGATGTGCCAATATAACTACTCACATAGATTGGATGCTTTGAGTAATCGTTGAAATTCGAATATTTTACTTGCTTTTTAAACGCGTATTGAACTTTCATTTATTCCTTCTCGATTGCTGAAAACTTGTTTTACTAAATAATTCAATCAATTAATTTGTTTCGACATCAAAATAATAGAGAAGTAAATTAAGTAAACGACGTTTTGGTGATATTTTCGTCACTTCCTTCATGTTCAGTCTCTTGCGTCATAACGAAAAAATTGGTTACTTGCTTGCACTTGACAGGAGGTTACGTCGTCGCTTCTATAAAAGCTCTCCGCAATACAAGCACCTTGCGTAAATTTTTGGTCATCTTCTAATAATTATTTATTTTTATTTTATACCGAAAACATTTTAGTCACAAAATATGGATCTCGAGGAGGCAACGAAAAATAAAATCAGCAATTCCTCTAATTCAAGTGAGCAAAAACTAAATCGAAATATTAAAAAAGAAGTAATAAAGTCATGAAAGTTACGTAATAAAGACAAATAAACCGATGAAACACTTAACCACAGTGGAATTAAGTAATTAAAATGAAAGACCAAGGGAAAAACTGCTGCTGATTTTTATTCGCGGTATAAGTGCGCGGAGGTGAATATTCCCCCTCGAGGATCATGCCCTCGTCAGAATCGACGGAGCCCGCAGCGTCGTTTCATTAAATGCATTATCAAAGTAAACAGCTGGCACGAAGAGCAAGAGGCCTTCCCTCGGCAATTTGCATCCTTAATGGGCATTAGGCCGAGCGCGCGCTCGACCACAAGTGAAATATAAACGGCCCGTAAGCGAGTTAGCAGGAGATTAAAGGAGCGAGCGAGGGCACGAGAGGAGGATCCAGCCGCGTAAATTACACACGACTCCGGGAACAATGGGCCGGTTGGCGATTTCTCTGAAAACAGTATAATGAATCGCACCGAGTGAGAAAAATGAAAATCCAATTTTGCGGGTCACATCGCGGGTTAACACTTTCCACTCGAGCTGCTCGCTCCTTCGAGGTTCCGGATTTTCCGCGCTCCCCGGGACCCCGGGGGAAACGGCCATTATTTTACCTTTAAGAGCCTCGCTCGTAGGCAAATCCAATCGCGGAGCGTCCCGTCGACTCGAAATCGTAAATAAGCGCCTTGGCGTTAACGGTCCGCGGGAATATGAAGTTAGCATTAAATAAATGTGTCAATTAATTTTACACAACTGCCTCCCGAGTGCATAAGGAGTCTCCGAAGGTGAAAGTTTTCCCCCGGCCAAATTGATGAGCCCCGGTTTTTTTAGAACTATAAATATACCGCTAGCGATGTGTTCCCTGATAAGTCTAGTGCCATAAAATAAGAGCTTTCGAGGCAAAGCAAATTAATGAAATATTTAAACGAAACGCTAATGAAATAAGCAAATTGATCTCCGAGTGCGCGCACTCTTCCTTGCGCGATAATCTTTAATTCCTCGCGCGGAACGCGACCGTAAAATGCCCGAGAATTTCAAGTGCAATATTCTAAAAAAGAAGAAAAATTTGTTCGTGAGATTTCTCTAAGTGGTATATTAGCTTATCTCGCGTGCATCGACCGCGTCGATAAATCGCTTCGATCGGCAGGCATTCGCGTGTGCGCGAAACAAAACCCAAGGTGCAATGCGAAGCTCCCCCTAAAAACTTATTGTTGCGCGCGAGCCGCGGTGAAAGTCGCCTCTCAAATTTACATAACTCAGCCGGGAAGTTATTGCCGCGGCGAGTAATTGGGCATTAATTCCGTCGCTTAGCTCCGGTTATCAATCGGGCTTTGTCCGCGTCGGTCCCCGCGCGATGCCGCTCGCGCTACCGTGGAGCGCCACGCAGGCCGGCCAAATTGATTTATGCGACGCGGCAAAAGCTCGCTTTACGACCCGTTCTGTAATCAAGCCTCGAATGGACAACGAGCCCGGGCTCTTTGTTACCGCTCCCCCTCCCTTTTCTTCGTTCCTTCGCGAGCATCATGGGAAAATCAATTTGAGCGCTTACGACCCGCAGCGCGCGATTATCGCTTTTAGCGCGGTAAGGTCATTTGGACAGTACAAGCCGAGCTGAGAAGCGGCAGCTGTCATTTTCATATGTAAAATCCCGGTGTCGGTCGGGCTAATTTGCCGGCCAATTAGATAACGAGAAATTTATCCCCGAGCATCCCCGGTATTTTCGCGCGGTCGGAAAGTTGCGACGAGTCGAGCTCGTAGACCGACGACCACCTCGACGTTATCCTGCAAAATTAATCGCCGCCCGCGATCTCACCGCGAATCGCTTAGGTTTCCGGGTGAAGCCAGTGTGATTTACCCCCGACAAGTGTACAACCTACGTGCGTCGTCGCTCCAAACACCTCCGTCCCTTGTAAATAAATCGCTACTGCATTAGCTTAATCTCCACGGAAAAAAATGATCGAGTAAAAATTACTATACTGTTTAGGAACGCAGGGACAGACTCGACCAACCAAAAATT
>JAXIUT010000048.1:1702690-1740835 GCA_035586675.1 Eurytoma californica
GTGTGTGTGTGTGTGTGTGTGTGTGTGTGTGTGTGTGTGTGTGTGTGTGTGTGTATACGCCTAGATCTCAGCTTCTATAAGGTGGATTTCAATCTATGAATGCTCATTCTTTTTGTTTTTTTTTATATGATGGGGGGACAACAATTTTTTTTTTATTTGGTTGATTTATTTTTTTTTAATCGTCGTTTTTTCATTTTCGAAAAACGGTTTTTTGCTTTTTTTTCAATAACATTGTCCGTAAAATTACTATCATATTGTGATTTAACGTACACTTTATAATAGTAAATTTCGGTATTAGATTCGAGAATCACTTCTGGCACCAGTGTCGATCGAAATTTTTCGGTACAACGTGTGCAAGGTACAATTTTACGTGACTGAGGTTTTTTATTTTATCATTAGAAATGAATATAACGAAATTTCAAAGAAAAAGATTATTTTATTATTAAATTAAAAAAATGAAATCTATAATTAAGTTGGAGGAAGCTACGTGTCAATCTATTGGCAGCGTTTTTTTCTTTTTTTTTTAAATAAAGTTTTCATTCCGCCGCCGTAAGAGAAAGATATTTTAAGTCGAATGGAATTTATTTACATTCACAGACTGGAAATCATTAAAATAAAAGAAACAATCGTTCTCTTGCGGGATATTTGAATGGGAGAAGCGTTTGCATTAGTCTTGAAAAGAAATCATTTTCTTGGAAGTCCTAAACCTAGTTGCACGATGGAGAGAGAAGAAAAAGCCGTTTGAATTGATCGCACCTTATAATTGCCCGAGTTCCTGTTACGCTTCGTCTCAGTTTTCATTGTGCGCGGCTGTGCCGTCCTGTGTCAGCGTTTCCTCACCGTAGCTTTTAGCGTGCACTAAAATACATTATTTTTACACTTTCGACATCCCATTGTTTTCTTTTTCCTTTTTTTTACAGAGCGCTAGTTTCGTAATCAGTTGACGTTTAGGGCCTTTAATGATTCCGTGAATAATGTGTAATTTTAATTGAAAAAAAAGTACGAATGGAAAGTGAAAAACTTAGTAACATTATTATTTTAATTACATCTTGTGCTTTATCATTATTCATTTCTATTTTATTTACGTTTCACCGAATTTTTTTAATTATAGTTTGGCAAACAACATCTGTCTTTTAGAAACATAAGATCTTTCATTTTTTATTTTATTTATTTACTTTTTGTTTGTTTGTAAAATCCTTGCTACTTTTCACATTATTATAAAAAATTAGTAATACTCTGAAATCGAAGCAGTTATTTACATTATAAACCCTACTTGACAGTGATTCACTGCTTCTCTGCGAACTATGTTTTATCGAACAATACCGCATACATCATCCCAACCCCTGTAAGCTCGAGTCGTTTGCTCTGTTGGCGTTTTGGTGGAGGGTAGCGGCCACAAATGGTACGAATCGAATCAGCCATGGTAATCATACAAATGCCCCCTGCTTGACACAGCGTTTTGTCGTCGAAATCGATTTTACAGCAGACCCAAACACTGCAGTCAGATTTTATTTGTTCTCCCACATGCATTTTTCCGCCGACAAGGTAGTCAACGATCATTTTGTTAAGAATTATAATACGCTTTGATTGACCGGGCGATAATGCTGCTATTAATTAATATAAAAGAGAGAGTACTAAATCAAACTCTTGTGATTGATCACACAAAAGAAGAAATTCGTACATTGAGCGTGAGGCGTAAATAGGGGAAAGTAAGATCAATTTTGATACTCTCAAGATGGAGTATCGTGTATAAAAACAGTCTCTTTTCTACGTTATTCAACATATTACTGCATCAAAATTAATAGCGGTCATTAACGATAAACCATAATTTACTTTTAATTATTTTCAATGAAGGATACGAAGGTATTAACAGAACCTACAGCTGTCGAATCGAAACCAAACAGCCGTACATCATAAACACCAATAATAACCAACAGAAAGGAAATGTCGGTATTTAAAAAATCGTCAAAACCGTCGGAGATACCCGAGCGCCATAGGTTCGAGAGGAAAGCGACGCAAAATATATCCTGCTAACCGATAATCCCATTATCGTCGCGTCGATCGTCAAACTTTTTTCCCGCGGGAGCACTAACCCTTCTCCACTTACGTAAGCGGCCAGTTCAGCTTTTCACTCGTCGGTTCGACGTCGCGCGAAAAAAAAAAGACAATGAGCCGAGAGAAAGAGAGAGAGAGACAGAAATGGAAGCCCACGGTCTTCCGAGTATCGATCGCTTTCTAAAATACTTAGAGTCGCATTATAACGAAGCCCGAGTAGGTAAATTGCGCAAGCGAAGAAAATGCCCGAATCGAAAACTTTCATCTTTGCGCTACGGGCGGCCGATCTTCATGCGTCGTGCGCGCCGGTGTCTGCCGCGCTGCTCGCTCCCCTCGCACTTGCGCGCGAATTCCCGATGTCCGAGCAGCGTGACGATCGAACGCGCGAAAGTTCGCGCTGGCCACGCGCTCGGGCTGTATGCACCGGGCAAAAGAGAAGTCGATGACTGGGGGTCCGTTCTGCCTCGTGGCATGAACAATGCGGGAATATACTTCCACGGATTTGCATTCGGATTTGGCGCGCTCGAGGATTACCTTGTGTACTGAATTATTTGCGAATTGCTGCTTCAGTATGTGCACCGGAAAAAAAAGTTGAGCAGAAATTTATGATTTCTAGAAAAGGGGGGACTCTTACGACTATGAGAAAAATTGCGATATTGGGTGCACTGAACAAAATTGTGGAGTTTCAATGAATTGTATCGATTGGAATATCAATTTCAATGAATCAGAATTAAATTTGAATTAGATTTCAATGAATTTTTTTTTAAATTGAAGTATTAAACTTTAATTTAATTCTTTATTATGGTAGGCAATTCTTGTTGTAAGAAATTGATTCATACATTTTTGTCAATCAATTTTTTTATTTATATTAATTTAACGTTATTTTTCTCATGGTATGAATAGATCCACTAGAATTTATACTCAAATATTTTTCTGCGCGTACAATCATAGTACCGTATAATTATAATTGCTGGCATTGTATATTTATGGATGTAGAAAACTCACCAGTTTAAAGACATTTATTTTTCGATAATAGCAGTCCTCGTTTACTTTTACTTTAGAAGATGCTTTTTGTGATGTATTGTCTTTTTCTCGCTGAACATTTGCATAATCGCCGTGATTATAAGGGTAAACGAATATGGCCATAGATAACCATCACTTTAAGTCCGCAATTATAAAAGTTTCAACAACGCGCGAGCGTAGCCGTATGAAAAATTTCACACACGCGTCCAGTAAATCGATTCTTTCCACGGAAAATGCTTTACAGCCCATTATTTAATAGGTAAAAAAAAAGGAGCGCATTTTATACCTCTGCAATGTTCGCTCCGCGGAGTAACCCGAGGATTTTCACTCTGCGGGCAGAGATTTCGTTCGCTCGCCGCTTCGGAATCCCCGATCGCCTCGATAATGCCGTAGAAAGAGAAAACCGCGAGTGCGAAATGATTGCGTTACGGCCGTATCTCAGATGAGCGTGTCTCCGCAGGTGATGCAACCGCAGAGCCCGCGCAAGGGTCGGGAACGCGGGGTATGTACAACACGATGCACTGACCGAGCCTACATTTCCACCGAGCGCTCGGCCAAGTTGAATTGATCTTGAATGCCCCTACGCCTGATAATTATTTCGCAGATGCAACGGCGCGCTGCGAGTACTTATAGGAATACCTGCGGTTTGTTTTTCTCGCCTCGACGATGCTGCTGGATTGTTGAGGTTTTTATCGTAATTGTTTTTTGTACAGCGTAATCAGTGTGCGAAAAATATCGGGCTAGGCAATTATCGGTGGTTAATTTACCGATGAAACCTTTGTTCGTACTTCAAACATTATGTGGAAATTCTTTAGTTCGATACAAAGGATGTATATGTTATAATGAAAATAATTATTATGACACGATCATATATCAATGCGAGAGATTGGAAATGCGAGAGCCGTGAGAATACTATAATCACGAGTTTGAGTTAAATTAAACTACATAGTTATAAGAAACAAAAAGTACTTTATTTGTTGCATATTGCGAATATTTGTTGTAAACAAATTCCCTGCAAGTTTTTTACGACAGTGACATGTTTGAGTATTTAAAGTTAAATATAATATTTTATGTTATTTGCAATCGCTCGAAAATTAATTTGACGATAAATAAATGGTCACGCGGCTATAAGCTTTTGTTGATTAAAAAATTATGTGAAACTTGTCATAGCAAGCGTACGTATTTAATCCCCTTATCATCGAATCACCTTAATTCACGTTTCAATATTCGCGAAAGCTGAAATAACAATTTAACATTGTTACATTAATATTCCATCTTTCAGCGTGACACTAATTCAAGCTTGATTATGCAGTCGGCGCCGATAGAAGCCGGATAAAATTAAACACCGTACATAAGTGTCATTCGGAAAAACATAATCATTTCCCAGCTGTCATTAATAAACGTCGCGGATTATCTCGTTTATGATCGAAACCCGACGCTCAAACGCGCGTAAAATGAAAATAATTCAAAATTCAATCGCACGGATAAATCTCGCCGTAAATTTCGAGCGCAGCGGCCGAACTTTCTCCGTCGGAGTTATAACACCCGCCGACGCTCGCACGTTTCCCGTCGTAATCCCTTCCGCCGCAGCATCTCGAAAGCTTCAGGGTGCGTTTGGATGGTGACTTATGTTTTTCCTAAGTATCTCAAAAGTGCGCGCGGCAAATTTTAAATCCTCTCTTAAAAAAAGGATGGCAGGATGTTGCGAGGCACTTAAAAATGTAATTTGATTGGTACACGCGTACATCTGCTTGAATGGCGCCAAAATTCAAAAAGCTTTCTAAGTACGAATTTTCTAATCACAAAAACTTGAGCGCGCAAAGCGTAATGGATTTTGCTATATTTAATAATCAACTTTTAAGGTTGAAATGTTCACTTGATAAACAAGCAATTATAATTTATGTTATAAAAACACAAGTTTCCTTAATTACTTATATTATACACTTTCATTATCAAATTAGCTGTCCGTACATTTAAAAATCGTTAGAGCTAATGTATATAAATAAATTAGAAAACTTAATTATATTTACGCCTTTATCAATTCTACTTTAAAAATTAATCACAAATTTCTTTTTTAAACACTTCGAGATAAGAAATAAGTTGCCGCATAAACGCACCCTTTTCCGCCGGCTACGTGAATCGACGCGCTTTTTCCGCGCGTATAAAACAACGGGCGGGCGTGCACCGCGCTTCTCCCGAGTCAGCGCGTTACGAAACGATAAATCGATCCGCCCGACGATCCGAGATCCGTCACGGGAGCGGACCCGTCCGTTCGCCTTATACCGTTATAATTGTGAGCGCGCTTCGGGCGAGGGATACGGACGCCAAAAAGGGCTGCCCCGCATATACCGTTTCGACGCGTTTTCGATGATTGAGCGATCGCGGCTTGTCGATATGAGCGTGCCCGCGGCGCAAACAGCCGACTGTAATCGAGCGACCGAGGAGCGCCGGAGACAATGGGGAGTATAGCCGTATTACGCGTACCGCGCGGCGAGATGTATCGCGGTGGCGCGAGGGGGAAATTCGTTCCGAGATGGACTTTTTTCCTCACGAGCCTCATTATTTCGTTCGCGTTGTTATTCAGGCGCACGTTCGGAGGGGTCATCGCGGCGGCGGGGATTCGCGCTCGTACCACTTAGCGCTGGAAATTGACATAACTTTCACGGAAATTAACGCACTTGAGCGCGTGGACGGCGCTCGTTGCGTGAGCTTGCCGGACGGAGGGAGATGTATATTTACACGATGCAGTCTGTCATGTTAACGTCCCGTCGAAAAAATCCGCGCGAGTGCGGCACGTATGAGGAATGGCGCGGAACTGCTCAATGAGGATTTGGATACAAAAGTGCTCGAGCTGCGATTTCTCTTTGCAAAATTTCATCAATTTTTTGCTTGTTAAATATTAATTTGTATAATTAATTGAATAAGAACAAACTTAAGTGAGATTGAAATATTTATTGGATTGAAAGAGATCCGTATGAAAAAGTAAAGCGTGTCAAAAAATGCCAGAATGACAAAGAACGAAGAAACTATGAAGAAAGTAGAATAGAGAAAATTTATCTCCACAGAGGATGGAAATTTTCGATTTGAACAAACGCCGGAGGAAACCCAATCGACCAATTTCTCGCTACTGCGTGAAACTCTCTTGTGTAAAAAAAGTGGCGAGACAAAGAATAAGAAATTAATGCATTGAAGCAAAAATTTAAAACGAGGTACGGCTCTCTACCGACATTCACGTCTGACACAGGTAGTTACAATTTATCGATGACGGAACAGCACTGACAGTTCGCGCTTTCGAAGCTGCAGGATAATACATCTCGAGAGATATGCTGACACATATTCGACTGATCCGAAGGCAAATTTTTTTTAAGGAATTACCAAGTGGTTGAACGAGAGCAGGCTAAATTTCTCTGTCGCGGGCGCTATGTAGTAATGCTATTATGAGAAATGATACGTTTACAGTAATAAGAGGTATTTACTGAAATGAGTACTCCCTAATTTCAGGAAATTTGTTTTTCCGATACGCGATTGCATCGATTAACTGAAATCGATTTTTGGAAAGTAGATTTTTCCCCCCCAGACTGTTTATTCAATCAAATTATGTAAATACACGCGGTGCACGGGTATGAAATATTATACGTTTCCAACAAATTCCAGCTTAAAAAATCACAATCTCACAGCGTTACGTCGCGCATGAAAAAAAAAATCAACATTCATCAAAGCCCGCTTCATTAAATTCGTATACAGTCGATGTGACGGTGGAAAAAGAGGCTTAAAGAAAACGAAGCACCGCGAGATCGTGACTCTCGAAAATTTTCAAATTTAATTGCACCGTGTCAGCAAAGTGGATACTCATGTAGTCCTTCCACGGATCTCTCGCGTCGGCCAGGCCACGGCGAAGCGGCAGCCCGCCGATAATCGCCGAACACGATTTCTCGAGTAATTTGGCGGTCGCGAAAAAAACGGCCGCGGCCACGGGAGCCCGCGGCCGCTCAAAAATTTCGGCCTGACACTTCTCGCGCGGCATCGACACGTGCACCCGGCTACGGAGCAGCCTCGACCCAATCAGATCCCTTGCGCCGCGTGTAATGAAAGTTGAGCTCGCACGGCACTTATGTTCATTAGACGCGAGGGAAGAGGCTGCCTTCTCCCGCTCGGGTAGATGAAATCGGCCGATGCACGTCCGCCGGCGAAGAGGCGCCGGGAGAAAATCGCAAACTATTAAGGATCTTCATCGCGGGGGGGAGGCTCGCATTAGCGCGACGCGGCCGCGCCGCGTACGTACAGACCCGCGGAAAACAGAGAAAGTTACTCAGGCGTATCGCTAATCTGGCGCGGCGAATCTGAGCTATCTAATCGCGAGGAGCTCGTATAGGGGCCCGCGCAGATGCTCCGCCGAGATACACGCGTACGCGCGGCCACGTCTCCGCGGCGCCGATTGGTGAAAACGTGTACGTCGGCCCCGACGGGGCTACCGCGGAGCGCGCGCGTGAGAAATGCGGTGCCGGGAGAAAAATCGCCCGCTCGGTTGGTGGCGCGAAATTCGTTTTTCATTTTTCTTTTTCTTTTTTCCTTTTTTCTTTTACCTTACGGGACACAGCGAGGCGTCCTCGCGCGGAGAAAGTTTCTTCTGTTCTTCGACTGAAATGGGTCGGTTTGCATAGAGCGATAAACTTTAATTAGCTACCAATGGAAATGAGGTTGTTGCGAATTGATAAATGGACGCCGAATTAGAATCTGGGTAGGGTGAATTTTAAATTAGTAATGAGTATTCAAGAACTGAACACTTTCATCTCTTCCTGGTGCTGTTCTTACAAGTCGCGCTCGGGTATTAAATATTTCATTACGTGAACTGAACTTTATGCAATTTTCAATTAAAATTCAATCCCATAAACTTTTTAAATTAAAACATCTCCAGTCCAAGTTTACAACGCCTGCATAAATTTTTGCATGAAGCACCGCATCTTCAGCAATAATAGTTTTTCTTCAATTTTTCTTTTTCGATTTTCATCGATTAAGGATAATTATCCCCAGCTAATTAGTTCCTAAAAGTAATAGCCAATAGTCAATGAAAAATTATTGTATATTTCATCTCTCCTAGCGGAAAGTATTTTAATTTTTTAAACAAAAACTAGCGTAATTTAAGTCGGTCATAAAAAAAGTACTTGGAAGTTTTGCCTTGAAGAAAAGCAAATTTTTTGGAAGTTTTGCCTTACAATTTACAATGTGAATCTCACGAAGTGTGCTTTTCTTCGTGGAGATTTTGATTTTGTTTTTTTTTTCGTTAGAAACGACTAATTATAATAATGCATTGGTCATCACACATATACGAATAACACAAGAATAGTTATCTGACCATTGCCTACGTCGAAGCCTAATAAGCCTACTTGTGCATCTATAATATACATATATATGTAATAATTCGTAAAGGATAAATATAAAGTCAACTTTTGAGCATGGGTTCAGTCACCGGAAATCGGAACTCAAGAGAAAAAGGACTCAGGTTTAGAAGAAGTTCCTTAACTGCTTGTTTGATTAGATTTGATTTTAAATACTGTCTATATCTAATATCTGTCTTGTCAAAGTGTTATTAATTTATTACAGAAAAATACGAGATACACGAAATTTTACATAATCATACGACTTGATAATTAAACCGTAAATAATCCTGAAGACGACGTTAATGGGAGAAATTACGATGAGCGCGGCCGCGTTCTATTTTTTCGTTCACTCCACATTAAAATATACTTGCAAACGAATAAATTAAATCGTTGTATTCCCGTTCCCGATAAAACTCGTTGCCTTCACTCGCAACCGAACGAATTCTACTTTTCCAATTAGTGCAAAAACTTTCGATTTTTCCTCCCTCGCCTCGGCGGCCCGCAATGGACTCGTAAAACTTTTCCCATTCCCAACTGCTTCTTTAATGGTCGCATTTAAAATCCTAAAGTGAATCTCGCCAGCGCGCTGATACTGCAAGCAAGTGGAGGAAAGAAAGAAAGAAAAAAAAAGGAACTGAAATTGCCGGTGTTATTCACTCTCTCTCCCTCTCTTTTCCCTTTACCCCAGCTCCCTGTAGATTTTCCGACGATAGCGCGAGGCGGGCACGGGTGTATACACGACTGCTCGCGGTCCCCTCCTGCTCTTCCCATTTTCGCTGTTCGGCGCGACGCGTAGATTTCAATGCCCGGCCGCCGATAAAGTACAACGCAATGCGCGGTGCACCCGCTGATTTTAATATTGATAAGCGCCGAGGCTGGCGTGCACAGCCGTTACGGGGACAGCGATAACCGACCCGCGGACGGATTATTAAGGCGGAAAGGTAGGAAAAGAAAAAATTGCTAACCGGCTAATCAGCGGTTATTGATCGGTGGGTGGGCGCGATAATAGCTTCTAAAATCGCCGCGCGCGCATGAATTTTCGCTGATCGCAGGCGTAATAGCGATTCGCCGGTCTGCGCCTTTGCGAACGAGGGGCTGCAATTCACAGGCATCATTTGCGCACGGTTGGCGTACGCTTAAGGCAGTCGAGGTGTGATCGATTGATAAGGTTTTTCGCCTGGAAAATTAATCGGTTTAGATTTTCAATTAAAATCTTAATAGCGATACTACGTCGGGCCGGCTTACGCGCGGCTGCTGATTTTGCAATGTAAATCTTGTGTGCGCGCCGTGGAATCGCGAAAAATTTCTTAGCGTGTAAGTTTCCAATTTTTCCTTCATTACATAAAATCGCGGCTTTCCAGAAAATTTATCATCCACTGTTCTACGATTTTTTTCGCGATGATCATCGAAGATATCGGAGATGCGAACAATCGAGTGAAAATGTTCAGGTGAAGGTGAAGTCAAAAATGTTGCAAGTCAAGAGCTGCTTTACGGGCAATTAAATGAAACGATAATGTCGTTATCGAATTATTGAATCTCTATCATTTGTTCAAAGATAATGTTGCACAATGTAACATAATTTATAATTTTTCGTATCATAAGTAATCGTTCATTTCACAGATGAGTATTGTTAATTATAAAAAAAATATATTAAAAAGAAAGAAAAATATGATAGTTGTGAAGAAATTATCGGATACTGTCAAGAAAGATTAGTTATTTAAAATAATTTCTCAAACTTTCCAATATGTCAAACGAGATATCACACCTTTTGCGTCGAAAAACGAGATATCACCTTTTTAAATCTCAAACGAAACATGATATATCTTAACTAAATTAACAAATAATATAAATATAATAAATATATACATGAATTTTTTTCATTTTGATGTTTTTTCGGTTTCAGTAGTATGAAGTCTTGTTTATTTCGACATCTTGTGAATATTATGTATAGTTCGCTTCATTAGGGTTAACATGAACCTTCAAGGTTAACCAGAATAAATAGCCCTGAAGAAATAGACAGTAATATTCAGGAAACGTCGGCAAAATCAAGCCTTCAAACTCAAAATAAAAAGCCTTAAAATGAAAAAGTACAAATTACAGGGCGATCCTTAGGTATTCCATAAATTATCTTATTTTATCTGTTCTTTTACCGTCATTAAATCACTGAATATAAATATACTTTACGATAATAGTTAAACTATTTCTTTAACCGTCAATGAGAAGCATAAACCTCGTCTTTTAATGGTACATATAGCAGCACACTCGAGTTTATATATCAAAACTGAAAAGTTACATTGGAGAAGATGAGTCACATGGGCGCAACATTAAACTAAAAGGAACCGCGCCGAGTGCATTAACGACAGTCCTCCGTGAAAAATAATAATTTACGTATCTCACAGGACCGTTAAAGGGCTATTAAAGTACCAGCGCGGCGAGCCTGGGATACTCCCACTCAGCGTCAAAAGAGTCTCTCCCACGGCCAATTTCTTTCGTCTCCTTCTCTTTCCCGCCTTTTTTTTGCATACGGAAGAGCTATTAGGTGACCCAGAATCTCGAGGAGTTTCAACGGGTATATGTACCATTCCTGCTTACGCACACGCGCGGCAGAGGGGGCATAGCGGTACCTGTCGGTTACTGCATCTGGTCTAGAAGCCCAGTCCGCGGTTCCCTCTACACCATAACTCATTTCTCCGTAGACAATTAGACGACTGGAGGATGTGGCCTGGAGCCGAGCTCGAGGCGCGCGAGAGGGAAAAAAATCAGACACCTTGGTTACAGCGGCCCAGATACGTGGCTAAGCTTATGGTCTCGAGCGGATAAGAGCTATTGCACCCTTCACCCGTGACGTATGTATGCACCGAGTAAATAAGTTAGAACGAAAACAGGTGAAGATTGCAATATTTAATGCGCTCAACGCTCCGTTATTTATGCTTTTTTGCGACATGATTATACGCTACTGTAAGCGATTATTAATTACTGAAATGATTATTAATTATTAATTGCTATTAATCTCGCTTTATTTACTGCTTTAGCGAAAACTTTAATAAATCGTGAATTCATTAACTCTATAAAAAAAATGAAAGTAACGCGTTAGTTGAATTACATTGCAACAAGTGACGAATTGCATGAATAAAATATCAGCCTCGTATGTAAAGCAACATCGTAGTAAAATGCAAATGAACTGTGATGAAGAAAATTCCTTATAATGGATAAATAAAAATTTGCGCAATAATCCCAGTTTTATTGAACTCACTAAATGCGTTCCAGGTATAATTTACGGTTTGCCGTGAAAACGCGGCGATAAAGCTCGAGACTTAAGGTCGAGATTATAAAGTCCCTCGCGGCCGAAAAACGTCTCCCTATCGGCTTCCATAATTCATGAAGCGCTCATATAACTAGTACACTTTAGCGAAGCGTGTCCCTTCTTCAGCGCCGGCTGAATAAACTCACCCGCGGCTCTCCGGTTTTATCGCGTCATCCTGCCTTCCTACGCCGGCGGCGGCGATGACGGGTTAATCAGAGTGCGGATGACGAACCCGAGGCGCTGAAGGAGCGCACGGATAGTCCGTGAGGCAGCGCTCAAAACAGGTTTCGCCGCGCCACTGGCCAAATCGAGATAGCGCGACGCGGATAAAGACGCGCGCGAGGCGCGGGGCGTGTCCGCGCTCCGTGCCTTCTTCTTTCTTTCTTTTCTTTTTCTTTTTTTACCTTAGTGATTTATATGGAAAAGCTGCTGCCGCGACTGCGAGGGAGCCGGCGCGTCGTCTTTTTCCGCGAGCGGCGCGCTTTTTGAGGCTACTCGCGGCGGCGCTGAGCCATGATCCGGGTGCACGATTGACTGTTAAGGCCCGCGCTTGTACCGGTTAGAGGCTCAATAGGTTAATTAGAAGAGGCTCTCGTTCGATGCTTCGCGTGCGCGAGCGCCTGCTTTTTATTGCTTTCTTAGCGAAGAAATGCTGCGGGTAAAACATTGCGCGTAATTCACTCGATCTTTTCGCCGACTTGCTTCCATATAGTACCTACTCGTGAATTAGCTGCTCCTTAAGTAATTGTCTTTTTGTACTTTTTTTATTCAGGTCGAATGTAATTTTAACAGTTTGTGTATTACAAATATTTTATTAGGGGAGAGCGGGGTATAGTAATGCAGCAATGTAAAAATGATATTCTTTCAAAATGCTTTATTTTCAGTGAGACTTGTTAAGAAATATGTTTCACAGCAAATGGAACATATTTAATGGGGTGGCCCACTATGCCCCGAAGGTTCACATTGCCCCACGGCCCGCTATGCCCCGCTCTCCCCTATATATTCCACTTGAAAGGGTCTACTGAACTTTATTGTTAACATATTAAATTTATTTCTAGCAGAGGTTTTTTAAATATATTTATAAATTATATATTATTTTCAGAATTAATTACGATTCAGCGAATATTGTGGAATATGCAAATAATGACTACGATTAAATAAATAAATAAATGCAGAAAGCAGACATTGATATTTAATTAATTTCCAATAACTAGCAAATATTCTATTTAAAACCTTGGTGCAATTCATCTTCGTAAAAAGGTATGTTTCCTTCAATAGTATTTCTATACTTTAATTTAACATTCCAACATTTTTTTTAATTTAATCTACGTTGGCAAGGTGCTTGTTTGTGGTTTTTAAAAGTTTTTCGACCATTGTATGCTTATGTAATGGATGGATGAATGGATGGATGGAAAAAAATGCTTAAAAAATGGATAGATTTTACAATACCATACCATAAAAATTAAAATAACATTTGTATTACTTGTGTTTCAATTTTGCCAAATTATGATTTCTTCTCATAAATGAGACAAAAATAATTTAAATTGATCAAGGTAAAAACTTGACAAATCCTAGATCACGTTTATGTTTAAATTATGCTTAAATTAATTTTATTGGCTTATGTTATACACTGCCATATCCTAGGTCACGTTTACGTTTAAATAGAATTTTATTGGCTTTCATAAAAATATACAGTCATAATACATTACTTCACATCCTAGGTCACTATTACTGTTAAATAAGTTTTTATTTTTTTATTGGCATCCATAATAATACATAGCCATAATACATCCTAGGTCATTGTTACTGTTAAATAAATTTTTATTGGCATTTATAATAATACATAACCAATCCTAGGTCATAGTAGTAAATAGTAGTAATAAATTTTTTTATTGGCAACAAAGGTGGGATCCTAGGTCATTCAAATATTAGTACAAGTGCGCCATCTGCCCACATCTTTAAAAAGTTCTGTATCTGAAGTCGATGAATAGTATAACTTTTATATCTTAGTGCGGTGTAGTAGAAATCTTACTTACCTTCAAAAGTTATATAGTTACTTATACTCTTTGAAAATAAAGCTTAAATTTGTTTTCTTAATAAAGTATTAAAAAGCAAGTATAACAAAAAAAATCATACCATGTGTTCCATTGCTTTTTCTTCGATCTCTGTCCGACTCCAATCAACTCGGAAGTTTAGTGGCTGCAGTCTGGCTTCCATTTCGCGCAGCCATTTTCTTAGACATTTCACCTCATGCTCGAAATCTGTGGGGTCAAAGATATAAATATTACGTACCAAAATAAATTTCCCATGAAGTTTAGTGCGTTAAGAAATATGCAGACAGCAAGGAATTTGAGCGTGAGTTCAAATGGCTCTAGCTTCTGCAGTTAATTATACGATCACGAGCCAAAGCAATTGCAGTGACAAAATACAGTAATAACAGACATAAAAATTTAATGAACTTAATATAAATATTTGAAAAGTGTGCAGATTCATTTATAAATAATGATACTTATAGGCTATCGTTAAAAATACATTTTCTTGTAAACTTCATTGCAATCCTAAGTATGACACTTCGTGTCTAATAAATTTAACAATATACTGTTGTAATATATTTATGGCCATAATGATAAGCTATAGCAATAGCTATATACTACTTCTCTACTATAATTTTTCTAGAAAATTTGTCCCCACATATGATACTATTGCTGCATTTAAACAAGTAAGAATTTTATTTTATTAATAAATATGTTATTTATATTAAAAATTATTCTTAATTGTTTCTGATTAGTGTCTTTTTCTATAACTGCAGATATTTTAAAAGTATCTATGAAAAATTATAGTTTAAATTGTATATTACTAGAGGATTTCGCATTGCTTCAATTATTATTGAAAGTTTAAACTTTCAATAATTTTAATCTTTTATAGTATTTGCAGCGTAAACAGTACCAAGCTATGCAATTTATTGAAAGAAAATGTCAATGAACTTTTCACATCAGTAACATACTGCAATATCATATTCATTAAAACTTTACAATTACATCTATCGATTTAGAAGGGTACAAAATAATCTCTATGTACTGCAAATTCTTAGGAATTAACAGTAATAACAAGTAATTTAATCAGAAATTTAGAATTATTGAATAATTTCTGTCCCTTTCCCACTTTTGCAATTAATATATCTATAAATAATGTACAATAAATAATAAGTATAAGCCGATACACATAGTCAATTTAACAGTAAGTACATTGATAAATAAATAATACGTTGATTTGTATGAATATTAATGATATTTTTAATAGTTAATTTATTACGCGTGTCTTATTTCATACTTATTTTCGTACAAACGCGTATTTTTAATTATAGCAAACACATGAAAAAGAAAAATTTCAAAAGATGTTACCATTGTTTACTAGGGTCGGCATAGTCTTTTTGTAAATTGTTTAATTGCTCTGGTATATTGCAATATGTTATTGATAATAATTAACGCAATGATATAAAAGCTCAGAATACGCCAATGATGAGTTTCACAGTTTTTATTATGTAGTTGAAATTAATGTTTCCGATATGAGAACACCGTCTTTTTCGTTCTGAAAGTCCTTTAATTTAGTCAACGTTTAAAGTGAATTGATCAGTCTATCAAAAGATTAAAACCTAGACGAGGATGAATAAATGATTGAGATGCTCGTGTAAAATTCACAATAAATATTTTTGTTACTTTAACCAGTTGTCTGTAAATATTTTATAACTTTAAGATCTCGAATGTTTGTCGTGACACACTAAGAAGCCTAGAGGTTGCGGCATTGCCGCATTTCCGATAATCATTAATAAGCGACTATTAGTTATTTGTGATTATCCTTTAATTTACGTTTACAAAAACCTTATGAAAGATGACAGGTAGAATATTTAGTTCTTAACCTTGGCAAAGTTAGTAAATATCCTTGGTACTAAAAATTTAATGTACCTTTATATAGTTCAAATTATAAAATATAGTTCAAACTTAAAGTATTATTAGCTTCTCACTGTTTTAATTTGCTTAAATTTTCTTTAAACCGACAAATTCGTTTGCGAAAAAAGATTTACCTGCAGAAACATCTTGGTTATCAAGTTCGTCAGGTCTCTGTATTGGTGCCATTATCTGTTCAACAAGATCCCACTTGGCATTTAGATGGTCAACTCGCCAAGAAACTTCTTCTTTTAAAGAAGGAGCTCGAGCCATTAATTTCTCTGCTTGCTCATTGAACAATCGTCTGCGGTAGGCCTTGCGACGTAGCTCCTCTGTGTGAGCCTAAAAATTTCAATATTCAATTAATATAACTTGATATTTTATAAAAGCATCGTTTGTTAATAAAGAGATGGAGATTGGACTGTACACCTTAATATTACTAAAGCAAAAAATAACGATTTTTTGTTAAGTCTTATATTTTAAGTGACATCCATTTAACTGACTGATATCATGTAACTTCTATTACTTTGATTCCTTTTTCGAAAACAATTTTTTACAGAAAGTTTTTAATGTAAAACCATTTAGAAAAGTATAAGTTTCTGAGCCGTTATCAAACGTTATCAATCAGTTTTTATTTATAGCCAAAAAATTTTATATGCATTTTGTTTCGGATATATTTTTTAGAATCGGTGAAAGTTGCTGATCATTACAATTTTATCTGAGAGCCTTGAAATGTTTGCACATCATTTTAAACTACATATTTTGTCTCCAATATGTTCTCACATTTCGCTATTGCACTGCCAAAATTGCTTCGTAGTCATTTTGTACAGATTTGTTTTCAAAAGAAGGCTTTAAGTTTATATTAAACAAAAAAATGTCTAAACCTTGAATTTAATAGTCATTTTTATCGAAAATTTCATGCATCAATGAGCTTCTCGTTAGTTGAATTATATTCTTGAAATAATAATTATACAAGTTGATTTAAAATATATTAAATAAAGCTTTACAAGTAAAATTACTTTTCACTTAAGAAAAAAATATTGAAAATAAACTTTACTATATTATATCCGAGGTATATCCGTCCTTCTTAGGATTATTTTCAAAACTTTATTGGAGTCTCGTTTGATACAAGATGCAATTTGTATATTTTTAAACCTCTTTCTAATTTACAATCCTGATCTTGGAATATTAAATTGCATGACTTTTGATACAGAGATGCATTCTTTGATGACTAGAAAATGTGCTAAATTTTATTTTACATAGAGCAGCGTAGATGTTTAATTTGATAAACCATAAAATAACCGATTTAAATTTTCTTGAAGTTTAAACATACCGCGCGAAGACTTTTATCCAACAGATTTTCTTCCTTAGAGTAAACTAGTTCTTGAAGAACTCGTAACCACGAGTAAAGCTCAGAGAACTGACAACCGACTTCTTTTAATCCCCAGGAGACTGTAGAGACATCACCTTCATCCCAAGCTAATTCACCACTAGCTTCCTGTTGAAATAAAATATAAAAATTATTACTTTTTCAACTACAAATAAGTCGTTTATCATTTTTTATTTTGAGGTACATTATTTATCATTTTCTTTTCTTTTCTCCAAATTTTTATTACCATTTTATTTATTTTAAGTTTCTGTTACCTTACAAGTGTCGATGAGATTTGTATCCATGATGTAATCATAATTAGTACGTATAGCAGCCCAAAAATCATCTTTGCTATCTTCGGCGTTCAACCAGCTTTTGACGTTTTGCTCTTGCATTGGTTCTTTCCTGTGGACATTAAGCAAAATAATTATTAACTGAACAATATTTAATTTTCCCAATTAACTTACTAATTTTAGAATAAATAAAACTCTACATTGTAAAAATAAAGGGGCTTTACCTTTTCTTAGTAAGGCTATTGTATGGTCGGTCCATCCTGATCCTCGCGTGCTCTGCTCTCTCTAGGCTACCGCTAGAGGGCTGCAGCGAGGACAGCGAGAAGCTCATCTTCATTTTTGCGGCCTGCAATGAGAAAATCTGTAATTACTATATTGTAGTGTTGAATTCGAATAATGGCTGTGAGCCTAATAATTCGAAATTGCGATGCTTCGAGATTCGAGAAAACCGTGCCCGACAAAAGGTTCGCTTAGCGCATCGCCGTGCCACGCGATTCTCACGATTATTAAAGAAATCAGAAGAAGGAAGTGTATTCACCAGCTAGCACCTCGTCATCGTTAATGCCTCCAATTACTGATAGTTGCGCGTGTGTTAGTCCGCGATTCATGTTACAAATTATGTATACGATCCGTATACATAAACGGCCGCACGCTCATCAAAAGTCAGCTCGTTAATAAACATCAACTTAAGAAGGATTCCAAGTGGCATCCGTTGCAAATATTACCTAATTAGACTCTTAATTAAGAGGTGCCATTCGTGTATATTTTTTACGCATTCCCTTCTAATGAATGAATAACTTAGTGATTTAAGAAAAACAATTGGGCATAACGTAATTGTTACATAGTGAAAGAACTCAACTGAAAGCTCCAACAAATTTGAAAACCTAGTATTACACGCACATTTTCTTTATTTACAGCGAATCAAATTCCATATCTGATCAATTTTTCACTTTGCAATATAAATGCGTATTTTCAGCCGCGACACGGCGATCCGACTGAAATAACGCTCGAGGCATATCGTTTCGCAGTGGTTCACCGCAATCGCGGTGGATCTCAGCATTTACCGGGTGAAAAATGAACGTAGAGAAGAAAAACCAAGGAACACGATGTCACGAAAGCTGTTTCTTCCGAAATGAGCGTCGAGAGGAAGTCTCTCCGATCTCATTCGAGAGCGCATCCACTTCTCCGACTCGGCAGGTCGAACGCACTTGTGAAATCGGCGAGCCCAACCACGGCGGTATCTCTTTTTTTCCCGTCGTTTCGCCGTCGGATTCTTTCCGATGGATATTTCAGTATCCATTGGAACTCGCCGGAACTGAGGGGGGTGCAGAATGACGCGCGAAGAATCGAAGAGGAAAGAAGTACGCACCGCGCGTCTACAGGTGACTCACAAGCGTGAATGCAACCACCTAATTGCAGCGTCGTGTTCCCCTAACGAGGACAATGCTTGATGTTAGACGCCACATTCACGTGTTATCATAGCACACAATGCTGTTTGCTCTCGCCGTATCGCACCGAAGAGCATCGCTTTCCTTTTTAGCTTCAGTTTAATGCCCGGCGTGGAAGATGCACTTGCGCGAGCGGAATGAGATATGAGGTAAACTGAATTCCCGAGATAAAAGATGCGTTAAATTTTGTAAGATTACCTTTTAGGGTAAAAGTTCTGAATTGCGTAATACGAGTGACCCAGTATTTGTAAATATATAAAAGACATTTGTTAAAATCCATTTAGTAAAAAGAAGTATCAATGCGAACAAGTGAAAGTCTTTTTAAATCAGATTATACTTATTTTTATTAGCTGTATATGAGTATACCAGAAAAAGTTTATGCTCCTCATTGTCATGTTATTCTTGAATATGGCTTCATGAAGACATGCAGCTATCAGTACCGCAAAAACACTTGAAAATATTTTTCAATGTTAAGCGTTTGACATGTGATTAGCAAAAAAAAAGTTAATGGAAAATAGCATTAGCGGAAGTCGTTTAGATGTTCAATGCTTTACGAAAAGAGATAGAAAATAATTTATGAATAATAAAACTCTTAACCCAAAAGGTTAAATTACAGTATTTCGAAAATCTTATCAAGAATCCAATCCCCAGTCGGATATTACGAAGAATTTAACTGTATTCCGTGCGATTCCCAAGCCGTGAATGTCATTAAAACCCACAGCGTGGAAGAGAAAAAAAAAGCATAGTGAAGATATAAATTACACCTGAGATGGCAAACAGTACCGTAAAAGAATTATGACCCTGCGGCTAAGTAAACAGTAAAAAAAAAAAAAAAAATCCCCCAAAGCGAAAACAATAAGCTTCTCGGAGCGCGCATCGCGTTAAAATCCAGCCAGCCATTGTGCGCGGACACCTAATCTCCAAGTATAAAACGCACGGGGCCCCGCGAGAGAAATGCAAGCCTCGCGAAAACGAGAGAAGGCCACGCGCAAAAGTATACGAAAGAAGAGGAAGAAAAGGGGGACTCGAATAACGAGAGCCGCGGCAGTGTCACCGCGAGGAAAACGCCGGGGGGAAAAGCGATAGCGACTTCCTCGGGATGGGCCAGGCAAGGACGCCTCCCCCGAGGGGGGAAGACGCGCCTCCGCCGTCCAGATGGCGGACGTATCGAATTGTCGGCCTTGCGCCGAGTTTTACGCTCTTTTTACCCGCGCAGCACCTTGCGGATCTCTCCCCACCGGCTGCGCCGGCCGTGCAATTATTGCATATACGTACACGTCACTTCGCGAGCGCCGCTCGAGCACGGCACTTTCGACCGAATTTCGTTTTGGCGCGAACGGCTGAGTCAGCGCTCGGGAGATCGGTCGGGGTTTGATGGATATATAGGGGAAGTGTACGGCTGTTACCATAACAACGATCGATTTGCACGCGCGCAAGGGAAATCCTGTAAAGAATTTGTACTACTTAGTATCACTCGAGGGATTTGAATTTCAAATTGACCGACGCATTTGTTTTAGGAGTTTGGAAAAATTAATTTCGTTATCGGATTTGTAATGTTCAATATTTGTTTACCCGACGTTTCTAATTGCAATAAATGAAGGCTATCAATTTGAGCTATTCATTTATGGGCATAGATGCTTTAAACGGCGTGTAATAAATTAGGTTTTTAAAGAAAGCAGAATAAATTATTTATCACTGTTTATACTTTTTTAAGCATAAAATATTCTTATATTTGTTACGTAAAATTCTTATAAGCTACTCACATTAGTTACATCTTTTATAAAATTCTGGTTTAAAATGTTTCAATGAAATTAATGTTGTAAAGTGAAACATTAATTTAAATATAAGTGAGTGTTGAGTCGAGACTATACGCTGGAGAGAATTTATTTGATTAGTAATCTTGGTACCAAGTAACATGTTGCAAAAAAATCCTGTAGTTTTTAAAAATTATTCACGAAGTTTGATTTTTTTCTTAGTCTAATACTCTGCCACAACATTTCCATTCTAAATTTTAATTTTGTAAAAACTGTGGATGAGTTTATGCGTAAAATGTCCAAAATTATTAAGATTTATATTAAAAAGTATTCCTTTGAATATTAGTGAAGACGAATTTACGATATGTCCCTTATGATTTACGTAAATAGTTCTTTTTTTTTCAATATTTTTTCTCTGAAAATTTATTTTTAATAAATATAAAATCAATTTTTTTATCTTGGGATTAGGACTTTGCCTCTAGGTATAATTGCACACTATATGTATACTACCTGAGCTTTTTTCTCCTTTTTTTCATCGTAACCAATTTATTATAAACATAATAAACGGAATCAAATTGGATTGATTAGTTACATGTTTTAGTTTCAATTACCAGTAACCGGATAGGAGAGGCCATAGAGACTTCCTTATTGGTATTGCTTACAATAATTTTATTCTTATGATATACTTTTTTACAAAGTTATAATTGAATTGACAGTTTCATTAGAGATGTTCTCTATTTCCATCCACGCGAGGATGTACTACTCGTTTATTGAATACGACATGAACGCGCTGTCGAGAATACGCATAATTTTTTTATTTAAAGTATAAGTGATCTAGAGTTTAAAGAGTTCATAAACGTTACCGCACTTTAAATATAGAACGGTAACGGCCTCCATAAACCTGTAGGCAATAAAAATTAAAAAATCTCGCAAAATAAAATAATTTATTGTGAAATTAATTTACGTTATAATGTTTCGTAATTACATAAACGTAAACTTGTATCACATATTATTAATATCAAACGATTTTTATATCTATACCTGTGCAAACTTTTTTTATTTCTGGTACCGGTACCGTATACAGAAATTAAATAGATATGAAACATTATTATGACCCGAATATTACATGTATCAAATCGCACTTACACGCGACGAAATAAACAATCAATTGATTAACAGCGGAATATTCAATCGCACAATGAATCTCCGATCCTTTCGCTAATTTGGAATTCGCTCGCAGTTTTATAAAAGTTTAAGGAAGAAAGCCCGTGCATTTTAAAACTGATACTTTCCACCTAAAAAGTTTGCTAGATTTCGACAATGTGTTACGTATTCCCGTGCGATGCCTGCACGCCTACCGATTCGACGTCTGTACTCAAATTTCATGTGGGTTCCCCACGAAGACCGGTCGTTCGTTAAATAAAATGAGGAATGTTTCGAGAAAAAAAATCCACTTTCCATGCGTAGCCAGCCCGGCGATCAAATTATTCAGCACGAGAGTCACACTCGCGATGACGCATTTTTCACCTGGCTTAATCCCGTACGCCATCGGCATCTAAGCTCGTCGCCGGGAGAGGAAGCGACGGAGACGGCGACACTCGCCGTAGAAAGAGAAAGAGAGAGAGAAAAAAAAGAAGCGAACTATACCAAGAATCCCCGGCGCTCGCGATGCTTCATTTCATAGCGTCGCGCTTATCGCATTCCCGATTCCACTAACCTTGGGTGTATATACCTGTGCGCGCGTACGCGGCGCGCCTCGGCTGAAAAAGGCAAATGTACGAGAGGAAAAAAAAAGCGAGGAGAGAGAAGCGAGCGAGGAAAAACGAAAGGTCGGATTCGCGACGGCGTGCAGCGCGTGTACGATGTGTGCGAAGGCAACGTAACCGCCGTTGGGCAACGGTCGCCGCGCGCCCGAAAGTCGCGCTGGAGAACGCGAAAACGAACTCGTTTCCTTTTCTTCGCGCTCTTGCCTTCTTTCATGTTTTTTTTTTCTCTTTTCGTTCCCGTCTTCCTTCTCGGACGCGGCGAGCGCGCCGAGAGAGAGAGGCAGGCCGCGTCGCCTTTTCACGGGAGGAACGGCTCGCGGGACCGTTACGCAGGGAAAAGCAGCCGGGCGCCGCCGGGAGAAACGAGAGACGAAGGAGGAGGAGGAGGAAAAAAAGGGGAACAGTGCACACCGGCTTTTGACTGGCCGCGAGAGAGTGGGAGTCGAGCGAGACGAGATGTCCGGAAAAAAAAAGAAAAGAAAAAAAGAGCAGAATCTCATTGTCGTTTGTATAGCTTCCGGGACCCGTGCGTTCGGAATGTTAATGTTTCTGCGGGGCTTCCAGGATTATCCGGTGTGTGCTCGAGCGAAGGAGCACAGTAGGTCTCGTTTCGCCGGACCGACGCTTCATTTGCCGCGACTGCGCGCCGGCGGTGCATTCAGGTTCGCCGGGTTCGATATTGAAATTGGTTCAGCCCGAGATGTTGGCCGACGTTCATTAGGTCGACCTTTTCTTTTTTTTCCGAGTGGGATGAAAGAAAGTTCACGATGTGATACCCGTGCGTCAAAAACTGGCCGAGGATATTAGCCGATTTTTATCCCTTCGATGAGTGAGAGTGAACTTTCATCCTAATGGACCAGAGAAACGATTATTAAAATAAATGTTTTCCTCACGATTATTTAAATATTCTTTTTCGTTGTGAATTTATTTACTGTATAAGTATACTAATTAAACAATTAAGGTGGACAACATATTTTATTATAGTTTTTCAGATTAAATGACATAGCCTGATGCAGTGATTAATGGGGTTGTACAGAGTTAATTGACAAATATTGATTATTTTTATTAACTATTAAGATCTCTATAAAAATTAATGTAATTTCGATTCCTCGACGGCCATGTTTTAGCGCTTACTCTGACCGCAGAGGATATTTTCTTACTCAATAATCAATGAAATGAGTCATTAAACATTCATCAGTTTCTAAGTATTGGAATAGTATTCGTATTATAGATTACTTATAGTACGCACCTATATCTTTATATTTAATGAAAATTAAGTATTAATATAATTTGTAAATTGTATTATATAAAGTTTATTAAAAACGAATAGAAATATATGTTGATTACAAATATTTTTAGTGATTCATTATTTACGGGGTCATGTAAAATTGTTTTAAAAAGTAAGTAAAATTAAAAAAAAAAAATTAAAAAATTAAAATTAAAATTAAATTAATTTTTTCTTTAAAATAGTGAATGGAAGATGTTCAAATTTCGAAATTAAAGTTGATGCGCTTTCATGATCGGTATACATGATTTTATCACCGTAAAGAAATATTACTCAAAATTACATAATAAATTTTCTATTCTTTATGATTTTTATCGTATTGCTACGATCAAACAAGAATAATTAAAATTTGCTCTTTGGGATACGGTAACTTCCTTAGTTTAGAGCAACGAACGCAAACATAACTATACTCTCTTTTTTTTTCAAATTCTGATGAACGTTTTTGCAAAATCATTTTTATAATCTCAAAAAATAGCATCAAATAGCTATTTGATCAATAAATGAATGAATTAACATTCTTTGACTTGAATAAATTTGTATCTTTTATGTAATCTTGTGACAAAATTAGTCAACTATATAATTTCAACTATATAATATTCGATTTAAGTGATGCGCTTTGAATTTATGGAATGTTGAATTATTCAAAACTAAATTTGAATTTAAACTTTATTTGATTGATGATTTTAAAATAGTCCCAAGAAGAAAAACAATAATATTTTCGGTTTGTTATTAGGGTGTTTAACTCTGAAATGTATATTCTTTACACGGAAATAAAACAACTAAATTAAGGATATTTCATGAATAATAAAATTCGATGGCACACATTTGAGACTATGAAGTGTCACGGTGCATTTAAATACTTAATAACAGTAGTCACGTGACGCAACAGTCAAATTCATCTATCGAATGTTTTGATGTCACCGCGTAACAACTTTATATACTTTCACAACTAATTACTTTAAGGAATGTATAATGAATGTAAAATGATTCGATAAAAATGTTTCCAGATACAGTCGGTAAAATATCGACTCATTTCAAATTGGTTATCAGATGCATTCGCCTGGAAAAGTAAAAATCAATTTCATCCATCCTTGCGTTTTAAATAATTCAGAGTGTCCAAAAAGTTCCCGAACGAAATCTTATTTTTCAAGTTACCGAACCGTACTGGAACCTTGAGTACTCTCACAAATCAACAGACACGTTGACGACAGTTTTTTTTTTCTAAAATAACGACAGGCTGCAGGCAAAAGCGTTTCACAAAAAGAAAAGAGAAATTTCGTACTGATTTTTCACGAAGAATTATCTATTCCGCAGCCGCAGCAGTAGCCGGCCGTACGCGCGTTAAACGATTTCCCTTCGCAAAATTCAAAGTGCCCGAGTGTCGTCGCCGGCCGCGTCGAGCTATTTTCCGCGCCGAGCCTCGGGGGCCCGAGGATTTTGCGCCCGGGGGCAATTTTAGCCCCAAAATTTTTACGCATCTCCCGATGTACGCGGCGAGAGTCTTCGATCGGCGACTCGTGTGCGGCGCGCGCGCGAAAGTCTGCGGTCGCCGGCTGCAGCGGCGCGAAGTGCGCGCGCTCGAAAGTGCACTCTCTCGCGCTGCGGGCGCCCGCTAAATATAAACCCGGCGGCGCCCGACGGCCACGACGAGCACCACGACGCCCGGCACGGCTATGTTTATCTGCCGCGCGAAGGGTCGCGCCGGCGGTCCTGGGGAGGGCCGCGCGCACCGCCAAGGGGACGGACGCGCACGTGCACCGGGCCGCTAATCGTCGCGCCCCCCCGCATTCCCCGCGGAAAATTTGGATTCGCCGTGCGTTGAACCGGCGTCAGGCGCACGCACCGCACCGGCCGTTCTCCGCTCGGAGTTTTGCCAATTATTCGGGGCTTTGAACTAACGGCTCGGGCGATAAATTTTCATTTCTTTATCTCCTTGCAACGCAGCTTTATCTACTTCTGCGTAATCCGGCGTGCCGTTTGATAGCGATTTAAGACTTGGACATTATATTTATAGTTGTTTACGCTCGAGGAGAGTGAATGTTGTAACATTTTTTAGGGATTGTCATATTATTTTGTATGTCAAATTGTTTTTATCTGCGTGGCTTCCGCGTGCAAGGATTAGCTCTATTTTTCATGTTTTAGATGAATGTAGGTTTGCATTGAAATTTAAGATTGAATTGCGAAAGTTTATAGATCATGTTTATTTATTCTTCTATCTAAAAAGCTGTGGCAAATTTTTTCATTCTTCAGAATCTAGTTGGTGACCGTTCATGGCGGTGTCGCGTTGAAAATCTGTTCTTGGCATAATGACTCAAGTGCACCTTTTCGCTTTTTAGCAATGATTACATTGTTAAAAAGTTTAAAAGATTAAGTTTATAAAAATTTGAAATTTGAAAGATTATTGCCACAACTACATATAAAATCAGAAAAGCATTATATATAATTTTATAGAACAACAATAATTAAAGGCAATTTGTTAATATTTGGTGGGTAAGGCATCACTATAAGAAGTGAAATCCGGTGTTAACTCAATTTTCAAAAAAATGATTCTGTCCTTATACAGGGTGGCCTCAGAATTATTAATTTTGCAATGACATGTAAAAAGCTTGCATCAAACATTCAGATAATCTAAACTGTTATTTAAAGATTTAACAACACAATAAATATTGGAAAATATCTTTACAGAAAAGAAGTACTACTCTACAGATGGTTTTAAGTGACGAATGGCCTAAATTACGTGACATTTAACATACTAATCATTAAACTTTTTCCAGGTACAAACAGAATAAAAAAGTTTATTACTGTACATTTGTTTTTATTCACGTTGATCCGCGTGATATATATCTGCAAGCGTACAGTAGGTTGAAGTTACAAAAAACGCATTTTTTTATTCAATATATAAATTTCTTTATGTAACGTTAAAAAAAAGCAAATTATACTTTGAATAATGTTCTACTTTACCGCCAATTAAAAGCATTAAATTAAAATGCCTCTTCAATTAGGTTAGTCATATTATAGTGAATCGAACTCTTAGATGTTAAGTGTTCTCCGTGATTTAAGCACTTGAACTATAGTGAGATCTTCCACTTTTACCCATACCAAAACAAATATAACAAGTATAAAAATAGAACGGTTGAGGGGAAATAACGTGCATCATCTAATGCACGTGTCAAAGCAATATATGAATGATGCTTTTAAAATTTAATTTAGCTTTGTTAAAATTATCTGTATTATTTTCGTAAAAATCTGTTAGTTTGTAACTCACATTACTGTTGTAAGTACAAAATAATTCCAATAATAGATGGCAATTGTTGCACTGACAATACTCAAGATAATTTCTAGATAATACAGATGATTTTTATGTGTGATTAGGATAAAATTATGACTTAATATGTGTTTTTTAAAAAAGGCAATTGCCAACGTGCGGATAATTGTCTCGTACTGTCATTAAAATCAAGATTGCAAGCGTTTATATCTCCACAGTTTCAGCTGTTAATTGCGCAGGCGAAAACACGATCATTACAGCCTTGTTTACACCTTGTCAATATCTGAACCATGCTTACATTTGTATTTGTACTTGCAATTAATTAGCGATCAATGAAATTTCGAATGACTCAATGTCGACTCCAGTATAAATAATAACGACGATCTGGAAAACTTATCAGTCAAAAGTAGCATTTTTCAAAACGTAGTAAAACTTTGTGACATAACTGTAGATTTCTTCACTGACCTCGTGCATACATTTAAAAATAGTCGCTTTCATGATTGAATTATCGAGATACGTAAGGTAAATAAGAAGCGTGCACAGTGTTTCACACGACTTCTTTCCCGGCGCTGAAAACAGCGCGAAGACACGAAATGACAATCGAGCGTCGCCAGTTCATCCCGGGCCCATTACGAAAGCCAAATTGAATTATAATCCGCTGCAGGCCTAATCCACCGCAAGGAAGCAAGAGGATGAAACGCAATTTCTGCTGGAAAGTTTCAATTTCCATCGCGGGCAGCGGACACAAATCGGTACGGAGGCGGAAGAGGCGAGAGGAAAAAGAAAAGTTGGTGAAACAAAATTGAGTCTGCTCCCGCTCCCGAAGGAGAACAGGCGACTCATCTTGACCTCCAAATTACGACTTGGATCCCGCGCGCGTCGCAGCATCATCGCGAGCGCACACGAGCGAAGACGGCCTCTCGTCCTGCCACATTCTCCCCGTAATGGCTTCATTAAACGATGACACGCCTAAAGGTGCAGGATGAAATTAACATGACCGCGGCCGCTCGGGAGACAGGGGGAATCTTCGCTTTTCAAGTGTAGCCATCGAGGCGAAAACGGGGCGCAAAGAAAAGAGAGAAAGAGCCGCAAGGCACCTGCGGCTTCGAGTACACGAGAACCAACACACGGCCGCGAACGCGAGCGCGCGTTTGTGTGCGCTGGCAAGGGTACAGGCACGAACCGAGGCGTACGCAACATGCATCGCGCAGCGAGAAAGAAGGGACGTCGGATCGAAGCTCCGAAACGCAGCGGGCACGACCCGGGGCTAGCAGGAGGTTCCCCGCTGCGAAAGGGGAGTCCGATTCGCGCGGGGGGAAAGACTCCCACGGCGATCGAGGCGAGAAGCAGTGCGCCACGAAACCGCAAGGTCCTTGGACGTCGCAGCCGCTCGACTCTCGCGCTGGGCGCCTCGGCGCTCCCACGGGGCCCGAAAAGCTGCTCCGCCGCGTCCGGTGCACCCGCGCGGGGCAGCAGTACGCCATTCCAGGTGTGCGCGCGCGCTCGCTCCGAAAAGCCGCCCAGCGGGCCCCGGGCTACTACTCACTCGCGTTGCGCTCGACTCCTGCTGGCTGCGGCTCCGGGCGCTCAGTCCTGGCGGGGGCGGCCCTCGGCTGCGGGCTGCGGCCGCCGACGCGGCTCGCGCTCCTGCACTCCCTGCCGCGACATAACCTTGCGCCGCGCACCTGGCCCGGATGCACCTCACTCGCGCACGACGACTTCCCGCACGATCGGCCCCCACCGGCCGTGACCGAGTTCCCTCCGGGCGTCGCGCGCCCCCCAGCACTGCACTTGTCGCTCGCCTCCGCTGTGCGCACGGGCTGCGTGTGTGCCCGCGAGTCGTCCACGACGACGGCGAAGCGCGGCTCTAGCGCTGCTGCTCTCCGCCGAGGCGGACTGGCTTCCTTCTCTCTCTATCGCTAGCTCGCGCCGTGCCTGGCGGGGCACTCGGCGCGGGGGGCGGGGGGAGGGTGTATGCAGCTCACGCACGCCAGCCGGGAGGGGATGGGCTGCGTGCGTGAGGGCCGAGCGCGCCGGATCGCGGCTGTGTGCGCGGGCCGCTCGCTCGGTGCGGGCATCGCCGCGCCGCCAGGGGAGCGCGCAGGTAAGCGAGCGGCGCGATCGCTCACCTGCGCCTGCGCCCGCTCGAGGCCGCTGGAGAGCTCGCCGGCCCGGCAGAGCTGCCAACTCGAGATCTGAATGAACGAGCAGGCCAGACGCGAGGCGCGCCCGCTAACCGATTTGCTTCATCGTGATGGGGGGATTTTTAACGATTTTGCGGGGGCGGGTTGCTCCAAAATTCATTTGCGATACATTTGTTGGAAGGAGCTGGTGTACTTAAAACTAGTTAACATGCGTTCTTGTTTCGTCGTACATTGCGTGTGCAAGTCAATCGAATTCAATGTGAAATTAAAATGTACCTAATCTGCCAGTCGGTGGACTACTCCAAGGTAATTGACAAAAATGGATTTTACCATCCACTTGCGGGGTACGTAGTTCCGATTTGACCAATCAAATTTGTCAAAATTTTATAAAAAATATTTAGAGATAGACAAAATATTTTATTCTGCAATTAGAGTTATTAATGGAAATTGTGTTAAAAAAATAAATAGCAACTTATTACATATTTTTATTTACAGCAATCAATTACTTCTTAAACGTTTCATTACTACTATCAGATTACTATCAGAGTATATAATAAATATTATATATATACACAAATGTAGACTTATGTTTCAATTTCATTACTCGCAGCATATAATCAATTCATTAAAATTGTTGAACAGCTTCTAAGTTGGTACTTGTAAAGTAATGTAAAGCGGGAGTGCTTAAAGTATCCAATATGATGTAAAAGTTTATCAAAAATTAATTTTCTATTATCAATTCAATAATACGAAATAGTAATAAATATGATGCAATACGATAAAATATTTTCGCGGATTTAATCGCAAACAAAAGTAAGACTAAAACTACTGCGCACAGTCAAGCTGCAGCCACCGATATGACTATAAAGTAAAAGGTGTTGCAGTTGCTCAGGCGACTTATTATAGCCGTTCAAATATTTTATACTTAAAATAACAATATGTTTACGACCAAATACCGCTACTTAAACGGTATATTTTTTTACCAAGTGCTAATTGTTGCTGAGTTTATACTAAATTCATGCAAGCCCTATTGCTCCAAAACCGAATTATTCGAGGTAATTCACAATAAAAAAATATCTGTTAACATAAAAAATAATTTTTTTAAATACTTATCTGTTTTGCACATTTAGCACTGCAAAAAAATTAAAATTCTCTAATTTACAGTGATAAGAGCGCAATTGTTTTGATATTAGTGAAATTTTATCTTTGCGTTTAATTTCGAAATTTTCCAATTTAAAATAATCAATGACCAAATTTTTATATGTTAAACAAAATACATATTTTTATTGGGCAACTTCTTATATCAACGTTATAACGTACATATGTATTATTTGCTGTTGTAAAAATTTAAATTGAATCTTTAGTACGATTGATTATTCGCAAAAATTTATAATAAAAATACTTTTAGTCTTTTGATAAAGATCAAATAATAATGGTGTTCGTGTTATGAACATGTCAATTGTAAAGACAAAGGATGCATGTAACATGTCAAATTTTGATGTCAACATAAAGTGTACCATGCATGGGAAAACAGGCGTGAACCAATAACCATAACGGGACTAGAAACGGTCGATTCTCACCTACATTTGCTAATATTCATTGACGTTGACGTTTTAATCTTTGTATTAATTAATTAATTAATTTCTGACCATTTAATAACTAATTGAATTGAATTTTAAAATAATAAAGTTAATAATTTTTACCAAAAATATTTTAAAACAAACGTTAAGCATTATCATTTTTTTTTTAATAATTATCATTTTTAATTTTTTCATTTTTTCAACTGATTTTACTTTTTGTAAATATAGACTTCCTGGTATAAAAATAAAAAAAAAAAACGTAGGATCACGTACACCTTTCTAAGGTTCACTTATTCCCCACTCGAAGGCAGTGCACTTGTAAGCCTGCACGTCTGAGGCGCATCTCATGTAGCACTAGTCTTTATTTTCACCTCATGAGCAATATATTAAAATTAGATGATAGCTAATGAAACATTTTGGTTTTATGAGGCTGCTTTCATACATCTTTAGAATACACTCTGCATTCATTTTTTAAATTATTATCTTAAGAATATATCCAATTCAATAATATTAGAAATAATTTAATTTTATCAAACTAGAGTATTGGCATTTACATATAACTTGAATTACACTAAATATAATTATGCGATGGTGTTGTATACGGTACATAATTCAAGTGCGTAGGAAGATTGCTCATGTCTATGATTTTGATGTGATTATTTTTTGGGAGTTTTTCGCTCGAACGAAAACATGTGCTCAGAATGAAAGTCCTAACACTGCAGTAACAGTTTGCAATTTGATCTTTACTTCTATTGTCAAAAAAAGAATGAAAAGCAGTATGAAATATTGGTTATGTGAACTCTCAAGTATTTTTGATATTGTGAAACAACCAAAAAGAGAATGATGAAAATACCAAGTTAGTAACCTGCAGTATCGACAGTTTCGGTATTTTGGAAACATAAGAACGCGTAATTTGAGATTTTGTCCGCCCGAGGGGGAAAGTGAAACTCTCAAATTGCGCGTCTCAGACGCGCACCGTTTGCACTTTGAAACTCCAAAATTTTCGATAGTACAGTTCGCTCTGGTTTTTGCTCCTCGCAACACAAAAATAGGGTACTAGATGCAATTTAGGTGGGGTTTTCAATTAATTTTAAATTTCATACATTTTAAATTTTAAAAGTGACGATCTTATTTAAAAGTGATTGTGAAGTGTCGGATATCGTAAAGGAGCGATCAGTTCCGTCGGCACACGAGTGACGTTGCTTCGGTGTGCATTGTGCAGTTGTTAAATGCAGTTATAAAAAGGCTGTGCAAGCAGTTAAAAGAAACCGTCATTAGTTGAAATTACTAACTTCATAGGTACTCGGATGTTTTGGGTTTTTATTAAGACCTATTTCTACATACTTCACCTTACTTTTTTGGCATTAATAAAAAATGTTTTGCACTTAAAGTATTCCATTGCAATTGACTTATTTTATTATACTTAGAAGTGAAATTTGTCTTCAACTGCCTGGAGCAACTGTCAGTAGGAGACACGCGTAACACATAGCCTGCCATCATCTATATTTTCCTCTTTTTATTCCTATTCCTCCTCCCTGGTCATTCAAAAGTGATATTTGACTTCAACTGGAAGGAACAAGTGTCGGGAGATTCTCTCATTAAATATCCCGAATTCCCAATCTTTGTTCTTCACTCTTATTCGTATTTCTATTCCTACTCCTCTTTCCACCATCCTTCCAGCCTATGAACCCTTCCCCTTCACCCCCAACCTATTTTTAACCATCTCTCTCCTATCGCTCATTATCTGCCAAGGAGCAAATGGTAGCTCGATGGTGCTCCTCGTGTTATAGAATCCGCATATACTTTATTTCCGTTCACCATTTTCAGGCCCTTTGTATATCACAGCTATAGGCAACGGGATCTCATCTTTAGATGGTTCCAATCCTGGGAAGTACACCGTCTGAAGGCAATGCAGCGCCTCCTTACCATCAGTAGCGCACTTCTTGAGCGGTTTCCTTCGTTAGGACTGGATCACGTTTAACCTCGCTGTCTCCTTTGTGCTATCCAGTTCCTCGCAATAATGCTTCCAGTCAATAATGAGATTCGTCCCTTAAATAACTACGTTTTCTCTAGATATTTCCAACTTCGTCGGATCTTTCTTTTCTTCCATTTATTAAAAAGATGATAAGTTAGTATAGTTGTTGAAGGGGATGTAGTTTTGATGGCAATTTAGCCAGAACAATATACATATAGCGGTTCTACTATGAGGAAAATAAATACAAGCGATTTTGTTACAGTGTCTTTTTATTTAAATCTACAGTAAAAAGATAAAAATGAAAAATACCAAAATAATTTATTAAAGCAGATTTACAAAAATCATTGCACGATATGAAAAATTAACTTTAAACTTTTCTGTTAAATTGATTATATTGTATTTTGAACAATGAAAGCTGAGTAATACAAAATTTTCACATGTTCATGAGTCTTCTCGTACGTAATATTGCTATCATTTTACTTAAAAATTCTAAGTACATTTTTTAAGAAAAATAGATTATTTCTCTTTCGATTTCATTAAAAATTATTATAAATTTCATTCACTACGTACTCCATCACTATCACTAGATGTAAGCTTTGCAGCAAATAAATTCAATTTAATTGTGACATATTACATTAAAAATAAAAATAGGAAATTTATTCTTAATGTACATAACTCCGAGGCATTTCCTTCCTTTCCTTTGCAAATAATTTTATATTAGAAACAGAAAATACCCTACAAAGACATTGTTTCTGTAGCTTATTGTCTTATTTAAAGCAAGCAATTATTTTTATTTAACATTTACGATATTCTATACAGCCTCTAAAATTTAAGTAGGTGATACTGAAAGATTACATTTACTGCGTCTGCTGATAGGGAAAACTGGTATACACCTGCTGACAAGTAATAAGCGCTGATTGTTAAGCTGAGCTACTTCTAAAAGGGAAATTTCTCATTTTTCGCCGCTTCCCGCTGGTGTCAGTCCGATCGCTGGATTCTCCTCGCCTGTATCTTAAACTGCTCGTAAGTGATCCAGAGCACGATGTTCCAGGAGACGAGGCGAGTGAAGCTCGGTACGAAGCCCTTGTAGAAGGCGGGCGGCCCCTCGTTCATGAACATGCGCACCGCGGCATCCAACGCCCCTTTGTACTCGCCGGGTGCGCTGTTCATGTACCGGGTCTTCACGACGTCGACGGGACTGGCCAAGAGGGTGGTGAAGAGGCCGGCCGCGACCGCAGCCGCCAGGTGGCACGGCACGCCGTCTTGCAGCATGCCCGACGTCAGAATGTTCTCCTTTATCACGTCGTAGCAGACGATCTCGGTAACATTCACTATGGCGTTCCGGGAGATGTTCGGGAAAGTACCTGAAGAAAATACGTATAGTTGAGGATGTTTTTCCTTAGCCAATTTTAAAGGAATTCATTCTTATTGTATTTTCAGAGAAGACCATGACAATCCTAATATTCTTAACGGCGAAGAAGACTTTTCTTTCAAATTGTAATATCAAATGAATTTGTTCATTGCGGTTAAGGAGACTAGGACCTTTCCTCCTTCTTTTAGCTGTGAAAAAGATGTACTTAAAAACTGATTTGTTTTTATTATTGTAAGATAATATAAATTTTATTTTTGAATATTATCGTTAAAAAAGAAACTAGTTATCTGCTGAATGTCTAATATGATTTGTTTGACAGAGTAACGGAGCTCAATGAAGTCTCGTAATCTGCAATTTTTCATAACAATGTCCTATCTACTTTACGAGGTATTTTGAAGTGCTTCAGCTGATAACAGCGACTAATTGATGAGAGTCTCAGACAGACACTAAATTTTTTGTTATCGATCGACACATTTCATAAAAGTTATCTTACATTCCTATTACAAAACGTGTATTTTATATAACAGTAGTCATAAGTTTGCGCGAACATTGATATCTATCATTGAAAGAAAACCATAAATTCGTTTACTAATAGAGTTAAAATTATACGAATAGAAGTTGCTCCTAATTAAAATTACTCTAAAGTATGTATAATGTACCGTCGTTATCGACATTGGTCAATTTAATGTGCATTTAAAACCGATTGAAAAGAATCAGTCCTCCACTAATCTTATATAAATAATTAATAACATTTTGAAAACTTATTTCCAAAAACCCTGTAACACACGCATTTTTTAATGTTCAAAGTTGCACAAGGGAACAGTTTTGAAATGCACAAACGACCTTACTAATTGCTCTAAGAGCTTTCTCAACGTCTGTTAGAGTTTCACGCCTTGATAGGCCGGAGAAATCAAGACGGCGACCTCGATACATCGCAAAAATCGATTGGCGTCTTTTGCAAATACAATCGATCGGGTCCATCGTGCGCGTAATTAAAATGGAGGATGGGAAAAAGAAGAAGGTGAAGGTACCTTTCCAGAGGCCGCCGATTCCCTCGTTAAAGGCAATTTGCTTGTAGGCCTGCGTCGTAGACGCGTATCTCATGCGGTGCTGGCCGTTGTTCCCAGCCTGCAGGCGCACCTTCACCACGTCCGTCGGCTGGGCGAAGAGGACGGCGAGTGCGCCGGTCGTGATTCCCGCCGCGACACGCACCCCGATGTGGATGGACTCATTGGCCGACTTGGTGCCGTGCTTATCTGTTCATAGAAAATTAGCCAAGTGTTAGGGGACGTTCGTAGCTTTGGTCCATATTTGCTTTTCAAGATTTGCATACAACGAAGAGTATGAAGAAAGATTTTTTACAAAAACAACTGTTTGCGGTAGTTTAACAAATTACGTTTCAATTATCGCATGTAAAAAAATATGATTCAGTATTTAATCACAAATGGAGAAAAACCTTTTGAATTTTTTTTCTTGGGATTCGCATCTCACCGTCATATGAGCGTCTTAGCTTCATTTTATTTGGGTAATACGTTAATAGGATCACCTTAGAAAGTTAAAAAAAAGATTACTTTTCTTCACTTTCTCAATAGCGAAGAATCAGCGTAAGATCCCGAATTTTTGCAAGCTTGGGAATAAATTAAACGTAATGAGAACTAAAAGAAATAAAGTAATAAAATAAGGAACTTCGTTCCAAAATGATTAATTATCTCACTTATTGATAGAATTCAAATTATTGAGTGGAAAGTTGTTAGAATAAAAAATATGCTAAAAGAAATAATATATTTGGTGTGAGTGTCTTATTCTTTCTAATCATTTCTCATTATATCAAAATCAAATTTTTTTTTTTGTCTCAGAAATAGCATTAACTATAGGCTTGCTGAAAAATTTGTAATCTTAAGCGGAATCTTCACTGTTGGTGATACGTTCAGTATGCACTCTTTTTATATATTTTTTTTTTTAAACAAACTCTTTGCAGAGTTTTTTTAGCAGGAAATACCGTCGATGAGTCCAGCGTAGAATGTCTTGACGCTGTCGTAGAGGCCCAATCGTACACTGGCGAAACACATCTGTCTCTGGAGTCCCGCGAAAAGACCTCCGTACAGGCTCCTGCAACCACCCTCGCTCAACAACACGCCCTCAACAATATCACTAACTGCCCCCCGGGGAACGACTTTGCAAGTGGCTTTACAAAATTTTATATATTTTTTTGACCTATCATTTTGATACATTATTAATATTGCTAGACCGTATATCACAATATTATTTCGCTTTTTTCACTTTTGTTTGATGTAAATTTAAAAAAATAAGGCATAAACTTTTGCAAATCATAAAAAAGAAAAATTAAGCTTATTTATACTTACATCTTTAGTGGTTTTCATAAAGAATATTGCATTATAAAATCTTAAAAAGAACATTTTTAAAGGAATTTTAAGAATGCAACGAGGTTCAAAAATGTAAGTACAATGTGGGGAAACCACTAGAGAAAGTAATGTATAAAAACTGTCTGTTAACAAATTTTTTTTTTAATTAAATAATTAATTTTGCATTACTGCAAAAAGACTAAATTAACTAAAAAGAATCACAACAAGTACGAAATAAAAAATAATATTAAAGTAAAAATATAATATTAACTGCATCGCCAAATTAGTAATTATTCATTATATCACGCTTTATTATTTGAATTTTTAAATTGGTAGGGCTTAAATTCGAGTAGTTAAAATAAACCCTTCTTGTACCTACCGCTTAACAGTATAATATTAATGTCAAAGAACCGTACCTCATTCCTTCATTTCTAACGATGTTTCCCATTGTTTGTAATAATCCTGGTTGAACAGCTCTTATAGCCAACACTGAGCCTTCTGCAGAAGCGACCAAGAAGGCACGTCCTTCGCCAGCAATCTGTTCAATTAGTATTAGAAAAAAATTAATTGTAAAATTTAATATGAATAAAATTAACCATTATGTCTTTGCATGAAAATATTTTTTTAATTTCGTTTTATATGATAATAGAATATTGAAAAATAATCGACACGTATTTTTTCTTTTTTCAATATTCTTTGAGAAGGATATATCAGAATTTTTCATGCAAAGACCCAATTTCCCTTTTTACATATTTCTATACTATTTGTTTATTTAATACGGTTTTTATAGATAATTAATTAATTCTTGTATAACTTAAAATTATAAACTGATAGCAGCATATAAATAAAGAAGTAAAATATATTTAATTGTTAAATATAATTAATATTAAATTAAGAAAATTAGCTTTATAATAATAAAAATTAAATGCATTAATTCAATTTATCTTAATGATTGTCATAATACCATAAAAAAGAATTTACAAATTTTTCAATTATACTATGAAATTATACTGCAAATTATGATAAAAGTCAAATACTTTTCCCCTAAAGGTTAAAATACGAATTAAAATATTTTTATCTATATTATTAAGATAGTAAATATAATAAATATATATACAGTAGTAAATAGTTATATTTTTCAACCTATTATCTTTAAACTGTAGGTACAATATTTCCATAAATTTCATATTTTTTATAAAATTTTTTTTTTATTTTTCACCTGAATTATTTGAATTACTTAAATTTACGATTTAAGATACCATTATTAATTATTTTACCTGCATTCGAACTTTAGCAGTATCCAAAGGAAATGTTGCTAGATCCGCGACGCAAGCAGCTGTTCCCGCGGTCAGCAGTTTAGCCACCAAGGGCAAATCATTTTGTGCGTCTGCTTTCATTGTTGAATTATTTTTACTACTTATTGACATATATCGTGAAACTTAAAAGTAAGGATTTTAAAGTCCAATGTATGTACACTATTTACAAATGTCCCTTATCACTTGCGTGGTAAAGAGAACTTTTAGCAATTAAGCATAGGTTCTCTAAAGTGATCGGGAAATGAGTGCAGTCCACGCGACCGCGGCTCGTGTTTGATTTCTTTGCCGCGAAATTCCTTATACATACTATTTTTCTGTAACAGACAAAAGAAAGTTTTTAAATATTAGCAGTACAATACAGTAATATTTTCTAACAAAATCGGTAGGAGATCTAATCAACTTAATAAAAGATGCAGACATTTGATAATCTGATCTCTGTTACATTATAAACAACGTGCACGTAGAAAACACACTATGTAGTAAAGATAATTTGGAAAAAATTTACGTTGAT
>JAXIUT010000048.1:1755201-1767950 GCA_035586675.1 Eurytoma californica
GAGGCCGAAAATACAATCTTTCGAAAACGGCATAGGTCGGAAAGTTGTATTTTCGGTCCGCTAGGCTGTAAATATACATTTTACCGTCAATGTGAAATATTCATATCATATGCGTGAATTGAATAATTCGGAGTATAATTAGTCCCCTTGATCTTTAGTATTGATCGACTTTGGTCCACTCTCTCATAAATATATTTAAAATAAAAGAAATCACATTAATTAAAATTAAAATATCTTGCACGTAAGAGCAAACAAAATTTTTTACTGCATTTTGGTAGTGCATAGTGCAAAATTTATTGATCAAAGCAATCCAACTGTTTTACTACTTCGTATCCTACTCGCACGTTTTTTATGTTAAAAAGAAATCGCAGAACAATTAAAGTACGTGCTACGTATTGTTGTAGTAAATTACGCATTTCACTTCATTGCAACGAATAATCGAGTAATTTGGCACTTTTTGCTATAGTATGTATGTACATCATCACATTATCTCAATAAAAATCATTTTGCAAAAAAGAAATTCTATATTTTGACGATTGATAAATGTTTACATGTTTTGTTATTTATTGGTTATGTACTTGCGATAAGTATATTCTTTTTTCTCGAATAGAAAAATGAAATAATTATTCAAAAATAAAACTTGATAACATTATAATTTATACGATGTAACTGAAGAAATTTTTTTACACAAAACTATTTACAATTTCATATCAATCACTCGAAGTAAGGTTTATTAAGTTTTAAAAAAGATTTTTATTCGAAGTTGATATCACCAATAATGACATTTCGATGACGATTTTTGTAATCTTCTTCAAGTTTTTTGAAATTATCGTCAATGGAAGTCCAATTATTATATACATAAATACATTGGTTGCTCTTTAAATATTTTTAAAAAGATTATTTTCAGAAATAAAATGTGGAATGACATATATTTATATAAAAATAACTGTTAGATATTAGTTAGCAAATAACTGACGGAAACGATAAGTAGACTGGCTAAAAAGTCGTCTTGCAGAAAATCAAAATAGAGTCAACTTGAAAAAACAACCTTTTTTAAAATTTAATAATACGCAATCGATGAGAACTCATCATGTTCAAAATCAAAGCCCTGCTTAATGATGTTTCATATGTTTCCACTCGAACTTTGAGCATCGAAAAGAACAGATTAATTTTTTAACGTTTTTTTTTTTAATTACATCATTTGCACATTATGATTCGATTATCGGATCTAATAACATCAGTACTATAAAGTAAGTAGTAATACTTTCAGCTTGTTTTATTTCACGTTGGCTTTTGAACTCATACAATTGATTCGCACCACGTGACCAAGTGCGAACTATGCAACGCTAATTTCATATCAATTAATTAATCGCAAGGGAAATTTTTCCTTTACTTTGGTTCTTTATCGATTAAATCGTCCTTGCTTCACACGTGCCTTATTAAAAACATGATGGATGTTACTTTATCACCTATTCGATAACAGTACACATAATTAAAAAATTTAATCTACATTTTCATTAATATTAAAGAATTTAGAAAAAACAAACTAGGAAATCTTAAAGGATTCTTAAAGTAAGTACATCAATATTTATATTTTCTAACGAAGAATTAATCACACGTTGCTTCGTATAAAAAAAGTACCTGGCGAGTACGAAATAAATCATCAAACGATTTCTTTTTAAATATGAATACGTGAAATTCGTACGAATCTGTGAACATGCTCTTATTTAAAGTTATTGTAGGTCATTTATTAATTATTCGGTAAGTGAACGTCAATTCACGTTAAATAAGTGTATAATATGGATGAATTTCACTTATTCGTATTCAGAAAGTTCGTCCGCAATCCAACGATATGTTTTATTTATTTTTTTGTCGTGCCTCGGCGTACCCGCACAATAACGCATTAGTGTGTGCCAACGGAGTAACGAAACTCATTTAGGCCCCCGCGCAATTTCTCGCGAGGGGCTCGTCGCGCGAGAAACGGGACGCAGCGATGCATTAGTCTCACTTTCCTCTCCACCAGATAAGATCAGCGCCGTCACGTACGCAGGCAACTTTAATGGAGCCGGCGCGCGGAGCTCATTTGGCCGCGTATAACTTTTTAACGAAATAACGAGCACAAGAGGCAGGGCGACGGGGTGAGTGACGTGCGAGCGGCCGACGAGGAGGGGACACCTTCCCCCCCCCCCTCCCCCCCGCGTCCATCGCGCGCCGTACGGCCGCTCGAGTGGTAAGCACACCGGCCGACTTCCTACGGCGCCAAAGCTGCCGCGCGGGAGCTTTTTTCTTCGGGCGCCATTCGACCGCGAGAAGTTAGTCCGGCTTTTGCGGCGGCGAAACTCGAGGGTCCGCGCTGACGATCGCAGCGGCATCAACCAGCCACAGTTTGGCCCCGATTTCTACTCGCGCGCATCCGTGAAATTTCGTTAAACCAGCGTTTCGCGTCGATGCCGTCGCGAAATTAAGATTGATTGGATCATTATGCTTAGATTAATCCGTTAAATTTTAATGCGCGTGTCGGCGCGAAACCGAACCGTCGTAGCTCAAATTTCAGTGAATGTCATGACACGTTATTTGTCCGATTGGATCTATTTCAGGAATGTGGTTATCGGAAAAAACGTACCGTCGAGTGGACTAATTTTTCGAGTATGCATTATTACGACAGAAAATAGGATACTAATTCGTACTATAATTTACTAATGTGTTACCGATTTTTGTTATTAAATAGTTTTTTTTTGTACGAATCTCTACTGGAAATCGTCAGAAAGAGTCAGAAAGTACGCGGAACCCTGTGTGACTTCGGTTTTGAGCACAAGTTATCTGCCACCCTGATGTCAAGCTGCGCCTACAGTGAAGCCGAAGTAAGGGGGAACTGCTCTATCAAAATTCGCATGCCGCTAAACTAAGCGTGTGGTCAATCTCAATTGCGCAAACATTTTTCTTGTTTTTTTCAGTATTATACCTTTTCTGTAATATCTTCACACAGGTGATTAAAAATTGAAACAATAGATAAAACAAAAAAAACTAGCTTTTATTTTCAAATCAGAAAAGATATTTTTTGAAATCAGGGATCAAAATGAAAACGCATATTCGCGCAAGTATTGTTTGTACGTGAATTGAACTTCAGAGTAGCGGACAAAGGATCACGCGAAGCATAAAAAGTGAGGAAAGAGGACTTACTCTTTTTTTTATGCGCGCAAACCACCTTTGACGTTGATTCGCGGCGAGCATGTGTAACAATCAGGCGTATAAAGAGTAATAAAAAGGGCCGAAGCAGAACATCTCACCGGCGGCGTATATAACCGCGGATGGGGAGGAAAAAAGCTGCGAGGGAGAAAAGACGACCCTATACGTCCGGTGCGTTGCGTCTGCCGCGCGAGTGATGCGTGACGTGCATTAACTTTGGCTCGGTCTTTCATTCCCCTGTGATACACGAAATACACCTCCAGGGGTTAAAATAGCCAGATGTACACCTACGTAATGTAAGAACCGCACGGTTTTCGCGAAATCGCGACTGCGCGTAACTTCTTGCTAACTTTCCCTCGCTTGTCCGACATGGTCCGTTTATAATCCCTGCATTCTTCTCGAATAATTTAGTGCGCAGCCAATTGCAACTTTTTTGTTGAAAATGCTGCTGGTAATTTTAATGTAAATTTAATTTTATTATTGTGAGCATTTTAGTAACAAATAAAATAATAAAACACGAATTAACCTAATTTTTAAACATTTTTTGTCATCTACCATAAAGTATTGGATAATTTCGTAATCGTAAAAAATTTTAAAGTGCAGAAATGGCCCATTGACAAAAGTTTTCTAAACTTTAAAAAAAAGGAAAAGAAAGTTAATGTGCTTTCTCTGCAGTTTAATAATTTATCAGCTGCATACTGTCATTAATATTTCTATAATAAATTTTCATACATCGATATTTCCATAAACAAACTTAAATTTTGATAGTCACTTTATTTAATCGTACCAGGTAGGTATTTAAAATCAAAGGCCACGAGAATCATTAAGAGAACACTCGCGATCAATTAAAAAAAAAACTATCAGTTTATGTTATTTCAGCAAGATTATTAAAAATTCAAAAGGAGGAAATTACATCTTCCGTGCAAATCATAGCATTACTGTCCTCATTCCATGTTTGTTTTCATAAACTCGGTTCCGCGTGATTTTTTATTTAGGGTCTCCGAAGAGAGAGCCAACTGTAAAAATTCTCCCTCGTGAAATTCTGCGCGCGCTGGTTATAAATCTCGAGAGAGAACGGAAAAATCAGGAATTTCATAAATATTCCCCGGGCTAGACGCATTTGCTGTCAAACTTTTTATAAGGCCTTTATTTACCTTTTCAAAGTAAAGCGAAACGCCTTGGCTACGCGCATTTTTGCGGTAGTCCGCCCGAGCATCGGTTTATTACGAGGAGGGGCTGACGGGGTAATGTCTCACCGTAAAACTTGCCCCGGCACTGTAGAACGCGAAAACGTGCTCGCCACTCCCCCACCACCACGACCACCACCTGCCGGTCGATCCTCATCGCGCGCGCGAAACGTAATAGCTCGTAAATTGTTAGATCTCTCGGCGTTTGCCGAGGAGCGCTACCGGCAACTTTTTTTCCGCCGCCCGTGCCTTCGCACTTTCTCCGGAAATTGATGCGTTTGAAAAATTTGATCAATCGTTAAAGGTGGACGTCCATTTCTGATAATGCCCAGGCGGGCTCTATCATTCTTTTTGTTTAGTCGAATGCGCACTCGGGATCAATATATTTTTATTTCGGATTATTTACCTTCCATTTAAAAAGAAATCCATACCTCTACAAATTTGTTTGCAATCGAAAAAAAGTTTTACAAGAAAAACAGAATGTATATCTATTATATTTAGAAACGATACGGTTTCTCGTTTTATATGGTTGTATAACATGTTTCCCATCAAAATATTCACTGTACACGCGCCAGGTCATGTTAAATAAAAATCGGTAAAAAAAGTGCAATTCTTTGGAAAGCGAGAAAGAGAGATGATAAACAAAATAATTGTGCTCTATGGCTTGTGCGATATCGCGATATAGGCGCAATCAAAATTCACCCGTACGAAAACTCCTCGCACTCGACTGCGTCCTAACGAAAAAGCGGGTATACGCGGGCGCGTCCGGCCGATAACGCAGCTGGGACGATTTTTTTTTCTTTTTCGTATAGGGAACACGAGAGCACGCCGGCCGCAATTTTATTTGCATCGTTCGGCGACCAACGAAAAGCAGAGGGCAGCAAATTTACGCGGTCCACGCGACGCTGACTCCAGGGCGGGAAGGGGGGTGGGGGGAGGGGCGTCGAGCTCGGTCTGTGCCAGTGCATTTTATGCTTATTAATCGTAATGCGTGTCGCGGCCGCGGGCCGCGTCGCCTCGCGGCCGATACGCGGCCGGCCATTAAACGCGCCGGGCGCGATATAACAACGTCACCGTGCAGTATCTCTGTTACGCCTCGGTTCTTCTGGACTGTGGCCGCTCACGCATCGCTTAACATAATCCCCCTCCCGGCCTGCCGGCTCCCGCCAGCGCGCATCGCATAGATTACGGAACGATACCTCCCTTTGCCCGCCACTCTGCCTGTGTGTATGTGCGCGCGCGCGCGGGTGTGCGGGTGTGTGGGTGGGTGGGTGGGTGGGTGCGGAGGTCGAGTGTGGGGTGTGCGGGTTGGGTCAGGCACGGGTTGGGGGTTCTGGATACTTTGTTGCCGCGCGACGCGATCGAGCTTGCTTTTTGAAAGTGGGGGCATGTGCATCCTATCGACTTCCGTCCCGGGAGCTTCTTATCGCGCTCGGAGTTCGGTGCCGCCTGAATGGGGATGCTGGATTGTTTATGTTTGTCGAAAAGTTTTATGGAAAATCCCGCTATCTTTAGCCGCGGCCGCTTCCGCCTTTGGCTTTTTCGTACAAACTTTCGCGATACGGACCGTCCGATCTGTTCCGCCTTTTAAGCGCCGGTTGATTGCTTTAATAAACGAGCGGGAAAATTAGGCTGCGCCGGTTAAATTTAGGAGGGCCGCGTTAACGATCCCCGATCCGCGGCCCTCCTCTCGGGTGGCTCGCGAGTACCGACGGCGTCTACAATTTGAAGATCCGCGGAAAGAGGCGCGACGCTAAGCCGAGGGATCTCTCGACGCCGTGGATACACTTCGGGGGAGGGTCTCGACGAAGCAAAGTAAATCGCGAGCAAGCTGCCATTTTTCACACTATCTCAGCCGGCAGCATTAATCAAACTCGAGGATCTCGCTAACCTCTCCTGGAGGCTCTCCTCCCTCTGCCGCTGCCCCTTGAGACGAAATATATATATAACTTCGCGGCGAGCTACCCGCCGAGCGCTTCATCGTTCTTTTGTTCCACTTATTTTTTTTTTTTAAACTCCGCTCGACGCTTTGTTTTTCGAATGCTGCGTTAACCACTTATATACTAACAGAAAAGCGGCGTCTCGTTTCTCGCTAGCGACGCTGTCCTACTTTCCTTCGGGGAGATAAGGATGAGACCAGTCGAAATTTATAGAATTGATTGCCTGGGTACCAAATGATGAGCAATGAAATTTATAACTGGATATTCGGAGACGGATTTCCTGACTAACGTGTACCATTTATTCAAGAAGATTTATTTTCGAACTTCAATAAAATTGTATCGACGCTCAATAATGCTGACCTCACATTGAGCATTGTTTTTCCTAATAAATCGAGTACTTAATGTTAGAATTTCACGTTCTTTGCCTTCATGAAAAATTGTTAATATGTTTCATTCGATGCGCGTGAATGCGAATTCGAAATAACGAGTCCTTATTGTGAGATGTATTGATTTATCTAAATTTCCTCAAACTAAATAATAATAATACAACATAGAAGTAAACAGTATGTTAGTATTTCTAGCAGAAAAAACAAACATGTATATTTTCATTTGATCAATTTTCTGTATACACTGATAATATAACGACTATTCACTTACTGAATACTTTTAATGTACGAAGGAATTAGCACGAAAACACTTTTTTTACAAATTTTCAAAGATAATTATACTTTCTTATTTTCGTATAATAAGCCATGAGAGAAGTTTTTCGATTATTTAGCAAATTTTATAAAAATACAGGCAATTGCAGAATCCTCACATTTTGTTGCTAACAAAATGGGTCGTTTGATCCATACTTATCTTTTATTATGAAACTTATTTTACAAAACGTATATTTTGTCAAGTTGCTTAATCCTTTGATGTCCATTTAAAAAAATTGTATGAAATTTTTAATTGGTGCAATTTAGCGAAAAAATGTTGTTTATACCTCTTTTTGCAATGCAGATTCTTGTATAATCATTGGAATTTAAAACTAAAGTAAAGCGATTTACTTCATTAGATATATTCTTTATGTATATTACAAATAATGATTGTTTTTAATTGCTACCCAAAGAAGCTAGACGTCAAAGGATTAACTGCTGCTGTGTTATATGCAAATACGATTTTCCAACAATAAGTGTACTCGAAGTCACCTTTAAAAATTTAATCCTTGTAAAAGTGAAAATTCCCTACAAACTTTGCAAACACGTATTAAAAATGCAACTGAATTGTGCAAATTTATTATAGACTTATTGTGCAATTTTAAAAGAAAAGTTACTCTAACTGCGTAATTGTACAAAAATTCAATAACAATCTGATTCTCAACAAGATTGAACCGAAAAGATTTGGTAATTTCTTGCATCGAATTAATGAATCAAATAAAAACATTAATTCCATTAACATTATTTATTCCTTTAATATTGCACAACATAAATAACAGTTTAAATGCCGAATTTTAGAAGTTCATTCTTGTAAATTAGTGTTATAAATATTTAGTACCTATCCATTAATTTCGTCGAGGCTGTTTACAAAAATTAAATCGACGCATCGCCTCAGGATCTTGAGAAATTCATAACAGCGGAAGCTCATTTATAATGTCAGACTCAGACGCAATCTCAGTCTTTAGGAAAAACAAGAGTGTCTCCTTAGTCAGGTTTTGATGTCTTCGGAGCGCCGCTACTGTAAGTAGTAATACCCGACGTACAGTCAAACATCTTTTCGTTCGTTCAGTAGAAAGAAAAAACGAGTCTGAAATTAGACAAATTTGAGGAATATTGTAAGTAAATGGATAGCTTACGCAGATGCATTATATAAAAATAAGTGTAAAATTCTGCAATTATTGAAAAAATTCAAGTATTCGATTAATAATAGCGTCAAAAGAGGAACGAAAATTAATCGGTTTATAGATTAGTAAAACTGGAGTTCACTTCGAGTGCTGGAAAAACTCGTTTTAATTAAGAGTAAACTAATTGTAAGTGCCCGAGATTTTATTTATACACCGACTATTATTGTCTTTTTGCAAATGCTTAATGTTGAATTTTCTCTGCTCTTTCCTGCAGTTCGTTCCATTCCCGGGCGTTGTTCTCGCGAACGTTAAAAATGCAGTTCAACGCAGAGCTGGAAAAGTAAGTTGAATAAAAACAAAAATCGACTCACCGCTCGCAACGCCGAGCAGCCGCTCCCTCCTCAATTGGCGGCCTGGGGAACGTAAGGCGGCATGTACGGCCCGGTCAGGATGTACTGCACCGCGACGACCATCAGCTGGGGCGCACTCCACCTGATGATGTACGAGCTTCCTGCAACAGAAAATGCATTTCGCGTGTTTACCCAGGACTGCTGCGCTCTCATCCCCTCGAGCGGCGGCTGCTGGATCCGCGACGGGGAGCCTCCGCGCAAAAGACAGCGCGGCAATTGGATCCGGAATGTGACGGCCGGGTGGAAAGTGACTCGGGAGATGGAAGCGCGCTTATAATGGAATTGCGACTGAAACGAACGTAAAAACGTTTACCCACGACTGCGGCAAGAATAACATTGTACCCGCGCTTTTTTCCCTCGTCGGTTAATCCGCGCGTCGGGGTACTCAAAAAGCTTTATCGACGCGAGGCAAATTACTCTACTCGTTAACCAAGTGTTATTCATTTTTCTACTGGAATAATTGGTTTATTCTGCAGTCGTGGTTGAGCTAAATTAATCCAGCCAATTATATTGCGCGAGCACGCCCAGTCTCGCGAACACGCATGCACATGCACGCGCATCTGCAGATTCGTTAATTTTTTGCCAAAGTAAACAAAAAATGCGTTCATCTGGTTATCTCGGGTCAATAACGTCAGGGAGAAATGCACGCTCGTATCTCAAAGCTAAGCCGCTCCGTCTCCATGCACAACATTTCGTTTAAGTACAGTGGAGTTTCGTGGATTATGCGCTGTCGCTTTAAATGCCTTATTATACAGGCCTAGGAAAAAGCAACCGAGTATAAAACGCGTAAGAGAGGAAAAAGGGCCAGATTTTCGTATAAGCGAGTTTATGTTACGGCGGCGCGCCCGTTCTCACGGCCCCGCGAAGACACGAAAGCCCTTGCGCGAGAGACCGCTTCTGTTTGGAATATATATTTTGAGACGGAGATATACGCGTATATATATATATATATATATATTTTTGTATGTATATTTCGTGCGCAAACTCTTTCAAAAAGCCTCAGGAGAGGAGGGAAAGGAGGAAGCGCGCGCGCTCAGGCTTCCGAGAATCCGTGAAGTGGTTTCGCGTCGCTGCGGAGGAGGAGTGGCGAAGTGAAGGGGAACCGAGAGCTGACGCGAAGGCGCAAACATGCAAGAAAAGTTAAAAAAAAAAACGTATCGTAATTACTCAGAAAGAAATAATAAGCGCCGCTGCCATTTCTTCTGCCGAGTGCGCGGATGCACGTACACTTTACTGCGAGCGGAAAATGCTCAAAGATCAGACGGCAATGGCTAATTTCGTGGGAGTATTTTCCTCTTTATTACTTTTACTTTTTTCATTAAGCGCGAAATATCAAAGGTTATTCAGAATATTTGCAGGTGACGAAACTGTAAGCCTCGTGTGACTGCCGGAGAAAAGCGCAGTTGTTTGTTATTTTAGAACGAACGTATAATATTTTGAACTGATATTTATTTTGCTATTTATTCACTCTGAATAAATAATTCGCAATAATTTTAACAACTTGTCCGGCAATTATCACAAACTTGATCAAATAAGCATGAAGCTTTCACAATTAATATTCGAATTTCATATTGGACATTTAAAAAAAGGTAAAGGTACATTTAGCTATATTGCTTATACAAATAAACAAATTAAAATTCCATTTTTTTCAAAAGAAACTTAAATTTCGTTAAATTTTGCGAGAGATTGTACGCAGAAAAAAATAACGATACTATAATTAGGAACTTAGGCGTTGTTGCTTATTTGTGCTGTTATCAAATGCTAATCTTTTAGACGAGGAGCGCATCTTTTAAAAGATCCTAATTAGCTTTCTGAAGGAGGCGCATTTAAGACCTGGATCTTTTTAAGACAAACAAATTAACATTCATCAAAATTAAAAAAAGTGAAAAATTTCTTTTATGAAGATCGAGATGCGAATAGTCTTTTTAGTTCACGGAATAAATTAGTTATTATTTATTCTTTATCGATATCCTACGGGTTTGTCCTCGTTCATAAGTTAGTGCTGCGTACTGGCATACTTTACTGCAAGTGGAATAGCCAACCAAACGGTTACGGAACTAAAGAGATTTCAAAGGTAATTATTGACAATAACGGTTATCAATTATTATGCGCAAGATATACAATAATATGCAGTAAAACGCGATGCAGTTACGTTAACGAAACAGAAGTGAAATCTGCACTTTAGTAAACTGCCTCTTAAATTACGTGTCCCAGTAGCCGAGGTAAAATAGCTTTGTTTAATAATACGAAACAAATCTATCGTGAATTCGTATAACTCTATCGGCGCATTCGCATTATACGCGCGGTTCCTCAGCCCACTCCCGACCGCATGCACAAATTATGATTATGAGACCGGTTCCCGTGGCTCTGTATTCCCGCTCGTCCTCGCATATATCGGATGTTTCTCTAATTAATTATGAGATTCCGCGCCGATGCGGAGAGGGAGAATGAAGCTTCACCCACCGGCCTGGCGGAACAATTTTCAACATGAGCAATACGCGTTAGTTACCCCTTCCTTCCAATTCACGCTCTACGTAATATTTGTAAAATTGACTTCCAAAAAGTGCTCGCTAATGATGAGAAAAATACTATTATGACGCAATAGCGAAACCTATTCCGAGGAAATATGAGATATAATTCATGGTATTATGGTTGAATTATTTGACTTTCCAGGAGCTATTTTGGAAGGAGTAAAAGTCGAAGCAAAATTAAATAATTAAAAATTAATTTGTTTTTCAAGAAGTTGCGGGTTTATCCCACTAAATTTCAACCAGATCGAATTTCACAAAACATCTAATGCGACTGAGAAATTTCTTTTAAAAATACACATGAAATTGCAAGCAAAATCTTCTTAGGCATTTTACGTGGTTGCTTACGAAAAAAACACATTTATTTTGAAAAAATTTCTACGCATACCTATATTTTGATAAAAAGTTATGCGAAATAGCATATAGTGTAATTTATCCTTACATTAACATCCTTACGTTAACATAATAGTGTATTTTTTATCCTTACACGACTGTTCTCTCTAAGTGGAATTTTTTGTTTTAAGTCCTGGATAAAAAGCACAGTCTATGCCTGGATCATTGCGAAAGCCAGAGTTAAAAATTAATAAATATTTCTCAGTGCGAAGAGCTATCTAATATAATTTAAACATCACCTACGCTATTTTAGACTAAATTCTAATATAACTAAAGAAAAAGAAGAAAAGAAAAGCAGCAAAAAGAAGAGTAAAAAAAGTAGTTAAAAAAAGCCAAATTCATGCATACAACGTTCAACTGGGTTCCCTCCCTGGAGTAAAAGTTATTCGTCTCGGCAGAATCTAATCGCCTCGACTCGAGGCGCGCGGGGGAGAGAGAAGCCGCGCTCGATCCATTAATTATACCACTCGCGCGAGATTAGGTTACTCCGGGGCATGTAGTGCTGCCGTAAGCGCCGGCGTTGTGTCGCGACTCACTAGCTTACATACATAAACAGGGCGCGGTGCACACGGGCGTCAGGCATTCGCGCGCTTCCGCCTCAGGAAAGTTTCAGCACTCTCGGGGACCGTCTTTCCCATAAGTGCGTGGCTATTGTAGCGCCCGGTTCTATTGCGATTTACGACGACAATGTGACCGGGTAAGCCCTTAAGGCCGGAACTTTGCTGCCCCGCGCCCTATCTTGCGCGGCGTTTCGACGCACAAGCCAATTTTCGCGAATAAGGAAGTCGCCATTCAAACGCGCAATTGCGTGTATCAAAATAATGCTTATAGCTACCCCGAACGCGCGCTAATCATAATCTATTTCCAAATTGCTATTATTGCGCGCCATTGATAAGCAATTATTATTATTAAGCTAATTAGGAGTATGCTAATTGCGGGAGTATCGGTATTCCGGGTCGCGGATTACATTGAAACTTTGTGCAAGCTTTTCTTAGGTCAACATATGAGAGTTTAACGCTGAAAAATATCGGCAAAGTATGTTTCTAAAGTTATTTTTCGAAAAACTCCATATTTCGTTATTTTATGATACCGCTGCTCACATAAATTCTAGAGATTCTGTAAAAAAAGTAAACAAAAGCAGAGAAAAAGATTGATAATTTGAGAGACTGTATGTTAAAAAATTTCTTTTGCTTCAAAAATTCTGGTACAATCCCTGGTAGAAAATCCACCATAATAGATGATCGTGTCACTAAATATTGACCATATTTTGTGACCATAATTTC